>CAUYUJ010011847.1:17500-461379 GCA_963575745.1 Prorocentrum cordatum
TCGTCGCCCATGTTGGCGAGACCTCGGGATGCAGGGCCTAACCGATCAGGAACGCGCAGCGTATCTTATGGTCGATGGAGCGGTTCGCTGACCCAATGACTGACTGGTTGACTGATTGACTCATTAGCTGATTGATTGACTGGCTGACTGACTGACTGACTCGTGTGCGACTGCTCCATTGAGTGGCTGGTTGGTTGACTGATTGACTGACCGAATAACTGATTGACTGATTGACTGACTCACTGACTGATTGACTGACTGGCGCATTCGGCTGGTTGACTGGCGCTCCGTAGAGCCAGGCCCGCCTGCTTGTCGCCCCGTTTCGTTGCAGCCAGTTGTGGTTCAGCGGCTCGTGTCGAGTCCTTTCTGTGCTGCGAGGGGGAGGGCCTGAGTGGCCCTGCGAGTGTCGGGCTGCAGTTAATGGGGGGTGACCTTATTGGGGAGTGGGGAAACGGGCCCCGAGGGGGCCCTGTGCGGCCCCAAAGGCGCCAACAGGAGTCCTAAGGCCTCTGCAGGGCTCTTCTCCCCACCGCCCCAATAAGGACACCCCCAATAACTGCAGCCTGAAAGTGGCCATGGCCAGCAGCAGCGGCGATTTCATGATGATGGAGGTCGACGACGACGGGGCCGACGCCCCTGCGATCCCAGAGCCCGCGAAGGGCATCGAGCGGCCTGGATCGACGATCGACAAGAACGATGGCCTTCGAGACGCATCGCCGCCGCCGCCGCCTCGACCGAGCGGGGGCCACAGCGGGAGACAGAAGGCCGACCCGAAACCGATGGCCGAGCCGAAGAAGCGATTCTGCGACTTCGCGGGTTGCGACAGTGAGGCGATGAGGAATGAAAAGTTTTGCCGTTCCCACGTGACCGACATCAAAGCAGCAGGTGAGGACGCGGCTCGTCAGGGGCCGAAGGCCAAGGCAGAGTTCTCCCTCATCCGCAAGGGCGGCGGCGCGCGGCTCCAGGCCTACTTGAGCAGTTACCTCGCCACGTGTCAGGCGGGGCGGGGATGGGTTTCGGCCTGCAGCCTTGCCCGCTCACCCCGATTGAGCCCGAGGGCCCAGGGGTCGTGCAGCTCCAAGTCCGCCCCGCGCATGTGAGCACGCATATCGGGCATATGGCGGATCGAGAGAAGGACGGACGAGTGGAGGGGTGGGCGGAGAGAGGGGATAGAGAGAGAGAGAGAGAGAGGAGTGAGAGAAGAGTAGTGGATGAGAGTGTGAGAGTGAGGGGGGACACATTCGGTTGTTGTAAGAGGGAGGGAGTGAGGACGAGAGAGAAGAGAGGGGTTTCATTCTGAGAGGGTTAGGGGTGAGAGAGGGTCGGAGAGAACCACAACTGCTGGGAGTAGAGGGGAACGAGAGGGGGCCATGAGGATGAGAGAGGGAGACGCGACAAGTAATGGCATCGAAAACGGTACACATATGCGCATGCCCTCTCCCTCCGCCCTCGCGTGCCCCTCATCCCCCCCCCTCCGCAGCACCGCCTCTAGTGTCACAAACTGTGTCCCGTTGGCTGGGGGTGGAGGCGCGTGGCCGCGGCCGCTCCCGCGGGTGTTTCGACGTATGAAGGTTTTCAGCAGGATTTCTCCGAACACCAGCAGGCGCGCGCCGCGGTGCGGGTGGTTTTTTGCTAAGCAACGCAGTGTTATAGGCATGTGGTGCGGGGGTGCACGCGCGTGTGTATACGAAGGTGTATGCCAACGCACGTGCACCGACATAGACAGAGGTGCATCATCAAGCGATCCGTGTGTTCATACGTGTATGCGTATGTATATGCATGTATACACACACGAACCAGCACGCAGTTTTAGGTTTCCACACATGGGTTAACGTGGATGCGCATACGTAATGTTTGTAGCGCATGCTTATATATATATATATATATATATAGTACACCCTGCAGCTTGTGTGGCGAGGGTGTTGTGGAGCCAAGGATAGAGAGCGGGTGCGGAAGCGATGGGCGCATCAATTTCCCTCTCATCGTCGTTGCGACCCCCCCGCGGCCATCCGCACGCTCCCCGCCCAGCCATTGCATCGCCTCCCCGACGCCCCTCAGCGCAGTGCAGCCCAGGTCTCTATACCTCCCCGCAGCCCTCATCCGTCGGCTCGCGCACTGTCCACGAGAGGGTTGTGGGAGGTGTCCGGGCGGGGCGCCAAGGGGATCTTCATGCGCCAGCACAGGTACGTGCGCTACCACATGGAGGAGTATGGGATATCCGAGCATGAGGAGCACGTTGCCTTTTCCATTCTGCCTTTGTTTGCTTTGGTGGAGGGGCCTCCGTCTCCGCATGCCACCCTCATCGCCCTCCCCCATCGCTCTCATCCACGTGGCCCTCCTCCTCCCCATTCCTCCTCCTCACCCCCTTTGTTCCAGCATCGCCATCCCCCTATTCAGCTTGCCCCAGGGGTTCGGCTGGGACTGCGCGCGGGACAGTGGGCCCCCAAGGGGGTCGACTGGGACTGCGCGCTGGCCGTCGGTCCCTAGGGGGCCGTCGGCACCCAAGGAGGAGGTGGCGACAGATGAGGAGGAGGAGGACAGGGAGGAGGAGGAGGAGGGGGTGGCGGCGGCTGCGGAACCCCGACTTCCGACTTGTCATCGCTCAGCCACGGTTAAATGGTGAGCACGCGGCCACTGGGGACCCACTGTCCAAGCGCCGCAGTCCTAGCCGACTTCCTCCTCCTCCTCCTTCTCCTCCTCTTGCTCCTCCTCCTCCTCATCCTCCTCCTCCTCATCGTCCTCCTGCGGGGTTGGAAAGAAAATGTGTGGGTGAAAGGCGTCGGCAATGGGGCTGGGCGCACGCTCAGATCGGACCTTCTGGGAACGAGTGCTCGGTCCAGTGCGTGCGCCATTCGGAGAGGCTGAAACCTGCGCCCGTAAGAGGCCCTCCCCCTCCTCATCATTTTCACACCCTCCTCCCCGTGCCCACTGTCCACGTATGCCGCTGTCGCCCTGCCCATGTCTGCTGGAGGCACTGGGCAGATGGACCTTGGACAGCGCCGAGGGCAGCGGGAAGGAAACGGACAGGAAGGGGCCCAACGGCTCCGTGAGGGTTCTCATCGGGGTGGAGGACTTCGTCCTCTCATATGATCAAAGTAGGATCGCGAACAACTTGGAGATGTGGGGCAAGGACGTGGCCAGGCCCACGGAGGAGCGGCTGCAGCGCTACGGGGGTGAGCTGGAGGACGTGGACACCTGGGGCTCGTCCTTGCACGCGACCACGATGGGCTCGGCCGCTGCGGACTCGATCCTCCGCGGCGGGCGATCGCGGCCGCCGACGCCCCCTGTTCCAGACCAGGACCCGAGCGGCAGATCGGATTGCAGAGGGAGGTCCAGGAGTATGTCGGATGTCAGGTCCAGGTATCAGCCGAGCCCGCCCGCGTCCACGATCGGCGATGACAGGTCGTACCGTGGCAAGGACAAGTCTGGTGGCAAGAGGTCCCGCGCTGAGCGCTCGCCTAGCGAGTCTGACGCGGGCTCTGATGATGATGATGATGATGCTGCCGAGTCTGATGCCAGTGAGCAGGGGCCCAAGAAGCGCAAGGCCAAGGGCAAGAGCTTCGCGGACATCGCCGCCACCACATTCGCGAAGTTCCAGCGGAAGCTGTCCAAGATGGGCGGCGATTGGGCGGCGATGATTGACCAGTCGAGCCAGATCATGAAGGATGCCATGCCAGAGATGGCGAGCGCAGGCGTTGCATTGCTGGTGCAGAACCTGGTGTACAAAGGTACGGTGTGCCAGGCCGTGTTCTCGGAGGCGGGCAAGCGGATCTTCTACCCCTCCCTGGGCGAGGTGATGGGCGCGTCCGAGTCCCAGGGGATGGCCGACTTGACCGAGTTGACCGCCCGCAGGTTCGATGCCGACGCGGGGAAAGCAGAGCAGATCAAGGCGGGGCTCGGGGTATTGCGCGTGCGCGTGCCTGTCCATCACTTCGCCCTCCTATGCCCCGTGCGTGTCCATTCTCAGAGCTATCGTCGCAGTTGTCCTTGTCGCCGCCACCGTCGGCGTCGTCTTCGACGCCAGCCTCCTCATCCTTCCCTTCGCTCCTCCCCAGGTTTCTTTTCGGATTTTGTCCTGGGGCTTCCGACGTATGAGCCCTCCTCCTCCGCATCCTCCCCCTCCTCCTCCAAGCCTGCCGCACTCCACTCCGCGATGAGGCGACGGGGGGTCCAAACGGCGCTGGGCTGAAACATTATGTCCCTAGGAGCCTACACGGCGCAATCTATGTTGTGCCATCTATGTTGCGCAATCTGTGTGATGCAACATATGTGACCTATGCGGTGCAATACGTATTGTATAATGCATGTGGTGCCAACTATGTGGTGCAACATACGTGTATAGCGGTGTGGCTCACTTGAGGTTGAACCATGTACGTTGTGCAACTCAGGCGGTGAAACAATTATTGCGCATCATATGTGGTGCAATCTGCATGGTGCAATCTATGTGGGAACGTTGGGGTCAGGTCGGGCCCGTTGGGTTTAACCTCTGGATATAGGGTGGTGTTTCAGGGAATTTCAGGGCCAGTCTGGGCTCTTCTTTGCTATGGGGACACATCGTGTCTTGCCTCTTTCGGGGATCCCGAGCGTCATCCTGGTTCTATTACCGATGTTCCTCAGGACATGTGTTAGCCCAGTGTGTGTTTACCCCCTTCAGCCCCATCAGTAGATCATTACATCGCCTGGCGTCGCCTGGGTCGTGTCGAACGGCCTCGATGGGCACGCGCACGTTCGGGCTAACGCGCGTAGTTTTTTCTCTTTCGCGCGTTTGTTCGCGCGTTTTCTGAGGTTCATCGGCGTTAGGCGTTTGGTGCATGTTATGGCGATTTTGTATGGGTTCGTTTTGGTTGTCAGAAGCAAGAAGTCTGGGGTTTCGCCGCCAGCAGGGTCCGGGCATAACCGCCATGGCAAAGTAAAGTTCCCCTGGTCCCTGAAGCTCTCGTCTATCCGTTGCCCGCTTTCGGCTTGAACAGCTCTGTGCAAGCTTGCCCCGTCACCCAACGTAGCAGCCGCTGTCATCCATGAGCAGTGTCCCCGCGCCGCCCATGGATCAGCCCGTCATCCCGATGACGCCAGGCGACGGCGACGCCCCTCGGACGCCTGAGGCCTTCGCCCCGATGACGCCAGGCGCCGCCCCTCGGACGCCTGAGGCCTTCGCCCCGACCCCGGCGGCGGCGGCGGCGGCGAGGGGCTCGGGCGAGGACGCCGCCGACGACCGAGGGTGCGCATCTGAGTCCAGCACAGATCCTCTTGTTGAGGCGGCGGCGACGACGGATGACTTCGGCACTGGCGGCGGCGGCGAGTCTGGGACGTTCCTCGCGCACGCTGCGGTGGCGCAGCGCGTAGCCCAGGCGGCGGCGGCGAGTCTGGGACGTTCCTCGCGCACGCTGCGGTGGCGCAGCGCGTAGCCCAGAGGAGCGGATGGTCGCAGGCGGACGTCAAGCAGGTGATCATGAATTTAGGGTGCGCGCTCAGTGATGAGCTCAAGAAGGGGAACTCGTGCAAGGTAGCTCGGGTCGGAACGTTCCGCCCGCTGTGCAGGCCCGTCCAGAGCTCCGACGAGGATGGGCACCTCTTCGAGTTCGCCGCGAACTCGAGGGGGCTGGGCCGTGAGAAGCTCGTCATCATGAAGCCCGCGTTCACGGCGAGCAGGCGGCTTCGGGCCTTCAGCGTGCATGTCAAGGAGACGACGCCCGAGCTCAAGAAGATCACGCGGTGCCACGCCGCCGAGATCACGGCGCCCCAGAGGCCGAGCATCATTCGCAACCTCGACCAGGCCAAGGACATCCCCCGCAAAGCCACCTCGTCCGCGCCGGCCCGCGCTGCGAGGGGGCGCGAGCTCATGAGGCTCACGGGGGAGGGCCAGTCGGACTCCGAGTGAGTTGGCCACGTCGGCGCCAGCTCCATCACCATCAGCATCGTCACCAACGCCATCATCATCCTCATCATCATCATCAACATCATCATCATCATCACCATCACCATTACCATCATCTTCTTTCCCGCTGTAGCTTACATCTCCATCGCCATTATCAGCGTAAAGCTGTGCTGCGCCATCGTACGTCGTCATTGTACTTTACGTTCCACTCCACCATCGCCATCCTCATCGCTACGCTGTACTGCGCCAACACACGTCGCCACCATCTTCAGCACGCTTTGTTCCCGCCCATCACCGTCACCTTCAGCTTTAGCGAGGCACGCGAGCATCGGTCACATACAAACTATCATGACGGGTCGTATCTCAGAGTCTGAAGTACATGGCACAACGGCGCTGAAATCCGAGAGCCCGTTTTGGTAGGGATCAGCACTCGGGCCAGTGCTGATCCTTACCAAAATGGGTTTGTGGATTTATGCTCCTTGCGTTGACGTCGCACGTTGCTACGCCATGATTGCGACATACTTCGCAGTTCCCGCGGGATACAGGGAGCAACGCCTCATGGCTCCTAGTGCACGTTGTAGTTGCGACGCACCGTTGCCAGGCAGCGAGGCCCCTCGATCTCCCCTGTGCGCCTGTCGGCAAAACACGCTCATCCCTGGCACCCCTGGCGCGTCCCCTCGAGCCCGTGGCACCGCAGGTGCCGAGCAAGTCTGGCATGCATGCAGATCGTGGTTTCTCTGGTGTTGACTGCGGAGCTCGGCCCGATCCGACATTATGTCCGACTGCCCCCGCCTTTCGTCCGCCCCATGTTTGCCATCGGTCTCTTTCGCCCCCCTCGCCTCCCCAGCCCGTTGAGGCTGGCCGTCGGGGCCAGCCCCGTCGACCCATCTCGACGGCGGCGGCGGCGACGGCGATGGCGATGAGGACGGGGGGCAAGGAGCGCGTGAGGAGCGAGGGGCACACGAGGACGAGGAGTGAGGAGCATGATGAGCACATGCGCGAGGAAGAAGATGAGGAATGAGGGCCGATGCGAGCGACGCGCAGGAGGCTAACTTTCGATCAGGGGTAGTTGATGCGAGCTCGCTTGCGGCTCTGGGCAGCGGAGGTCGACGATGCCAGCGCGCTGCCCGCCTTCCTCAAGTGGGCGAAGGAGCAGAAGAAGCAGCTACCGAGCGGTTTCGGTCACATCGAGCCCCTGCATGAGATCCAAACGAAGTTGATGCCGCTCGGCAGGCAACGGGGGTGAGGAGGAGAGGAGGTGAGGAGTGAGGATGAGGATTTCTGGGCGCTTCGCGTATCTCCACCAGCCCACCCAGAAACGATGCCCAGGCGAGTTGGAGTGATCAAGGAAGCGCGGGAGCAACGAGGTGGACGGTCAAACCGCGCAAAGGGATGAGGATGAGAAGGAGGATGCTGGATGGATGGTCAAGGGAGTGGCGGGACGGAAGATGACTGGGAGGAGGAGGAGGAAGAGGAGGAGGAGGAGGAGGAGGAGGAAGAGACGACGCATGAGGAGGAAGGATGGGCAGGAGGATGAGGGCGAGTAAACAGGCTATAGGTCCCTTGGATGCCTCTCGGAGCATCTTGAGATATCTTTTGGGCTCCTCTTGGAGGCCTTATGTGGCGTGTCGGTGGTCTCTCAGCGGTCCTGGGGGGCTCTTGGGCGTCGTGGGCGCCTCTGGGAGGCCACCCGGGGCCGCTCGGGGCCCCTTGGAGGGCCTCCTGGGTGCCTCTAGGGGCCATCGTGGGGCCAATGTATGGCCACAGTGCGGTCTCGCGTTGCCCCCTGGGCGCCTCTGAGGGCCACGCTGGGGGAGATCGAACAACGAACGGCGCGGTGTAATGGGCCTCCGCCCCCCAACCAAAAAAAAACACCATGGGGCCAGCGCCCTAGTCAAACCAATGACGATGGCTTCCTCGTCGAGGCCATCTTGGGCGCGCCAGCGACCCGCGACCGCGCCCGCCCAGGTCCAGGGGAGGGGGTAGGTGAGAAAAGTAAACACCTCCCCTCCCTAAAGGGGTAGAGCGAGGGGTGGAAGAGGAAACGTTCTAAACAACCTGCGCCCAGAAAGCTAATAACATTATATAGGTGTGTATATATATATATATATATATATATATATATTCAACAACAAGCTGAAACAAACAAATCAGCAGCAGCAGCAACAACCACAACAGCAACGACAACAACAGCAACACCAACAACAAACCAAACATAATTGCGTATACCAAAACCAAGTACCAATGTAACAGAGCGCTCCGCACTATAGCATGATCAACACTGCGTCAGCCTCGCTCCCACCGCGCCCTGACTCACGGACCGCAGTCGGTGCCCCATCCCTGACCGTCCTGCGTCGTGTGGCATTTCCTCGCCGCAGCCCCCCGATCCTCGCTGCGTTCGCTGCCGCATTGTGTCGCCGCCCCTCCTTCGCGGTGACCAAGCAGAAGGCCGTTACCAAGCTCGACAGGCAGATCCAGCGCCATGAGGACGCATTGACTGAATTGTTGAACTCGTATACGCAGATACTCGCGCCCCTCAAGAGATCGGCCCAGACGGAGAAGGCGCAGCGGGCCTCTCGCGCCACCCAGGCAGCGCGACAGGGCGAGCAGAAGGCGAAGGCTGTTGTGCGGGAGCTGAATAAACGCATGATGAAGATTGCCCCGGGGCTCCAGCCTGGCCAGGTGCCTCCCGAGCTCTGGACTGCCCAGCTGCCGACGGCCAAGGTGATCGCGGTGACCGATCACGGCGCCGCGTCAGCGAACATGCTGAAGAATTGCCCATTCATCATTAAGGACGTTCGGGACGGAGGGTGGAGTAGGAGTGGGGCGGTCTGCGCAGGTGATGTCACGCCTCGGGGAGTTATGGGGGCCATGCTGGTGATATCATCCTGGACACTGTGTTGCTTTCCACTTGAGCGTTTGGTCCCCCGTCCCCTCGTCGGACGGCGGTCGCGGGTCGGCGGTCGTCGGCTGCGACTGCGACGGCGGCCCGCGACCGACGACCCGCGACCGACGGCCGACGGGGACGACGGCGACGGCGACGATTGTCGTCGCCATCTTCCTCATTCAGGTGTCCGCCCGCTGGCGTCCGCGAGGACATGCAGCAACGCTTCGCGGCCGCGTGCGGGAAGAACACTGCGGCCCTCGTGAATTCGCGGCAGCATCGGGCGCTCGGCACGGGGGGGAAGCAGGGGCCCGTGCCGCTGGAGGAGGCGAGCCCGTTTCTCAGGCTCGGCGACCCCTTCGTTGCTCAGGCTGGGGCTTGGCCATCAGGTGCCGCCACCTAGCACGTGGCCCCGCTGCTAGGCGTGCGAGGTCGGGTGGAGGAGGGGCGAAGGAGGACGCCGAGGGAGGCATGAGGGGGAGAGAGGAGAGGCGAGGGAGGACGAGGTCGGATGGAGGAGGGGGGGGGGGGTGGCTGAGGGATGAGGCAGGCGGGGGCACGTCGCCCCCGTCCTGCTTGCAATCACCCCCTAAATGTCTCTTCGCGGGCAGGAGGCGGTTGCTTCTGCGTGCTGCGTGCTGTTACTCCGCCTCGTTCGGGCCCCTCAGCGCGCGGTCGGAGGTGGGTCGCTCGGGCCCTCGGCGGGGGCGATGCGTCGCAGCCGAGGTGCGCGCGCCGACCTCGAGACAGCGTGCGGGCAGCCCTATTTGTTTTACACCAGCGCTGGGAATAACTTCGCCGGCTCCGAGTGTGCACTGTTGCCCACCTTGCGCTACCACACCTCGGGTGCGCGCAGGGTCGTGATGGCGCGGATTGAGGGCGCTCGCCCGAACCCCAACCTGAATCCATCCTTCCCAATCCCCCTCCTTCCGCTCCTGCCGCCAGGACTTCGCGAACTTCTTGATCAAGCGCGAGCCCGCGACCGAGCAGCCCCTCGCCAAGGATTTCAATCGCATGACGCAGGCCTTCGCGGCCATCCACGGCTGCTTCGAGGTTGATGGCAGCCAGGCGCTGGAGTTCTTCACCGCGGATCAGGGCCCTGACTCGGCGGGAGGGGGGGCAGGGTGATGTGAGCAGCCTTTGCGTGAAGCATTTGCGCCCCATGGCACGTGAGCCGTTGCTCGAGGCACTTGCGGGCAGGCTTTGAGTGGGGCAGTCGTTGCCTGGAGCGCTTGATCCCCGCCCCCGTCGGATTGCGCCGTTCCATCGTGGACCCTCCCGCCGTAGTGCTCCTCTTTCTCCTCCTCCTCCTCCTCTTCCTCCTCCTCCTCCTCCTCCTCCTCCTCCTCATCCTGCTCCTCCTCCTCCTCCTCCTCCTCCTCCTCCTCCTCTCTTCCTCCTCCTGTTGCGGCGCCTGCGCTAAGGGTTGTCATTGCTGCTGTCTCCTCTCCCTCATCCTCCTCCTCTTCCTCCCCCGCCTCCTCCCGCCCCCCCCCATCCGCGCATATGGGGATGGGAGATGATGTACATCCCCGCTGGCTTCATCTTCGCGGAGAGAGCGCTGACCACGTGCACGGGCGTCAGGACACCAGCGTTTTGTGCGCGGTGTCGTGGAGGGCGAAGGGTGGCATGGGGATAGCGCTGGCTTGGGCGGCGAGGGCAGGAGGAGGAGGAGGGGGAGGAGGAGGAGGAGGAGGAGGAGGAGGAGGAGGAGGAGGAGGAGGATGTGTGCCCTGACCCTCGCCGTTGCGCTCATCATCGCAGTCTTCGCCGCTGTCATGGCGCCATGCCGTTCGCCCTCCACATCGCCACCATCCTCGGCCTCATCCTTGACAGCACCCCGCTCCCCCGAGGATCAGCCTCGGCAACATCAACCCAGGGCGCGGGATGAAGGCTGCGCAGGCCACCTTGCACGCCATCAGCAAGTTCGACAATGTGCCAGCTGACTTTCTTGTTTGCGTCGTCGTCGCCGTCTCCGCAGCCGTGGTCAGCGTCGTCGTCGCCGCTGGCGCCGCCGTCGTCGTCGCCGCAGCCGCCGTCGTGGTCGTCGTGGTCGCCGCCGCCGCCGCCGCAACCGTAGTTGTCGTCGTCGTCACCGTCACCGTCGCCGTCGTCGTCGCCGTCGTCGTCGTCGTCGTCGTCGTCGTCGTCGTCGTCGTCGTCGTCGTCGTCGCGGCCGCAGTCGTCGTCGCCGACCGCCCCGTGTAGGGGGCAACACGCGAATCGTATCCTTTCCCCCACGGTTTCCGCGGGAGGAGGTGGGGCTCACTTCGTGGCTCACTTCGCGGGGCGAAGTGAGCACCGCCCCCCTCCCCCTCAGAAATCGCGGGGGCAAGGATGAGCTTCGCATGTGTCCCCTTGCTTTGCTCGCCCTGCCGCGCCGCTTTGCGTTCGCACCGCTGCGCGGCCCGTAGGTGCCGCAGCGCCACCTCGTCGAGAAAGCCGTGCTCGTGTGGAAGGACACCGCGGCGCCGCTCGCGCTCGCTGACGGCGCCGACGAGGAGGCCAGGAAGAAAGCTGCAGAGGAGGCGAGCGTCGCTGAGGGTGCCGATGGGAAAGCTGCCGAGGTGGAGGGTGCGAGCGAGGAGAGTGAGGAGGCCAAGAAGAAAGCTGCCGAGGATGCGAGAGCCGCGGAGGAGGGCCAGAAGAAAGCTGCAGAGGAGGCGAGCGCCGCTGAGGAGGCCAAGAAGAAAGCTGCCGAGGATGCAAGTGCCGCGGAGGATACCGAGAAGAAAGCTGCCGAGGATGCGAGGGCGGTCGAGGGGGCCAAGAAGAAAGTTGCCGAGGATACGAGGGCCAAAGAGGAGGCACAAAAGAAAGCTGCCGAGGAGGCGAGGGCCGCTGAGGAGGCCAAGAAGAAAGCTGCCGAGGATGCGAGGAGCGCTGAGGAGGCCAAGAAGAAAGCTGCCGAGGATGCGAGGGCCGCGGAGGAGGCGCAGAAGAAAGCTGCCGAGGATGCGAGGGCCGATGAGGAGGCCAAGAAGAAAGAAGCCGAGGATGCGAAGGCCGATGAGGAGGCCAAGAAGAGAGCTGCCGAGGATGCGAGGGCCGATGAGGAGGCCAAGAAGAAAGCTGCCGAGGATGCGAGGGCCGGTGAGGAGGCCAAGAAGAAAGCTGCCGAGGATGCGAGGGCCGCTGAGGAGGCCAAGAAGAAAGCTGCCGAGGAGGCCACGAAGAAAGCTGAGGATGCGAGGAGCGCAGGAGGCCAAGAAGAAAGCTGCCGAGGAGGCGAAGAAGGCCAAGCTGCCGAGGAGGCGAGGAGCGCTGAGGAGGCCAAGAAGAAAGCTGCCGAGGATGCGAGGGCCGCGGAGGAGGCACAAAAGAAAGCTGCCGAGGATGCGAGGGCCGCGGAGGAGGCCAGGAAGAAAGCTGCCGAGGATGCGAGGGCCGATGAGGAGGCCATGAAGAAAGCTGCCGAGGATGCGATGGCCGCCGAGGCACAGACGAACGCTGGCGAGGAGGGCGGGGCCAAGGTGACGACCTCGGCCGTGGCGAAGCTCAAGCCGAAGCCGAAGTCTGCAGCAGCGAAGGCTGCGGCTGCGGCTGCGAAGGGCACCCTGCGGATCGACAAGGCCTTCAGCCAGGGCTCGGCCCACTAGGGCCACTGACGTGGGCCTCTCGAGTGAGGCGCTCGCGTGCCTGCCCGTGCCGCTCGGCGAACCGCCGAGCCAATCGAACGCCGTCGGCGGCGCTTCAGCCCCCCCCCCTCCCCGATCCACAACTCCACTAGGCAAGGAGGAGGAGGAGGAGGAGGGGGCGAAGGACGAGGGTGATGATGGTGAGGATGAGGATGCGGATGAGGAGGAGGAGGCGGAGGAGGAGGAGGGGGGGGAGGAGGAGGAGGGAGGCGGAGGGGGGCGATGCTGAAGAGGAGGGCGAGGGGACCACGATGAGGATGATGAGGGGACGAGGGCGATGATGGGGGGCAATGGGCATGCGCGATGAGGAGGAGGATGGCAGGGCGACGAGGATAAGCGGGTGGAGAAGAGGACGGGGAGGAGGAGGGGGAGAAAGAAGAGGCCCATCCCCTCAAATTTGACCCACCCTCGTGCCGGCCGCCGACTGCTCACTAGGGAACGTGCTGCGCGGGAAGGCGCGGCGCGGGTGCTGCTGGACCGCGCAGGGCATCCGCTCCTCTCGTCTGTTGTTATGGTCATGTTCTCTCTCTCTCTCTCTCTCTCTCTCTCTCTCTCTCTCTCTCTCTCTCTCTCTCTCTCTCTCTCTCTCTCTCTCTCTCTCTCTCTCTCTCTCTCTCTCTCCTTTCTTTCTTCTCTCTCTCTCTCTCTCTCTCTCTCTCTCTCTCTCTCTCTCTCTCTCTCTTTCTCCCATCTCTCGCGCTGTCTCTTCTCTCTCTCTCTCTCTCTCTCTCTCCTCTCTCTCTTCTCTCTCTCTCTCTCCTCTCTCTTCTCTCTTCTCTCTCATCTCTCTCTCTCTCTCTCTCCTCTCTCTCTCTCTCGCTCCCTCCCCCCCCGCCTCCCCCCCCCCTCTCCCCCCCTCCCTCTCGCTCTCCCCCCCCCCCACCGCCCCTCCCTCCTCATCGCCCCCTCTCCACTCTCTCTCTCTCTCTCTCTCTCTCTCTCTTTCTCTTCTCTTTCTCTTTCTCTTCTCTCCCTCTCTCTTCTCTCTCTCTCCCTCTCTCTCTCGCGTACCTCTCTCTCTCTCTCGCGTAATCCCTCTCTCTCTCTCGCCCTCGCCCTCTCCCTTTCCATCTCCCTCGCGTTATGTTCGTCTTCTCCCGTGCGCTCCCTCGCTCTCTCTCTCTCTCTCTCTCTCTCTCTCTCTCTCTCTCTCTCTCTCTCTCTCTCTCTCTCTCTCTCTCTCTCTCTCTCTCTCTCTCTCTCTCTCTCTCTCTCTCTCTCTCTCTCTCTCTCTCTCTCTCTCTCTCTCTCTCTCTCTCTCTCTCTCTCTCTCTCTCTCTCTCTCTCTCTCTCTCTCTCTCTCTCTCTCTCTCTCTCTCTCTCTCTCTCTCTCTCTCTCTCTCTCTATATATATATATATGCGCATGCATAGATCACTCTCCCTCCCTCTCTGTGTAGCTGTCCCTCTCCCCTCTCCCTCTGCGCAGCTCTCCCTCTCCCCTCTCTCTATCGTGTTCGTGTGCCCTATCTCTCTTGTGTGGTGTTGGTTGTTAGTAATTCTCTCCCTCGCTCTTTCGCTCTCGCCCCTGCTCCGCCCTGACGCTGGAGTGCGTGGCGCAAGTCTCGCAGCGGGAGTCTCGCATGCGCAGTCTCTCCCGCTTGCTCTCCTGGCGGGCCCCGCCCCCTAGAAGCCCTCGGCCTCCACGAGGCCCCCGTTCGGGGCCCCGGTCGGGCGGTTCGCGCGAGGGGGGCGCGGGGCGCGCGGATGTGGAGGATGAGGGCGCGGGGGGGGAGGAGGAGGAGGAGGAGGAGGAGGGGGAGGCGGAGGACGCGGAGGAGAAAGGCCAGGAGGTGGCGGCGGAGGAGCAAAGCGTTTGGGGGGAGGGGGGGAGGGGGGCGATGAGGCATTTGAGGCATGACAGCCGCTCCGTCGCGCCCCAACTTCCCTGTCCCCCTCGCGTCCACTCACTCCCCTCTTTTGCCGCTCGCCCCGCGGCGGTGAACACGGGGCGCGCCATGCGCGCAGCGCCTGGGGCGCATTCGCTTGAGCACTCGGTGAAATAGCGATGACAAGGCAGGGTCCCCGACGATGGCGCGGAGTTATTCGTGCTTCGCGCTTCGGCTCGGTCCCGTTCGGCCCTCCCCCCCCTGGTTGCCTCCATGTGAGGCTGCGCGAGAGCGCGAAGTTATTTTGCGCGCCGCGCTCCGCGGAACGCGAAGCGTGACGTTCGGAGCCCTTGCGGCGATGTGTTCGGGCGAGGGGGAAGAGGGGGAGAGACGGCGCCACCGCCACCAGGGGTGCCACGACCAACGATGAGGTCCGCGATGCAACCCGAGCTGGGGAGCGGTGGTGTCTCGGGCGAGAGGGGCATACCGTGCCTGCAGCCACGGCAAGGGCTCTGGCTCCCCCCTGGTGGCGCTGGCGCCGCTTCCATCGAGGCCCCCCGCCTCAGATCGTTCCTGGTGGTCCAGCGTTAACCGCCAGGCGCCTTCCGATCTCCGCCCGCGACCTCCGATCTCCATCGGCGCCCTCCGATCCCCGTCGGCGCCAAGCCCCGCCCCAAGCCGAGTCTAGAGCCGAGGGGTCGAGAACTCGGGCCAGCTGGCACATTGGCTCGTCAGGTTGGGGGTGCACGAACGGCCTCGCGCGTTCCTTGATTCGGCGTGCGTGGCCGTGGTGGGCCCTGGGCGGGGTCGCCGGCGCTCGGCGGGGGGGCCCTCCGCGGGCGGTGGGGGGGCTTAGGGCCCTGGTCGGGCGTTCTTAGGCGGCAGGGCGTGGGCGGGTGTGCGGGGGAAGGGGGTGGGGATGAGGGGAAGGGTGATGTGGTGGTGCTTGGGTTGGTGGTCGTGGGCGGCGGCGGGCGGCTCGGGCGGGCGCCCTGGGCGAACGCGTTCTCGCGTTCGCGAGCGCGCCGGGCCATCGCCATTCGCATCCGCAACTGCTGGGGACTAGTCATCATGCGTGGTGTTGTAGCTTGGTTGCGGTGTATCCAGGGCTGCGCTAGCCCCCGAGCCTCGAGCCTCGAGCTGCCTGTCACGCCCCCGCCCCCTGTCCGCAGACGCGTCCGACCCCATGTCCGCCCCTGGCACGCCCGCTCTCGCGGCCCCGCCCGCAGACCCGCAGACGCGCGCTGCCGCGGCGGCCGCGGCGCAGGTTTGTGAGGAGAGAGGAGGGGGAGGGGGGGCACATTGAGGAGTGAGATGGGGGAGAAGAGGGATGAAAGGGGGGATGATGAGGAGAAGTGGGGGGTGACCCCGCGCCCACGCCCGCCGCGATCGCACCGAGATAACGAGAGCCCCTCGGGGCTTTAGCGTTGGGCCCTCCCAGAGCCCCAACGGAGGAGTCCCGCGAGGCTCTCGCTCGGGGTGGCGATCGGGGCGGGGTGGCGGCGGGGTCGCCCTCCCCAGTTGACGCGGGCCGTCAACCAGATCCACGATCTCGTCGAAAAGACCGACGGTCTCGCTCAGAAGGCCCGCGGGCGTCAAGGGCCCCGACGAGTGAGCGAAGTGTTTCGCGCTTCGCGGTTCGGCCCCACTCCCCCTCCCAACCTTCATTGTTTGTTGTGTTGGGGGGTTGGCGCGAGAGCGCGAAGAGCTTCGCGCTTCGCTCAGAAGCGTGAGTTCGGGGCCCTCGAGGTCGTGTCCCTCGAAGAAGAAGTTGCCGCGCTGAAGAGACAGTTGGGCGGAGAGCCTGGCGCAGACTCCGAGCTGCTCGTGGGCGGCCGCGAGGGGTTGTCGGGGGGGCGGGCAGCGCCGCCGACGCCGCCAGGGAGGCCGCCTCAAACGATGTGGTCCAACCACTATGCCCTCCCCGAGCTGGGGATTGGTGCTGTCTAGAGCGGGGCGGGGGGGGCACGCCGCCAGGGAGAACCCCCTTCCCCCCTCCATGCCCCCCTGCATCTCCTCGCCCTGGTGGCGTTGGCGTCGCGTGTCCTCGACCCTAGGCTGGAAGAGTGGAACCGCCAGAACAGGGCCAGACTCGAGGCGGCCAAGGCGGCCCAGGCGGCTAGCCGTGGTGGCGACCTGAAGGTCGGCGGCGCTCCGAGGGGGGAATGAAAGAGGGGGCGGGCCTTCTCAAGGCGGCGGTGCTTCTCGGAGGCCCTCCAGCCTCCTGAGAAGCCTTCTGCGTTTTCGGACGCGGCTTGGATAATCTCCCACACGGTATTTGCATGTTGAAGGCCCGCCCTTTTTCATTTCCCCCTCTGA
The DNA here is from genome assembly GCA_963575745.1 of Prorocentrum cordatum. NCBI lineage: Eukaryota > Dinophyceae > Prorocentrales > Prorocentraceae > Prorocentrum > Prorocentrum cordatum. The sequence continues at coordinate 34,044 of CAUYUJ010011847.1, forward strand.
GCTCGCCGCCAAAAAAAAGCCTGGACTCGGACGAGGGGTCCGAGGAGGAGGCCCAGGAGGAGGCCGAGGAGGAGGCCGAGGATGAGGCCCAGGAGGAGAAGAAGGACGAGAAGGAGGCACCGAGAGCGGAGTCCGGGTCGGATTGAGGCGGGGCGCGCTCGGAGGCGGGGCCAGGCGGGGCGCGGAGAAGCGCGGCGTTCGCGAGCGCCCAAGCTCTCCCTCCCCGCCCCTTCTCCGCCGCCGCCCCCTGCTCCCTCCCCCCCGCGGCCTCGGGGGCGAGGATAGGGGAGGGGCTGCGGCTTCCGAGGAGAAGGAGGAGTCAGGAGGAGGTTCTGGCGCGAACCAAGGGCTCATTTCACCCGAGAGTTAGGGGATGTAGGTTTGTCATACGAAACCCAAAACCTCTTGAATACCAGTGGCTTTAACATGCTTCAGCCTCAGCCTCAGTCTGCCTGCAGCCTCGGCCTCAGCCTCAGGCTGCCTCAGCCTCAGCCTGCATCGGCCTCAGCCTCAGCCTCGGCCTGCTTCAGCCTCAGCCTCAGCCTGCTTCAGCCTCAGCCTCAGTCTGCTTGCAGCCTCGGCCTCAGCCTCAGCCTGCCTCAGCCTCAGCCCGCATCGGCCTCAGCCTCAGCCTCAGCCTGCCTCAGCATCAGCTTGCCTCAGCCTCAGCCTCAGCCTCAGCCTCAGCCTCAGCCTGCTTCAGCCTCAGCCTCAGTCGTCCTTCAGCCTCGGCTTCAGCCTCAGGCTGCCTCAGCCTCAGCCTGCATCAGCCTCAGCCTCAGCATCAGCCTGCCTCAGCCTCAGCCTCAGCCTCGGCCTGCTTCAGCCTCAGCCTCAGTCTGCCTTCAGCTTCGGCCTCAGCCTCAGCCTGCCTCAGCCTCAGCCAGCCTCAGCCTCAGCCTCAGCCTGCCTGAGCATTCAAAATGTGGCCCTGGATTTGAGTTTTGGGAACTCGAAAACACGACGTGGCCTAACGTTGGCTCCGGGCATTCAAAATCATGCCCAGGAGTTCAGTTCTGGGAACTCGAAGACCACGAAGTGGCCTAGAGTTGGCTCCGGGCATTCAAAATGTGGCCCGGGAATGGAGTTATGGGAACTCGAAGAGCACGAAGTGGCCTACAGGTGGTTCCGGGCATTCAAAATGTGGCCAGGGAATGGAGTTCTGGGAACTCGAAAAGCACGAAGTGTCCTACAGTTGGCTCCGGGCATTCAGAATGTGGCCCAGGAATGGAGTTCTGGGACCTCGAAGACCACGAAGTGTGTAAACTGTTTGCTTAAAACGATTTCCGCGGATCCCTGTCCGGATGCCGCCCAGACCCCCCTGGGGAGTCATGATGTTTTCTTTTGACACTACTAGAAACCGATCAGTCTTCGCTGTTAGGTAATCACTCAAGCGCGCTTCGCTGTCGCAGTGCCCCAGATTTCAGACTATACATGTTAAGCACATAGCGCTGCGCCCGATCCCCATATTCCAGAGTATACATTTGAAGCGCATAGCGCTGTACAGATTAAGCGCATAGCGCTACGCCAGACTGTGTATTTTAAGCGCATCGCGCTGCGCCCGCACTCCAGATTCCAGACCATACATTTGAAGCGCATAGCGCCGTACATTTAAAGCGCATAGCGCTGCGTCAGACAATGTGTTTGTCAAGCGCATAGCGCTGTGCTCTAACGGAGTGGCCCTAGCCGCGACGGAGCCGCGAGGTCTGTGCCGCGACGCAACCGACAGCCGTCCGCTCGGGAGGCCACGGCACTACTATATACAGAACATTCAAGCTCTGCAACATTCAGCGTCGTCGTCGTCGCTGTCGTCGCCGTCCTCGTCGAGTTTGCGTCGCCGCCGTCGCCGTCGCCCACGTCGGCTTTGCGTCGCCATCGTCGCCACCGCGACGGCCTACTCAGAGATATAGATCGAGATCGCACCCTCGACGGTCGCCTTCGCCCGCAGCAAGCGCCTCGTCGGCTTGACCGTCGCCATCTCCTTGGCGGTCGCCATCTCCCTGGCGGTCGCCGTCGCCCGCAACATTCGCCTGAGTGAGGTCGGGGGCAACGGCCGGTCCACCGGTCGCCCCGCAGGCCCGCTTGCGAAAAGGAGGCGCCTCGCCCCTCTCGCGCTCCTCTGCGGCCAAACGGTTGTAGGTCATCTCCGCCCAATGCCTCTGCTCAGCCACCCTCATCCTCAAGTTCTCCTGCCGCCGCCCCTCCTGCCCCTGCCGCTCCTGCTGCAGAGCGTTGGCCTCTGCCCGCTGCCTTCCTTGCTCGCGCGCCTCTGCCCTCTGCCGCTCCGCGGCCTTAATTGTGAAAGTGCGCCAGTGGATTTCCCTGAATACACTAAAGGGGGGGGTCCAGACCCCCCCTCCCCCCTCCCTCTTTCAAGGGGGGAGGGGGGCCCGGACCCCCCCCCCTCCCTCCCTTGAAGGGAGGGGGGGGGGGGGGGGGGGGTCCGGACCCCCCCCCCCCTTCCCCCCTTGGCGCTGGAAAGGGGGGGGGGTCGGCCCCCCCCTCCGCTTCGCCTAGGGAGTGCGGAGTTGGGAGTAGGGAGTGGTGAGAAGTGAGTAGTGAGTTAGTGCGTAGTGAGTAGTGAGTATTGGGTAGTGAGTAGTAGTGAGTAGTGAGTATGAGTAGTGGGTAGTGAGTGGCGAGTAGGGAGTAGGGAGTACGGAGTGGGGAGTAGTGAGTAGTGAATAGTGAGTAATTTGTGTGTACTGATGAGTGAGTAGTGAGTGGCGAGAAGTGAGTTTTAAGTAGTGAGTAGCGAGTAGCGAGTAGTGAGTACCGAGTAGGGAGTAGGGAGTAATGAGTACTGGGTAGTGAGTAGTGGGTAGGAGTAGTGATTAGTGAGTAGTGAGTTGTGGGTGGTGCGTAGTGCGTAGTGAACAGTGAGTAGAGAGTAGTGAGTAGTGAGTAGTGGGTAGTGAGTAGTGAGTAGTGAGTACTGAATAATGAGTAGTAAGTAGTGAGTACTGAGTAGTACGTAGTGCGTAGTGAGTAGTGAGTACTGAGTAGTGTTGAATAGTGAATAGAAAGTAGTGGGCGGTGGTAGTGGGTAGTGAGTAGTGAGCAGCGAGTTGCGAGTAGTGAGTAGTGAGTAGAGTGTAGTCAGTAGTGAGTATTAGGTAGTGATTAGTGAGTAACGAGTAGGGAGTAGCGAGTAGTGAGTAGTGAGAAGTGAGTGCTGAGTAGGGAGTAGTGAGCAGTGAGTAGTAAGAAGTGGGTAGCGAATAGTGGGTAGTGAGTAGCGATTGGTGAGTAGTGGGTAGTGAGTAGTGACTAGTGACTAGTGAGTTGTGACTAGTGACTAGAGACTATGTAGTGACTAGTGAGTACGGAGTAGTGAGTAGTGAGTAGTGAATAGTGAGTAGCGGGGAGTAAGTAGTGAGTATTGAGTAGCGAGTATGGGAGTAGCGGGTAGCGAGTACTGAGTACTGTGTAGTCAGTATTGTGTAGGGCGTAGGGAGTAGCGAGTAGTGGGTAGTGAGTAGTGATTTGTGGGTAGTGAGTAGTTAGTAGTGAGTTGTGAGTAGTGAATAGTGGGTAGTGGGTAGTGAGTAGTGATTATGGAGTAGTGAATAGGGAGTAGTGCTTAGTGAGGAGTGAGTATTGAGTAGTGAGTAGCGAGGAGTGAGTAGGGAGGCGGGAGTAGTGAGTAGGGAGTAGTGGGTAGCGAGTAGTGGGTAGTGAGTAGTGATTTGTGGGCAATGAGTAGTTAGTAGTGAGTAGTGAGTAGTGGATAGTGGGTAGTGGGTAATGGGTAGTGATTTTTGAGGAGTGAATAGGGAGTAGTGAGTAGTGCTTAGTGAGTAGGGAGCATTGAGTAGTGGGCAGTGAGGAGTTAGTAGTGAGTAGGGAGGTGGGAGCAGTGAGTAGGGAGTAGTGAGTAGCGAGTAGTGGGTGGTGGGTAGTGAGTAGTGGATAGTGAGTACTGAGTCGTGAGTAGCGAATAGCGAGTAGTGAGTAGGGGGTAGTGAGCAGGGGGCTGGGGTTAGTGGTTAGGGGGTAGGGTGCCCCTCGTGACTCCCTTTGGGGCCGGGGTTGGTGGTTTGGGTTCGGATTCGGGGCTTGGGTTCGGGTGAGGACTAGGAGTGGGGGTTGCGGGGGTCGGGTTCCGGCGTCAGAGGGCGGCGCGGCGAAAGGGGGGGGGGTGTTCGGACCCCCCCCGCAATTATTTGATGCCTGTTCATAATTGCAGGACATCGCCGATCGCCCGTGCATTTGCGTTCAAGTTCTCTGCAATCCATCGCAGAAAAGTTGCCAGAGCGACGCGGTCACTTGAGATTACCGGAAGCTCTGTTGGCGTGCTCGGCGAAGAAGCTTATGCTCTTGCTGCGGGTGGTTTGAGCGGCCAAGCCATGCCATTGCCAGGATGGGGGCGAGGAAGTTTCCAGGGTCGCTGCACGCACCCGTCAGGTAGAGCAGCTCTAGCTCGTCACACGCCCGTTCCTGTTCTGGGCTGCGGACAATTTCCTGTGGGCCAAAGAGAACGCCAATTTCCTGTCACGGTGGTGCCGCAAACCTGCAGCTACTGTCATTCTTCTTTGAGCACCTGCACCGCTCGCGCATGGCTATGCCGAAGCCCGCCGCTCAACACGATAATTCTCTCGTTGTCGCCTTCGCCCGCATGGCATGGCGGCGGCGCGGCAGGCGCTGGCGGCGTCGGCTGCGCAGTCGCACGCCTGGCTGCTTCGGACCGCACGACGCTGTCCTCAGCGAGGACGAGCCATCGACCGCGCAGCCTGGTAACATTGATGGCCAAACGCTTCAGCACCCCGCGGACAGACCGCAAGAATGCCTCGCGGCTTCGTGCGCGCTCTTCCGAAGCAAGCCATACGACACACTCCGACTCGCGAAACACTATGGCCGCAGCGCAGTTTTCCACGCTCCACGCCTGGAGCCACCGCACCTCTTCATCAGAAAGGCATGGGAGGATCGCTCTGAAGGACTTGCTCGTCGTCATGCTTTACTGATTCCATGCTTACGTTCCTTCAAGATCTTCTTGGCGCGCTGCACAGAGCCAACCCCGAAACCGCGCGACCGACGCTGCGAAAGAGTCGCGCGAATCTCCCCCGCTGGGACTGGACCGTCGCCGTAGTAGAGGGGCTGCTCGATGTATCTTTTGTAAGGGCCGCAGTTGTCGGCCAGGAAATCTTCGAGATGTGCCGGGGCAATCTCTTGATAGAACCCGGCACCAAAACCTTTCTTAAAACAGGCAGAAGGGCTCCCGATCACCATATCTCCGCCATTCTGGCGGAGCTTCGGCGATAAGATATTGTTGCCGCAGAAGATATGCGCCGTCTTGCCTTTGTGCGGGACAGCCGCACGGTGCGGCTGGTGAGAAGGCCTCGTCTCGCTCTGGCTTGCTGAGCGCGTGTTTGCCAACTGCTGGTCTGAAGAAGCGCGGGGCTCCATTGCAGGGCTCCTCGACGCGTGTGGCTTGGCGAAGTGTGCATTGTGTGTTCGCGCCAAGCGCGAGCCTTGGTGTTCTCCCAGGGTTGTCGTTTGCTGTCGACTGGTCACCTTGTGGGTAGCAGGGACCACGCTGGTGGGTCTCGGCGTGGCACTTCGCATCTGGTGGCTGCTCGTGTGCTCGCTCCGCGTGGAATCGTTCCGGGTAGAGTCAGCGCGCGTGCGGTCGCTGTGCGTGGGAACACGCGTCTGCTGAGCGTCGCCGCCCGTATGCACAGGGGCGATCCCGGGGTTTGCCCGAGGCGCCTGCGGCAACGACCGCAGAGGTGACGCACGCGGCGCGGAGGGCGCGTAGCGCATCGCCTGATTCCTGGGTGTCGTGGTTAAGGGGTCGACCCAGGGGTTGACCTGCATCAGTTTTCCTTACGCTGCACACACGGCATGGCGATCCGTGAACAGTCGCTCGTAGGCGACCCGCGCGTGTTCGTCAAAGCCATCGCTCAGCGAGAGGAGTATTACGTGGCCGGCCCCTGGCTCTGCCAACTTTGGTGCAACTGGCGCGCTGGCTTCGCCCAGACCGTGCAGAGGAGGTACCGTGCATTCGCTGGCCACAGCGACTTCGCTATGGTCATTGGCAGCGCAGGCTTTGGGGTTGGTCGCGCCCGCGACGGCAGCCCTGTACTCGGTCTCCGTAAGAAGAGTAAGCCATCCGCGATCTAGTTTTCCAAGCGACATCTTCCAGTGCGAGGTCAGTGTCCTCAGGAGTGATTGATACTGCCGCGCCGTCTTCGCCGAGCTTTTCGACGCGCACAGGGCTACGGAGTCGTCCTCGTGTCGGCACAGTGCGTGTTCGTTACACGACGCCACCGCCCATTTCTCGAGTCGCTCAACGACTGCTGAATCGAGGTTACCTAAGTTCGCAATAAAGTAGCAGGATGTAGCCTCGCTTGCGGACGCTTTGCTCGAGCGACTGCCCTTTGAACATTCGCTTGAACATTTTTGCCGACTGGTCGTAACCGTAAGGGACTTCACGACCGCCGCTGCTCAAGGCTATTTTTGAATAAATGACAGCGCTTGTGTAAGGGTCTCAGATTAGCTATATCGTCGCTGCCCCCGTTTTGTAGACTCTGATGGTGGTCCACCTCAAAATCTTCCGTCAGTAAATCGCCGCAAGCCGCGCAGCGCCACGAGTGCAGCGCCCCGACCTTCTTGGCGATAAAAGGTGTTGCGCGCTTCCTTTTGACGGGCACGCTAGGCGTCTGGTACCCCGTGAGAGCACGAGGTGGCGACCGCTCAGGCGTTGGGTGGCGCGGCACGTCATCGTCTTCGCCGCCATCGTCTCCGCCGCCTTGGCTCAGCGTCGCCACGGTACTGTCAAGGGCCCGCCACGCCGAGAGGTTTAGATTAGAGCCAGGGCTGAACCAGGAGCACATGGCGATGACGGCCATCAGCAGGAGGAGGAACCAGAGCATGTCTTTACTTCCTGCCTCGCGAGCGCACCGCAAGGTGCGGAGCGCCTTGCTCCCTCCGCTTCGCGTGCTTTGTCTTCATACCCAGTGTGCGACTCTTCCCAGGCGTTGGTCGTGGCTTCTCCTCATGCAACCATGCATTGAGACCTATTTTCACCACGTTGGGGCAGGTCACCTTCTCTCCACCATGCTGCGTTCGCTGGTCGCGCTTGCCGTCGTCATAATTGTTCCACAACACTGCCCTGCCTACCGCGGGGTGCACGCGAAGGGGTTCCCCGTCTCGGCGCAAACGCTCGAACCGAGTAGCGCCACCACACTTCCCTGCGGGCAGACCCCCGCTTGCCTGCAAGTACGCAAAGATCGTCTTCAGTCGACGCTGGTTGATTCTGGAAACACAGCAGGGAGGGGGGAAATGCTCTCACTCCCCGCAGAGGCAACAATTTGTTGGCTCTGGAAACACGGCAGGGAGGGGGGAAATGCTCTCACCCCCCGCAGAGGCAACAATTTGTTGACTCTGGAAACACGACAGGGAGGGGGAAAATGCTCTCACTCCCCGCAGAGGCAACCATTTGTTGACCCTGGAAACACGACAGGAAGGGGAAACCGTTGGACAGATTGGGGTGCGAGTACTTCGTATTTGCTTGCATGACAGCGCAGCTGTGGCTCAAGATGGCGGGAATCCAGCAGCAACTCGGGGCTCTCTTGGGGAGGGGAGTGAAACAAATCCGGAAAACTGAGGAGGATGGCACCGCTCGCGTGTCAGTCATCGATGAGGTCTCGGCAATAACCGGTCAAGGGGGTCGGTGCGCGGCAGTGCAATGTGGGCGTCTGGTGGCGCAATATCCAGGGATCGATGGAAATTGTATCCTCTATAAGTTTGCTGGCGCACGCCAGAGGAACACTTTGCTTTGTGATGTCCGGAGCGTCGTCGAGATCATTCTGCTCCTGCCCGGGGCGCAGGCGGCGCGTTTACGTCGGCAGATGGCGGAGCTCGTCGTTAGGTATTTAGGCGGTGGTTTGACCATCATCGATGATGTGTGCAGGATCCGTGGCTTTCAAGAAGAGTTGGCCGCGCGAGCACCTGAAGACCCGCGTCGAGCTTTCGGAGAAGCAGTTGAAGCTTCACGCGACAGCGTCGCGCTGGCGGACTTGGCGCGCGCGTTCTCTACGCTGACCGAGCGGCGGGCGGTCCAGGAGGAGACGCCGGCGCGCGTCCGGCGCCTCCTCGAGCAAGATCGCGCGCAGATCACGCTGAACGTGCGCGCGCCGAAGAGGGCGCGGGACCCCCCGATCGCCGGGGACATCTCCGGCGCTGGCCGGCCGCTGCCGCTCGCCAAGTTTCTGGACCAGAAGGGAGGGCGCGAGCTGGAAGCGCGCGCGGCGGAGCTTCGCGCCCACGTTCGGCATGTTGATGCAGGTGCTCAAGAAGCAGAAGCTGCGCGAGCAGGGCCCCGCGCCCATCTACGTGGAGCAGCTAGCTCGCGCGCAGCTGCTGTACACCGAAGAAGATCGAGCGCTGTTCGAGCAGGCGTGGGATATGTCCGAGGCACACCGTGAAGAACCCGTGACGCGCACGGGCCCTCTGGCAGCGGCGGCGCTCCCCCCTCCCGCCGCGCCCGACGGCGCGCCGCCGCGGCCGAGCGTCCTGGACATGCTTCGGCGGGCCGCGTGAGAAAGGGCATCGGGCGGCAGGCATGCCACGGAGCGGCCTGCCTTTGAATCAAGACTTGCAGCAGCCGCGCGTTGCGCATTTCTTCGCTTAGTGCGCAGTCAATGGGCTCACTGGAATGGCCCTGAAGGGCGCCGGTGGAAGCGGAAGGGGTGCGAGAGGTGGCGCTGGGGTGCAAGCGGGTGCCGTTTATACCCCTTTTATGGGCAGGGTAAGAAGATTGAGTCTGAAAACATTATGCAACGCATAACAATCAGGCTAACTCTGCAGGGCAGAGAGGATCCAGGTTCTGTCGCCTGCGCCTGGCGAGAAGCCCGCGGCCGACGCCAAGCGGGTTTGGTTACCGCCTGGCCGATTGAGCCCAAATGATCGGGTTCATCGGGTTGAGCGATCATGCCGCTGCGGGTCACACGGCAGATCTTCTCGACCAAAGCCTCGGGCAGGCGCTTGCCCCGCGCGGCTGCGGGCTTGAGCATCGCGCAGCGGCCGACCCACTCACCGTCGAGGCCTTCGGCCAGGCTGTCGGTCTCCTCGCGGAAATGCTTCGGCATTGCGCGGGGCTCGGGTGGAGAAGCGAAGATTGCGAATATGCAATCGCCCCGCTGGGGCGTCGTGGCTTTTACTGTTTGGGCTTGGAGGTTTCAACCGCTGCAGCCGCACGATGAGCTCAGCCGGCCCGTGTGCTTGCGACGCTCCTTCGCAGCGCCCCCGACGGTGTTGTCGTAGGTTCCTTGCGCGCTGTCCAGCACATGCCCTCCGGGCGTAATGCCACCTCGGCCGCGCCGCGCTCATCCACGGGCGGCCTGCTTCAGGCACGCTTCGAAACTTCAGAGGCGTGGTCGCTTGCGCCGTTCCAGGCCGGTCGCCTGACGGGTTTCCTCCATCCTGGCTCTTTCGGCGGCGCGCTCTATCCTTTTGTTCTCGGTAGCCTTGCGGATGGCAGTCTCCAGGCGGCGCTTGTCCTCGCGCATGCGCTCGACGTCGTCGGTGGGCGCGGGCAAGCGCCGGTCCAGTTCGTCCGCCACTCGTTGGCCGACCTGCTGGATAACCCGATCGCTTTCGTTTGTCACATGGGCTTTAACTTGCTGCGCGCTCTGTCGGATCAAGTTGGGCCAAGACTGGCGGCGCTGCATCGTGAGCTGCCGCTCATACGCCACAGCTTCCGCCAGCGAGTGGAAGGTCTTACCCTTGTCGGGGCCCTCCGCCGTCTTCACGAAGACGGCGCCTTCTGGCTTGTACCTCTTCAGGGCACGTTTGGCGGCCTGGGCGTCTGGCGTCTTGGACGGACGTGTTGAAGCAGTGTCTGGAGCCGGGGTTGAGGCCGGGGTTGAAGCAGGGGTTGAGGCCGGGGTTTGAGGCTGGGGTTAAGGCCGGGGTTGAGGCCGGGGTTGAGGCCAGGGTTGAGGCCAGGGTTGAAACAGGGGTTGAAACTGGTTCTGAAGTCGGTTGAACCTCAAGGTTGAGGTTTGGTTCGCCGGCTGGCAGACACAACAGTGCGCCGACGATCGCGTGGAGATTGCCAGGCGGCAGTTCTGTCGCGTTCGGGCAACATGTTTCTCGAAAAGCGTTCGGGGAGAAAGGCGCGCACTTGCTACGGCACTCCTCGGCGTAGCCCTTCAAGACCTTACCGAAGTTTGGGAAAGCCGCATGATCCGAGCAATAATCGGAACAATTTTTTTTCGAAGGGAGCAGCTGCGGGTTGAACCCGCATCCAGGCAGGACGCGCAGCGCAGCTCAAGCTCCGCATGGAACGGGCAATCGCAGCGGATGCGGTCACAGAAGCCCTTCTTGGCGTGCTTCCCGCAAGCGCCCTTCTGAAAGAGGCGGGAGAGTCGGTCCTCCCGCTCCATGTCTAGGCGCTCACAGCGGCCATGCAAGTGGCAGCTGCATGCGCCCCAGGGACACGGCTTACCATTTTTGCAAGGACGGCCGCAGCGAATCGACATTAGATCGGAGTGCGACGTCGCCCAAGGGAGCGCCAAAGAAAAGTTCCAAGCGAAATGCTTTTCCAATGGCGCCTTTCTTCGCTGAGTCGCGCGGCGGCTTCGTTCGCAGTTTTGAGCCGCTGCGCGTCGAAGCGGAAAACAAGCCGCTGTCCACGAGGCAACGTGCTGGGTTTCACTTGGGATCTGCTGCTTCAAGGGCGCCTCAGAAGCGCATCCAGGAACGATCGTGGTCTTGTGAGAAGCAGCTCATTCGACAGCCGTGGCCGAGTCACAGCAAGCAACTCATCGCTTATCTGTCTCCCGCCTTCCCGTCAAAGCAGCAAGCCCCGTGCCCTGCCGGGTGTGCGCCAGGCTTGGACAGAGCTGCAGCATGGCAGATGCTGCAATCATCTGCTCGCGATTCTGCATCATACCATCAAGCAACGTTCTGTCCCACGTGCAGTTATACGATTTGGGACAACCGCAGTGGGAGCACCTGCTCATGGTTACCGGCGCTTCACCAGGAAAGATCGCCAATTCGCGCGTGACCCAAACGGTTTGCTTGTCGGCGCAAGCTTCGTTCAAGCACCCCTCGGGCTGCTCTAGGCGGGGTGCTGCATCCAACCTTGGAAGTACCTTCTGGCCCAAGCGCGGTGCCTTCTGGCCGCCAACCTTGGAGGTACCTTCTGGCCTAGGCGGGGTGCTACCTCCAACCTTGGAGGTACCTTCTGGCCCAAGCGCGGTTCCTTCTGGCCGCCAACCTTGGAGGTACCTTCTGGCTTAGGCGGGGTGCTACCTCCAACCTTGGAGGTACCTTCGGGCCCAAGCGCTGACTGCGCCATGCTCCGCCATTGCTGCGTCAGCCGCCTTAACTAACACTCAAATACTGAGCCGCAACTGCACAATGCATACAAACACGCGTGAACGCACGAGACGCATATACAGGATGTGACCAGGGGCAGGAACCGCAAATTACACGTGGCAGCCCGCTTTGTTTGGACAGCCCCAGACCGATAGCTCCAAAATCAATGGTGACCCTGCTAAAACATAATGAAACACGCGCGATTTTATTATTTTCCGTCGGGCCCCGCGCGCGGAAAAACTGCAAAGCACTGGCTCTTGACATGTCGGGTACACTGGCGGAACAATTATTGGTCGAGCGACCCAGAATACGAAGCCCAAATCAACGGGGACCCCCCGCCCCCCAAACATAAGTCCGCGTTTTATATTTTTAGGCGGCCCCGCGCGCATAGATGAAGGGGGTTTCCTCGGAAGGTTCTCAAACCTCGAAGCCTGGTTCACAAAGTCCGAAGCTTGGTTTCTGAAGCCCGAAGCCCGATCCAGCAAGCGCGCAGCCCAGCCATGTCCACGAGCGCTCCAAGCCCCGAAAGTGCTCCTGGAACCATCTGGACCCGTAAACGCTCAGAATGGGTTGTTTAAGCTCACGGCTTTTAGAAGGCTTTCAAAAAAAATATTTTTCTTCTCAGGCAAACACCGCCAGCCCCGAGGCCCAGCGCCGGGGCCGCGGAACCCAGCGAAGAAACTGCGGAGCCTAGCGCAGATACTGCGAGGCCCAGGTCGAGAACCGCGGAGCCTAGACCAGCTCACGGAGATAGCGCATTTACGTCCCCTCCTCCTTCGAGATGGGGCGTTTTCGCGCGGTTTCCTGCATGCCGCATTATCGCCCGGACTCTCCCATGCGTTCGACCTGCCTTCTGCCAGGCGGCACGATCTCAATCGTCCGGAACACGATGCTACCGCTGTGGACAGCGTCGGCAATCTGCGGCACGCCATGCTGTGTGCGCAGATTTGCTTCCAAAGTCATAACAAGGGCAGTTCCAGGGGACAGCACCTCATCGAAGAACGGCGCCTTGCTGCCCTGCGCTCTCTCTTGTTCCCGCTGCAGAGCCAAAAGTTTTGTTTTCTGCGCTTGCTTGAACTCGTCGGAAGCCGTGCAGGCTTCCGTGTGTTCGCGCAGCTCGCGCTTGTGCCGCTCTTCCATAGCATGGACGTCCTCGCCACCCTCGCCCCTGACGATCAGGCGGTCTCGAAGCTGGAAGGGCCGGCCGTGCGCGCCGGTTTTCACCACGGTAATGAGGGATTCTGGGCGAATCGACGGCGCCTTGTCCAAGTGGTAGCCGATGTAATGATCGCCACCTTCATATTCCGTGACGATGTAGTGGTTTGCGCTGGGGTAGCCCTCGCGCTCTGCCCAAGCATCATAGCGATCGGCGACCAAAGCCACCTCGGGGCACAGCCTCACGTCCGCAGTGGCGCACAGGATGTTCCTCTGCCAGCCAGTGTGCAGATACCTTATCGTGCCGATGCTCTTCGGGTCGCCGCGCTGGAACCACATCTTATTGCGCCGCACCGGGCCTCCGCGGTAATTGAGCGCTTTATTTTCACCTTCGACCCACTGTGCAGCGCCCGGCGCAATGTTTTGTCCAGCTCTGACTCTCGGATACGACTGGAGCTGGGTCATCAGGGCTGCGGGGTCGAAGCCCAGCACCTGCTGCGCGAAGTGCGGGAGAACCCATATGTCCAAATCATCTCGGACACGGCGCGCCCTTCCCGTCGTGGTCAGCGCGCGGGGAACGGGACGCTTCTCCCGCTGCTCTTGCGCAGGATCGATGGGGAGGCAAGCCGCGATGCGAGCGGCGTCTCTTCCCACCTGCTTCCGCAACTCGCGGATTCGTTTGTTGGCTCGCGCTCTCTCAGCAAGCGCCTCCTCCATCGGGCCAGAAGGTGCTCGCCCGAGGCGCTTGTCAAATTCCTCCGCTATGCATTGCTGCGCGGCGTAGGGCACCTCGCGAATCACGCGGTCCGCCTCCGAAGTCGTGCGGTCCGTGATGCGACCGATAAACTTTTTCTGCCGCTCGGCGCGCATCTCGGCATCCATGCGGTCGCGCTTCTCCTCCAGAGCGGCTATCTCTTCCGGCTCCAAGGTGAGGCCCCGCGCGTTTCACCAGATTTGATTTGGAAGCGCACCTGGGCAATATCTAAGGAGGCCTTGCTCGCGAGGCCACGCATGTTTGGCACAGTGGCCGGAGCAAGGGAGTGGTTGCTACAACGACCGCTGCAGTGGCCTGTGCAATGGCAAAGGTTGGGCGCAAAATACTTGACGCCTCTTCTGCAACGTGCCCCGCGACGGCTTCACCCCCGCTTCAGAGCCGCCGTGCCGCGGCCAAGCAGCCCGAAAAACATCTGGGAGGGCTGGTGTCGGTCGACTGCGACTGGGCACTGGTGACAATTTGTCACCAGTTCTGGGAATCGATCGATAATTCGGTGGAAGGCACGAAGTGCCGTGCACTTCGTGCGCTCTTGACAAAGCGTCATGTGCACTTCGAATTCGTGTTCTTCTCGAGCGATGTTACGTCGAAGGTAACGCCCCCCTGAATTCGCGTCGTCGATCGACACCTGCGGTTTCGCTCAAGCCATTCTACTAGATCGCAAGCTCACATTAGAACGCCATCTCCTCCAAGCGTGCGTCGCGCCTACGTTCGAGCGCTTCGATGCTTGCGCCCTCATCGGCACGACAGCCAGCTCGGTCCACCCGAATGACGTCAAGCCAATCGATCAAGTCCTCCCCGTGGGGCAGCATCACCCCTTCGAGTGGGCTCTATTCACCGCCCACGCCACAAGGCCTGGGGACCAAGGGGCACCTGAGCAGTGAATGCAAGGAACCCATGCTGGGCTGCGACCCGCGCCGCGACTTCCGTCAGCTCCGGCGGTAACAATGCCGGGCCTGCCTTCACGGCGCGCGCAGAGGGCGTGCCGCCATGCGCGGCCAGCGTCTGACAGAGCGTTCCCTCCATCTCGTTGACGAGCACGGTAACGTCCGCGGGGAATCGGACAATGTACGCCATGGAATTTGTGCGCGATGTGGCGGCGGGTCTAACGGCCAAGCTTGGACACAAAGCGTTTTTCTTAAATGCCCCGGCTGCGTCGCCCCCTGCGACGGTCTCACTCCTGCTTCTGAGCCGCTTGTTGAATGGAGGCACGAAGTTCCGTGCACTTCGTGCGCTCTTGACAAAGCGTCAGGTGCACTTCGAGTTCGTGTTCTTCTCGAGCGATGTTACGTCGAAGGTAACACCCCCCTGAATTCGCGTCGTCGATCGACACCTGCGGTTTCGCTCAAGTCATTCTACTAGATCGCAAGCCCACATTGGAACGCCATCTCCTCCAAGCGTGCGTCGCGCCTACGTTCGAGCGCTTCGATGCTTGCGCCTTCATCGGCACGACAGCCAGCTTCGTCAACGATTAAGCGGCACTTGCTTCCCCAAACAATGAAGTAGCTGTGTCCGTCCGCGGCACGTTGGATGCCTTCGAAGAAAACGTGGTGCGTGTCCACTTCGCCAACTTTGCCACCCCACCACCTGGATTTGGGGCGTGCCACGTTTTCGAAAACGATGGTGTGGTGCACCATTTCGTGCACAGTGAAATAGCCGCGCTTGTTAAGGAAGGATCGCTTCGTTTCTCCCTCGTGGAATTTGCTCGGTGGCTCCCGGAAGACGATCTCATGGCCGTGGAACGCGGGAGCCAGCCATTCTACTGGTGACAAGCTGCGGAATTCGTCGCGCGCGGCATCAAAGTATTCGGGAGGACGGTCCTTTATGTTAATGGACCCATGGGGAGCGACATCTAATTCGAAACTGAGGTCCTGCAGCTGTGCTGTAGGTTCCGATTGCACAGCGACCGCAGCGAGCTCGACGGCGCCGCCTTGGATTCCACAGCGAGCCAAGGTGACGCTGTTCAGCAAACGCTGCCCCTGGAACAGCAGCGTCGTGTCGGGATACGCGCGCCCAGTTGCTACGCAAAGCTCCATCAACACATCTCCGATTTTGCCCGTCGGTTTTACTTTCTTCTTGTGCGTCACCGGCTCGCCCGACAGAGCTTTGCGGAAGGTCACCGAGACGCGTCGGGGCACCATCCTTGGGCGGATCTTCCGGGCCATGGCCTTGACGAGGGGCGGCTCGTTCGCGCCGGTTGGCGCCGTGGCTGGTGCAAAAGGTAAAATATCAAGGCCGGTCTAAGGTCTAACGGCCGAGCTTGGACACAAAGTGTTTTTCTTAAATGCCCCGGCTCCGTCGTCCCCCGCGACGGCTTCACTCCTGCTTCTGGTCGGAAGCGCAGCGGTGCATGGCGCTGCTTCGAGCGCGCCTCAGAGGCGGATGCAGGAACGATCATGGACACGTCCTGCGAGACCGGACCAACTGATTCAACAGCCGCGGCCGAGCTGCAGCATGCGATCTGTCGCCAGCATCTCATCTGCCTTCCTTTTCCTTTGCCAGTTCGTCTTCCAAACAAGGCCCACGCTGTCCCACGTACGACCATGCGATTTGGGCATATGGCAGCGGGAGCAGCGACTCATGACCATCGGCGCTTCACCAGGGATCGTCAAGTCGCGCGTGATCCAAACTGCTGGCTTGCCGGTGCAAGCATCGTTCAAGCACCCCTCGGGCTGCTCATGGCTTTCGCCCAACAAGCGCGCCATCACCATCTTCACGCAGTGTCGCTCGTGGACGGCCAGCTTCGCTACTACCGTCTCCGCCTGCGGGCTCACGGCCTGCAGCGCGTCACCACACCGCTGCAAAAAATAACTTTTCCTTTTGGCGTCGGGCTTGGGCAGTGAGCCTTCCACCGCCATCCGCGGGGCCAGCTCGGCCACCTGCGCCAGCGTGGCGGGCGATGCTGGTGAAATTTCCTGTCGCAGTCGGCGCGTCAGCAGCAGGTGTCGCCGACCCCCCCGGTGGCAGCGGATGTAAGTCAGCTCCGGCGGTTCTCCCACCGAGATCACAACGACCATTGCCAGTGTTTGCGCCCGAAGCGTCCAGCACGCCAGATGGGTGTGCGAATGGCCGCGTCGCGTGAAGGCAGCATCGCTGCCCATTTCGGCGGCAGCGGAACCGCGTAGCTCGAGGGTTTGACGCACGTTGATGAACTCCTCCTCGCTCTCGGAGTACTGTTCCATGAATTCGTTCAGGGTGTTCAGGGTGACAGGCGGACGGGCTTCGGGCGAATGCGCTTTGCCACGCGCGCTAGCGCGCACTTCCGGCCGCAGGTCATCCACTGTGTCCCACGCAGCGACCCTGTCACGATCGAGCTCATCCAGCGGGCGGCGGCTTTCTTCCACGGCGCGCCGCTGCTTGGCCGGGAGCGGCGTCAGCACTCTGCCCAGGGCTGTCCGCATGGTGCTCACCTGCTGCTCGGATGCGGCCACGGTCAGCAGCCAGGCGCCTTCGAGCTCCACGAAGATCGCGAGCCACCGCACGGGACACGTTTTCTTAGCCATTAGCGCGGCCACTTCTGTCTGCCATTTTTGTGCAGCAGCGCCGCAGCCGGCGATTTCTGCGAAAGGCGGGCGCGGGCTGAACAGGTCGGCCGCGAAGCAGGCGTGCTTGCTGCCCGCGCGGTCAGCGAGGCTGAGGCCAAGGCGCCCGCGAAAGGAATTCATGCGGGCGACGCGAAACGAGCTGCAGAAGGGGATTACGAAACAAAGTATCGCCCGAAAGCAATGGAAACTTTTATTGAACGCTGCGTCTCTCATGGCGCCCGCGGCAGACTCAATCCTGCTTCTGAGCCGACGCGGCGCGCCATCGAAGCGCAAAGAAAAAAGGGGCCCACTCTCCTTCGAGGCGTGGCTCGCTCCTGCTTCTGAGCTGCTGGCCTGCGGCTTCTGCCCCCATGTCTGCGGATGCTTATTTTCGCTCCTGTCTCCAACGTGTTACGTTGGAGCTAACACCTCCGAAACCCAACATTCCGGGTAATCTGCACCAGTGTCAGCGCAACAAAGCGCATGTGCGGGTGCGGTTCAGTATCGTAAGAAACTCCCTTGCAATTTGGGTGGCGCCGTGGTCGCCCAGGGCGGCTTTGGACGAATCTCTGGAGACAGAAAAGCACCCCCCGAAACGAAACTGTTTCACAGTGGTTCGCCACACGCTGCCGCCACGCCGTCCCTGATCGACAAGGACGGGCACATTGCGAAGCGCGCGAAAATAACGCCCGCACCGCCCGCAGCAACGACCCTCAGCCGCGCCGTCCTCGGCGCCCTCCTCTGACACGATGCTGTCGCAGAGGAGCTGGTGCAGACCCAGAAGCGGTTGGCCTTCTCCTACATGGCGGCGCGCGCGTGCGAAGCGCAGGCTCCGCATCCATCACATCCAGGCGTGGGCTACATGAGCTACGCAAGGGATTTTTGCGAGGCCATGCGCCACGACGCGGACGAGCAGGTCCTCTGCGACGATTGTGCCACATTCTGGCGCCGACATCGTTGGTGCGACCGCCGACTTCACCCAGAAAGTTGGGGTCGAGGCGGTGCGCATGCGCTGTGTCCGTGCGCCCGCTGCCCATCGGATCCCGCTTGCCGCCTCGGCGATTACCTGGAGGGCATGGGCGCGCAGTCCCTGTGCCAAGGCCACAGAGACGGCATCATCGAACAGTTGCGCAACGCGCAGTACATCTTGCGGGAAGACTGCGCTGCCGCAGGCCCCAGATTAAGCTGCAGCGAGGGCGAAGAAGAACGCGTAGCACGCATGGGCTGCTGCCTGGGCGTGGACGCCGCTTCGTCCCCCCTCGACATCGTCCTCGCGAGGGGTTTCCTCTGCCGCGATGAAGCGGTCGAGGAAACGCTGGCCGTGGCCCGCAAGCGGGTCGCCCACTTCTATCAGGCTCTGCAGCGCCGCACGGAGTCACGAACCCGAATGCATTTCGGCGGGCAGGGCGTTCAACCTCCTGTCTCGTGAGGGCACGTCGCCCGCTCGCAAAGATGCATACTGGCATGCGTACGCTTCGGCAATACAGGACGCCGTAATGGAAACTCTTTGCATGCGTTGCCGAGAGCACAGCGCCTCCCGTAAATGGTACGATGACATGCTGAGTCCGTGGTACATGCGTAGGCGCTGGCCATGGGCACGGGAGTACCCGTGCAGTCAATGCCCTCCTCCAGTCCGGGCCGTGCGCGCCCTCCTCGGGGCCTTCATGCTCCCCCGAGAGCGGGCCGCCTGGCCCATCGCGCCCTGGGAGGAAGGACACCGCGACGGGTTGCGAGAGCAGCTGCGGAACGTGCAGCTCCTCATGCGCACGTAGACGCGCCAGCATAATCGGCGAGGCACCAGCCCCCCTACGGCACACCCCCAAGACGTTTCGCCGAGATGCTGGCAGAGCCAGCTAGCGACGTGCTGCGGCTCTCCAACTCTCCTGGTCCGCTCAGAGAAGCCAAGCCCATAAACCATCCGCGCTTGCTCTTTATGCCTCCTGCGCGCACTCTGAAGGCCCTCTGTTTCTAGAACTCTTCGAAATGTGCTCAGAGGCGCACGAGATGACGTCTGCCTAGATTATTCAATTTATTCCAGCAACAAATGGAATTTCTGGCATTATTCGAAATGTGCTCAGAGGCGCACGAGTTGACGTCTGCCTAGATTATTCAATTTATTCCAGCAACACATGGAATTTCTGGCACTATTCGAAATGTGCTCAGAGGCGCACGAGAAGACGTCTGCCTATATTATTCTATTTATTCCAGAAGAAATGGAATTTATGGAACGTGTGTGTGTGTGTGTGTGTGTGTGTGTGTGTTGGAGCAGACGGTCATTCTATAAGCGAAGCAACAGTTGGCGTGATGCCTACGAAGTTCTTGTTAGCTGCTGACTACAACCAAATGACCTGACTCAATGCCTGTACGCACACACATAGCAGACATTCCATTCCAGAAATTCCATAAATCTGGAACTCCTGGGAAATCCTTCCCTGGGTGTCCTAAGCAGATAATAGCGCCTGGGCATGAGGCAGAGCGCACATATCCAGAGAATCCATCTTCTGGAACTATTGGAAATGTGCTCGGGGGCGCAAGAGACGTCGTCTGCCTAGATTATTCAGTTCATTCCAGAAAGAATGGAATTTCTGGAACCAGTCGAAATGTGCTCAGAGGCGCACGAGAAGACGTCTGCCTAGATTATTCAATTTATTCCAGAAAAAAATGGAATTTCTGGAACGTGTGTGTGTTGGAGCAGACGGTCATTCTATAAGCGAAGCAACAGTTGGCGCGATGCCTACGAAGTTCTTGTTAGCTGCTGACTACAACCAAATGACCTGACTCAATGCCTGTACGCACACACATTGCAGAAATTCCATTCCAGAAATTCCATAAATCTGGAAGAACTCCTCGGAAATCGTTCCCTGGGTGTCCTAAGCAGATAATAGCGCCCGGGCATGAGGCAGAGCGCACATATCCAGAACATCCATCTTCTGGAACTATTGGAAATGTGCTCGGGGGCGCAAGAGACGTCGTCTGCCTAGATTATCCAGTTCATTCCAGAAAGAATGGAATTTCTGGAACCAGTCGAAATGTGTTTAGAGGGGCACGAGAAGACGTCTGCCTAGAGTATTCCATTTATTTCAGAAAAAATGGAATTTCTGGAACGTGTGTGTGTTGGAGCAGACGGTCAGTCTATATAAGCGAAGCAACAATTGACGCGATGCCTACGAAGTTCTTGATAGCTGCTGACTACAACTACGCACACACATTCCAGATATTCCATTCCAGAAATTCCATAAATCTGGAAGAACTCCTCGGACATCCTTCCCTGGGTGTCCTAAGCAGAGAATAGCGCCCGGGCATGTGGCAGAGCGCACATATCCAGAAAATCCATCTTCTGGAACTATTGGAAATGTGCTCGGAGGCGCAAGAGACGTCGTCTGCCTAGATTATTCAGTTCATTCCAGAAAGAATGGAATATCTGGAACCAGTCGAGATGTGTTCAGAGACGCACGAGAAGACGTCTGCCTATATTATTCCATTTATTCTAGAAAAAATGGAATTTCTGGAACGTGTGTGTGTTGGAGCAGACGGTCAGTCTATATAAGCGAAGCAACAATTCACGCGATGCCTACGAAGTTCTTGATAGCTGCTGACTACAAACAAATGGCCTGACTCAATGCCTGTACGCACACACATTCCAGAAATTCAATTCCAGAAATTCCAGAAATCTGGAACTCGGAAATCGTTCCCTGGGCGCCCCAGCAAACTATAGCGCTCAATCTTATGGGAGAGCAGCCAATTCCAGAAACTCCATTTGTCCGATTGATCGGCCATGGGGCCTGTAGGCAGCAGGGTGCTGTTGTACAAGCTAGGCGACACATGTGCGTTAGAAATCATCCGTCGCTGGGGTGTTTGCAAACGCAATCGGAAAAGTTCCTGAGACGACGTCTGAGACGGTGTGCTCAGTCGCGGCGTGGACGCTTCGCGAAGCTCCCCATCCACTGCGCCGCTGCCGCTTCACGCTCTTCGCGGTTGCGCTTCAGAAACTCATTTATCTCAGCCACCTCTTCTGGGCTTGCGCTCTCGTCCGCTTCCGCCTCCCCGCCAGTGATGTCTTCGATGCACACGGTGCTCTCCGCGAACGCATCGGGGCTTCGTGGGCTCGGCGGTGCAGGCGGCTCAGCGGGCAGGAGCGGCGGCGGGTTCAAAACGGGGCCCACATAGCCCAGGTTGGCAGGCAACCAATCCTTGATAAATGATACGATGGGGTGCGCCTTCCACTGGGGATTCATCGCGAAAGCCCCGGAACGGATCGAGGCGCGCACGCTGTCGCCGTTGGCGTCTCCCAGCAGGCAGGCGACACTGAGGGCATTTTCCCAGCCAGCTGGTCGAACGGCGCGTCTGTCGTTCACCAGCCGCTTCGTTTTATGGTTTAAGGATGTCGAGGAGATGCGGGTCCGCGCTGGGCTCCCCTGTTCTGGGCGCACAAAGGGGTGTCCTCGGGAAAGTTGAAATGCCACTGGAGTCCGGCTGGCCTAAAAGGCGGCTTCAGCGGGACGGACGTGTCTTTTGGCTGCCGCACACAGGCGTGGCAGTGATATACATAGAAGGTACCGTCAAGACCATGGTGCTTGACCGCGTACGCTGCCCAAGGGCCGCCCCGCTCTTTAGCGTGCCCCATCCCTTCCGCAGCAGCAGGATGGCACTGGGCGCAGCAACGCTTACCGCAGCCCCAGCACATGGGGGTTCCACCCGAGCGGACGGTGCAACCGCAACGGTAATTGCAAGGATCAGTGGCGTCGACAATGTGCGCCGCATGGTCGGCGAGCGCCTCCTCCCAGCCCGCAGCCGGGCCGAGGAAGACTGCGGAGGCCGCAGCCTTGGCATGCTGGATGCGCGACAGGACCTGCATCTGCGGCGCTGGCGTCTGCTCCAAGTAACGCGAGCCGTAGAGGACGGCGACGTTGGTGTAACTCGAGCCTGTTCATGCCAGCAGCGAGCGCAATGGCGTCTTCCGCCCGGCTCCGCGCGGCAAGCGTTTTTCACGGGAGCGGGCGCCTCGGCTATGGAGTTTGTCGCGGTCGTAGTCGAGGCCGGTGCCTGTTCCACGATTGAGTGACGCTCGTGAGCGCCATGCGCGCAGAAGGTTTGGGTGCACTTCTTGTTCACGCCGTTGCGGTCCAAGGTCGAAGAGGAGAAAGTGAAGGTCAGCGCCGTGCTCTCGATGCTGACGCTCGGTGATTCGGCGCGGCGGTAGAAAGGGCTCTTCAACAGCCGTTGTCGGAAGGCTTCTGGTTGGGCCACGCCCTCGAATTTCACAGTCCACGTACGCGTGGTGCTCATGGTGGAGTGCGCGGTTCGATGCGGCTCTGTGTTATGAGCAACGGTGAAGGTGCGACAAGAAGTAGGGGGGTGCTGACGTGTAGTCGGTATTGTTTTGCAAGAGGCTTGGTTTTCCGCAGCCG
The DNA here is from genome assembly GCA_963575745.1 of Prorocentrum cordatum. Lineage (NCBI taxonomy): Eukaryota > Dinophyceae > Prorocentrales > Prorocentraceae > Prorocentrum > Prorocentrum cordatum. The sequence goes on from CAUYUJ010011847.1 coordinate 56,231, forward strand.
CTTTTAGGGCGGCGCCCGAGCCACCCAAAATATGCGCGCAGAAGGCAAAATAAAAAGCGCGACGCGAAAGGAGCTGCAGACGGGGATTACGAAACAAAGTATCGCCCGAAAGCCATGCGAACTCTTATTGAACGCTGCGTCTCTCATGGCACCCGCGACAGACTCAATCCTGCTTCTGAGCCGACGCGGCGCGCCATCGAAGCGCAAAGAAAAAAGGAGCCCATTCTCCTTCGAGGCATGGCTCGCTCCTGCTTCTGAGCTGCTGGCCGTTGCTCTTCGGCCACTGCTCTCTTGTCTTCGTCTGCTTATTTCGCTACTGCTTCCAAGCGGCCGCGCACCGCTGGTGCGCAAACAGGAACGACCCCGGGACTCATGCGTCGCTTCCTCCTAGAACTTCCGTAACAATCCGGAAAGTCCTAGCGCATGTCGTGTTGGCGGCGATGCGATGCAACACTTCGCGCTCACGGTTGGAGATGGCCAGGGCAGCCTGCACCTGGAATCTCAAGCTGATGACCATGCTTTCCAATTGGTGCACGCGGCTGCGTTCGGCTTGGGAAACTTCTTCCAAGCGCCGCTGGACCTCCCGGGCAGCCTGCTCCTGTTCCATTACATCGACCGTTGTCCGTGCCATTTCTGCACGCGGGTGAGGCTGGCATGCCAAGACGACCGACCCCCGGCATGCGTAGCAGCCGTGCTCTTCACATGGCTCGTGAACCAAAACGCCGGATGATTCGCCCCCCACAACCTCGACGGGTTTGGCATGGGAACGGCAATGCAGACGCATAAGGGCCTTCACGCGCCCGTGCGTTAGGGATCGGACGTGCCTGCAAAACGGACAGGCGATCTGGCAGGTTGTTGCGAGGCCGACCGGGCTGCGGACGCGGGCAAGGTTCAGCGCGCGCGTCTCGCAGACCCTCTTTCCGCAAAATTGCTGCTTCACCCCTATGCTGCCACAGCCGAGGTCGCAGCCCTTCTGGTCGATTACATGGGCACGAACTCGTCGGCGGATCGCGGCAAAGCCTTTCCTGCGGATCGTGGCAACCATGCGGGTCCACTGCGGAGGGGCAGGACGTAGCAGGTGGGAGCTTGTACACAAATTGCTTTTCTTAAGCGCCCCGGCTCCGTCGCGCCCCGCTGCGGACCCACGCCTGCTTCTGAGCCGACGCGGCGCGCCATGGAAGTGCAAACAAAAATGCCCCGCCCCCTCTGAGGCAGGGCTCTTGGCGGCTCTTCTACCAGGATTCTTTTTGGCCTCGGCGGCGGCGTTGGGCTGAGCGCTGCGCCCTCTCCATGTGTTTCTTCAGTTCCTCTTGCGTCTCCCGGCGGACGCTTGTGCGGAACGTCAAACTGTGCGCGGCACTCGCTCCTTCCTCCTTGGGTGCGCAATGCTCCGTCTCCAGATTGCTGCCGTTAGCGGTCATGATGACCAGATCAAACGGCTCCAGCACGCGGTCGGAAATCTTTCGCTGCGTCGCTTTGTCACGGACCTGGAACGCTCGGCGCCCGCCGCGCAGCGCCGCGATCAGGCCGAGCTCGTGGAGGTCCTCCACGGCATCACTGTGCCAACCGAGGTGTCTGCCGCCGTCTTCGTACCAGCGGTTCATCGCGATGTTGCACGGCGGCAGTTCTATCGTTCGCGGGAATTCGTTCCACTGGTTCACGGCCCGCCCAAGAAAGCGCACGTGGTCGACGTTGGACGTGCTCGCGTGAAACTTGGCAAACGCCCCTGGGCATCGGTTGGTCCAAACACCACTCTCCAGGGGCGGGCTTTGCATGAGCAAGGTGTTGTAAGCTTTGGGTCGGAAGTGTCCGCCGTGCGATACGTGGTCGCCGCCTATGAACTGGGGCCCACCCATGACGATTTCGTCTTTGCCGTGTCTCACAGGGATTTCCCCCAGCGCCTTCATCAAAGCATCCTGGTCCACTTCGTCCAAGAATCGCAAACATGTTGGACGATCGTTGGCAGGGACATGCTAGACGTCATGACCGCCGACCTGGTATTTAGCTAAAACCTTGCGCAAGAGGGTAAAGGCGTCCGCGCAGCGCTTGGTTGGCGGCCCTTCTGTGGGTTCGGCGGCGCCCTCGGAGGTCACGGCCGTGCTCTGGGACGGCGCTTCAGGATTTGCTGCGATGCTCCCGGGAAGCATTGCCGCGTCTTTTTTTCTGCTGTTTCCGCAGGCCACGGACTCGCTTGTTGGCGCGGGCTCTCTCCGCAAGCGCCTCGTCCAACGCGCCGACGGGTGCTGGCCCGAAGCGCTTGTCAAGTTCCTCCGCTATGCATTGCTGCACGGCCTGGGGCGCCTCGCGGATCACGCGGTCCGCCTCCGAAGTCGTCTGGTCCGCGATGCGGCCGATGAACTTTTTCTGGCGCTCGGCGCGCATCTCGGCAACCATGCGGTCGCGCTTCGCCTCCAGAGCGGCTATCTCTTCCGGCTCCAAGGTGCGACCCTTGCGCGTTTTACCAGATTTGATTTGAAAGCGAACCTGCGCAAGATCTAAGGAAGCCTTGCTCGTGGGTCCGGGCATGTTTGGGGCAATGGCCGGGACAGTGGTTGGGACAATGGTTGGTGCAATGGCCGGTGCAATGGCCAGCGTCAGTGGCCGCTACAATGGCCAAGGTAAACACTTTTCCTGAACACCTCGGTTCCTGCCGCGCCCGCGACGGCTTCAGAAGCGCTTCTGGGCCGCCGCGGCGCCCCAAACATACATAAAAAAAGCGACCCGCCTCTTTCGAGGCGAGTCGCTTTTGTTTGTGGTTTGCCTCCCAGCCTTTCCATTGGCCGCGTCGCGCGAAAGTTCGCAGCGCGCCTCGTCCTTGAGGTGCCAGGTTCCCCAGAAGTGGCGCCCGAAATCTGCCAGCGGGCCACCGCAAAAAAAGGAGCTTCGAGGCTTATATTCGTTGCTCAAAGCTCCTGTGGGTTCCCGTCGGCCGCTCAGCCAAGGACGGACAGATCGTGCACAATGGGCGCGCGGTTCTCTGGCATCTGTGCCTCGATCCTGCTTAAATCTTCTTCTCCGAGTTCCCATGTGATGGCCTGGCCTTTGGCTGCAATGGGGACGGGCTGCCTCAAAACGATTGCCCCCTGAATTGGGTAGCAAATCGGGCCGGCCGCCCAAGGATAACCGTTACATTCTTCGGGGGTGCGCCGCCCAGCATAATAAAGCAGGACGGGCACGCATCCGCGCCAGTTTTCAAGGTCGGGGTTGTGCGGCGCGGCCTCGACCAGCGGTCCCAGTGGCGGCTCACTCGCCCGCGGAAGCTTGCGCCACTTCTTGTTCATACCCATCTTGACCGCGTACCAGCCCGGGTCGAGGTTTATTTTTTGGTTATCGACCAGTTTGTGGCCCTTGCTCATCGAGTCCAGGGCTTCTGGGCCTTGCAAAACAATGATTTTTTTTAAGATCCTTGACAGGCGGTATTCCTGGCGTACTTGCCGATGCACCGTCCACCCTCAATTTGTGCTTGGGGCCATGCTCGTGGCCATCGGTGGCTCCGCGTTTCTCGGCTCGGGCTGCGGCGGCTGCTCGAGTCGCCCAGCTGCGTCTGCGATGTCCGGCAGCATTTGCGGCAACGTGTCCGGCGTAAGTTGGACGCCGTCGCTTCCTGGGTCGTCCCTGCGTCGCTTGGCAGGCCGCGCTTCTGCGCTCTGCTCGCGGCCCGCGGAGGGCACAGGCGCAGCCGGCTGGGTGGCGCCAGCGCACACGGGATTGCTTTTGCCCTCCTTCCGCAACTCGCGGATTCGTTTGTTGGCCCGTGCTCTCTCAGCTAGCGCCTCCTCCATCGCACCAGCGGGTGCTGGCCCGAGGCGCTTGTCAAGTTCCTCCGCTATGCATTGCTGCACGGCCTGGGGCACCTCGCGGATCACGCGGTCCGCCTCCAAAGTCGTGTGGTTTGTGATGCGACCGATGAACTTTTTCTGGCACTCGGCGCGCATCTCGGCAACCATGCGGTCGCGCTTCTCCTCCAGAGCGGTTATCTCTTCCGGCTCCAAGGTCCGGCCCTTGCGCGTTTTACCGGATTTGATTTGGAAGCGCACCTGGGCAAGATCTAAGGAGGCCTTGCTCGTGGGTCCGGGCATGTTTGGGACAATGGCCGGAACAATGGTTGGGACAATGGTTGGTGCAATGGCCGGTGCAATGGCCAGCGTCAGTGGCCGCTACAACGGCCAAGGTAAACACAACGTACTTTTCTTGAACGCCTCTTCTTCCATTGCGCCCGCGACGGGCTCAAACGCGCTTCAGAGCCGTCGCGGCGGGCTCAAACGCGCTTCAAAGCCATCGCCGGAGCTGGCCGCGCGCCGTTTGTGGGGCTACACGGCTAAACAGCGAGTCCGCCCCCCCCCCAGAAACGCTATATAAGCCATCTCTGGGCCGAACGCCCCGAGAATGCATTTTGAGCCATCTATGGGCAGAAAGGCTTAATCCCCCAGAAACGCTATATAAGCCATCTCTGGGCCGAAGCCCTCCCGAGGCCCCCCCCCGAATTATTTTCTTGCTTTAGATTTCAAAAGGAGGAACCGGCAGTAAAACGCTGCCCCCGCCAGCAATCGCCTCTAGGCCGTTTCCCGGCCTAACCCCTGAAAGCGCACTTTGAGCCATCTCTGGGCGAATGGCCGCCCCAGCGCCCGCAGCCGCCAGACAGCGCAAGCCCCGCTCCGACGAGCAGCGCGAGGCTGAGAACGAAAGGCGCCGCATGGCCAACGAAACCGAAGAGGCGCGGGCGAAGCGCGAAGAGCGCAACTTGAGGCGCCGCGTAGGCGGAGATTTGCACAAGAAGCTGACGCCAGAGGCGCGCCTGACAAAGAAAAACAGATATTCGACAAGCGCCACGCCGCCAATCCAGAGATGCGCACCAACAAGCCGAGGCGCAAGTTCAAGAACGCACGCGCTTCTTGGACGAACGTTGACGACGTTTATAAGCTTCGGCACGATTTTGCAAATCAGGCGCAGGCGCTGAAAGCCATGACCCGGCGCGCGGAAGCCGCCGAGGCCCGCGCAGAGGCAGAGAAAGGCGCGCGCGAAGCGGCCGAGGCCCGCTCGGAGGCAGAGAAAGGCGCACGCGAAGTGGCCGAGCGAAAACTCGCGCTGCAAGAGGGCGCCGAGTTGAGCGCATACGAGCTTTACGGGCTTTACCGCGCGCGCTTAGGCTCGCAAACGGAGGGCGCGGTGCAAGCGGAAGGAGCGGGAGCCACCGCCGAGGCCGCGCAAGCAGCGAACCTCGCAGGCCGCGCGCGGCGCGACGCAGCGAGAGACGAGCGCCTTCTCATGCGAGCGCGGCGCAATGGCTTGGAGGAGCACCCGGAATGCGCGGAGTATCTCGCTTGGCAGAACAGCCCTCACACGAAGGGTTTGGAAGCGCGGGCCGAGACAGCGGAAGCGAATCTTCAGAAAATCCGTGAAGATTCCACCGATTGGGCCAATGCGGTCGGTCTAACCCCGCTTTTGCTAAAACTGGCTCGCCGCCTTGGCCGCGAACCGACCAAGGAGGAAGTGAAATAATGTCTCGAAAGCCTCGCCGCTTGAGGCGCGGAGCTGCTCCCCAGTGGTGGGCCCGCAGACGTAAGCCCCACCGCGCAGCTACAGGAAGAGCGCGCTTGGATGGACACAGAGAAAGCTCTCCCACGCCGCTCAATAATTTGTTGTGCAATTCTGTTTCTCGAAAGAGCTGGCCTTTCAACGCTAAGTGTTGCGTGGGCCGTCGGCGTCGGGACGAGGAGATTGCGAAAGTATGTATCCGAGAATGGAGATGTCACCAGAGCTAGGCAGTTGCCCGTTGCACTCGTCCCGCCAAGATTGCCCAAGGCGTTTGATAATCGCCCGTTCTTCCGCAAGTTTTGTTTGAAGGTCTTCCACTTCCTTCATAAGCTCATTCACAACGCCTGGCAGATCCGTGGGGAGCATGTCGATGGAAGACCTAGAATCGCAGCGTCCATCTGGGCCAGTATTGTGGACGATCGCCACTGGGCCGATGTCACTCGCGATCACCTTCGCATGGTCTGGGACATGATCACACAAAAGTTGTTGTACGCGCTTCTCCGCGACGGCGGCCACATGGCGGCAGAAAGGGCACACGATGTGCCAACGCTGGCGCTGATAATTCAGCTGCAGCACTTGGGTCACGCACCTATCGCAAATGCGCTTACGACAGCAGCGCAAACGGCCGCATCCGGCCTGTCGGTCGCACTGTAAATCGCAGGCGGGCATGGCGCGCCCTTGGAAACACAACGAGGACCGCCAAGAGCGGTCGCTCTTGTTCGCAGAGCAAGGCGCCGCCACTCAGAAGCGGGGGCTGTCACTTTGCCTTTACTTTCCATTTGTTTCTGACCCGCAGCGGTCGCACTTCTGTTTGTGCGCCGTTGCACAACAAATGGCCCAACAACTTTTTTTAACGCGCTTCATCGTGGCGGTGTCCACATGGGTGGCTAAGGTTTTTTTTGTTTTTTCGAAGATTCTCGCGCACTCTGCTAACAAGGCGTTTCTCGAAATTCTTTTGTATTATGCCGGGGGGGCCGAAGGTTTTCCAAAGATTCTTGTGTATTCTGCTAGGAGTGGGGCGAAGCTTTTACAGGGCCCCTGGCGTGCCCTGCCCACGCGAGTCACGTGAAAATGCGCATATTATGCTGCGCCCTGCCTGGCCGAGGCGCCTGGCCACAGCCCGCGCGTGGGGACGCGCGGCTAAACGGCGTATCCGCGCCCTGCCTGGCCGGGGCGCCTGGCCGCAGCCCGTGCGTGGGGACACGCGGCTAAACGGCGAATCCGGGCCCAGCCAGGCAGGGCCTGGCCACAGCCCGCGCGTGGGGACACGCGGCTAAACGGCGAATCCGGGCCCGAGCCCTGCCTAGCCGGGGCGCCGCCGCAATTCCAGCCACGGCGCGCGGGCAACCCGCGCTCGGGCAAGCAACCGGCGCGCGCTCGGGCGAGGCCGGGAGGGGGCGCTCCGCACAGGGGAAGCTACTCCGCCTGCGCACGAGAAAGAAGGGAGGGCGGTCGTGCAAGGGTAAGTTGGGGGGAGCTTCTCCTCCCTCGCTTCGAGTGGCAACGCTGCATCCGATAATGCAAAAGCATGTCCTTCTTTTTCCAGAAGGCTCTGGAGCAGAGGGGGCACGCAACGGTCTCGGCGCAATTTTCGTGGACCCGCCGGACATGGTACAGCATATCCTTTTTACGGGCGTACGAAATGCCGCAGAGGTCGCACCTGTTCTCCTCTCGTCGCTCTGAGGACGCCGTGCGCAGCGGAGAGACCAGCTCTTCGACGTCGTCGCACGACTCTGTGTCGCCGCCGCTGCCGGTGGTCTTCTCCTGCTCTTCCTCCCTCGTTCGAGACCGCCGCGTGAATGTGACGCCGTTGGGGGGGCCCGGCGCGATCCGCAGCAGCGACGGGAACTCCTCGCAGAGCGACCACGCGACGCAGCCGTGTGCCGCCAGCCTGTTTTCGCTGGTTCTGTAATAATGCTGCAGGCCGCCAGCGTTGCTTGTGTTTTTGGCGACGGCCGCCGCGAAGTTCAGCCGCACTATGGAGCCAGAGTGCGCGAAAGAACGCAGGCTCCGCTCGATGTCTTCGCCGGCCCCGCCCACGACGTCGCTCGTCCTCGTCGCGTCGCGCAGCAGCTCTGACTGCGTGACCACGCCGAAGAAGTAGCCATTGACGAGCCCCAGCTGCATGGAAACGCTGTCGCGCAAGCTGCGCGGGTTTGCGCTCGTGTTCAGACCCCAGGATGAACGCGCTTCTGCTGCGCAGTCAGGAAGCCGAGCATCACGAGCTCGTGTAGGCTGAAGTGGTCTGGCCAAGCGACGCTCGTCACGCCGTCGAGGAACAAGCGCCAAGAGCCTCGTGGCAAATAGCGCGTGCCGCATTCCGGGCAAGCCTGGGGCGCCAACCGGCGCCCTGCCGCGGTCGCCCGGCGCCCGGCAGCGGTGCTCAAGCAGCTCGTGGAAGCCAGCCGGCCATTCTTTCCAGGTGCGCCACCTTCTCTATTGTGGAGTCCTCGCAACTGGTGAAGAGTTGTTCGAGTGCCCAAGCGATGCTTCGATGCAAGCAAGTGTTGTGGCTTTTCACGTGGCAATGTTCGACCGCGCGGCTGCGGCAGGATTTGCGCTCGGCGGCAAATCAGATGCAGCGCCCGACATGGCCAATGCAAAGGCATTGATTGACAAAAGTTTGCAAGGGGAGGATAATATGCTAGCCGAGGTCGGCAGTGCGTTGGCTCTCTTTGTTGACCGTTGCTTTGATCACGCTGGCGCGGGGTCGGGCGCACAACGACGAGGTCGCTACGTTGTTTTGCCAATGCCCGTCGCGCTGGCAACCGCTTTGACTTTACTTTCATGCCCGAAAGCTGTGTGGACTCATGCTTTGCGCCGCAAGTCAGCATCGCCACGGTTACTCCTAACTGGACGCCACGCTAAAGAATCCTGCAAAGCTCGCTCTGGCACGCGCGTTGTTTGATGGGGGGGCGTCTGCTCTGCTAAGCAGCTGCGTGCTGCACCTGTCGATGTGTCATGGTTCATGGAAATGCTCCAGCGCAGCCCAATTGGACTTTCTGCGAGGAGGCGGCCGCTAAGTTTCCCGGCTGCAGGGGAAGCCCATTCTTTCCCAGTGCTGCCCCATGCCATGGGTAACGATGCCGAGGTCGTTCACCAAGGCAAAGGGAGGCACTCGAGACTATGGAGTGATGTCTGCCTCTGCCATCAGTTACATCACCGGTGCGGCACACAAAATCCCGCATTTCGGATGGAGAGCAGATAGGCCTTGTGGAGAAGGAGACGGAAAGGTTCGCCACTTGCTCAGGAGATGCCTTGGAGGTGGCCTTGCGCAACAGGGAGCAGTCGTGAGCCTCGGGGCGTGCCGATGCATAAATACAGGGTGCGCGCTTTGTCCTGCCATAGTGCAGGGCGTGCGTCGCGTGTGGAAGACGCTGGCTAGGATTTGCAACCCATGAGGATGGCAGGTCGTGCGCGTGGAAATGGGCCTGCTTACCTGTAGTTGGTGTCGAGCCTCTGTGGCTGGTCTATGGACTCCTCCGTCCTTTGCGTGCACTCCTCCACCTATTTCTCACTACTGCTGCTCTCCTCTGCCTGGCTGCTTGCGCGCACTGCTCCTCTAATTTTAGGGCTTGCCCTTTCGCATGCGCCACGCATGCGCATGTGTGGGCGCGCGCGCATGTTGCGCAGCATGGCTTGGACCACTGCGCGCGCATTCCATAAATTACACTGCCGCACTCCTAGGCGCGCACCGGTGTGCTCTTTGGATCCACGGCCGTGTCTGCGTGCCCACCACGCGGAGCCTTGGCAGCCCCCACTGCGGCTCGCCGTCGGTCGCGATGTCAGCAGAAGTCGGGCAGCAAGCGCTCGCACCAGCTGTGCTCCGTGACCCCGTCGGCGCGGACGCGCGCGGCGACGATAGTCAGCAAGCGCAAGGCCTTGAGCACGTGCTGCCAGCCCCTGGGAGCAGCAGGTGCGGACGACTCGACCGAAGGAGGAGCGATGTGCAGGTTTGTTCTCACATAAAATAGAAAGAGTGCGTCTTCAATGGCGACGCCCCGCGAATTTGAGTTGGCCTGCCCAGCTTGCGACGGGCCCGGCATCTACGCAGTTGAAGATGGACTCCGCTTGCGGGTGGGGTTGACCAGCAATCTTTCACGCTTCGGGCGGCGACAGCGAACTCCTGTCCTCATTCTGTACGTCGCTCGCCTGGAGCCTGGTAAAGCGCCCCGCGCCTGGAGGTCGCTGCTCAGCTCACTCCGAGCTCAAGGGTTCATGCCAAGGGAATGTCAGTTCGAGGCTAGTGCTGCGCACGATGTGGCCCGGAGCATGGCCCGGGCGGCGCGGCGCAGAGGCGTCCTCGCCGCCTCAGACATCCACCGCCTTGCGCGGCGCGCCGTGACGCGCCGCTCGAGCCCCTCACCAGACAGAGGTGGTTCCGTGGCTTCCACGCGGCTCGACTCGAGCCCGGACAGCCGACCAAGCTCCCAGTCAGCGCTCGCAGCGCTTGGCGAGGATGCAATCCCACCCACGTTCCGGAAGGTCCTGGGCGAGATCGGCGCAGACGAATAGGGAGTAAACAAAAAGGCACGGCGTCCTTCCCCGAATTTGTCCGCTTCTGCGCGGCCCGGCCGGGCTGCGACAAGGGCGGCCTCTACGCGATCCAGCCGCGCGGGCTGCGCGGCTCCCCTATCAAAATGGGATACTCGTTTAACCTGCTGCGCCGTCTCGCCAACTGGGAATGCAGCTACCCTGCCGGCGTTGACATCCTGGCCGTGGCCCGGATGAACTGGCCGAACGACGCGCACTTCCACAAGCGCCGCGCGCTCCAGCTCGCGGAGGCCCTGCTGAAGCACGAGCTCCATCAATACGTCGCGGCGAGGAGGAATGGTTGCAACCGTGGGCCACGGCGGAAACGTTAGCGGCCATGCGCCGCCTCCAGCTCTCGCTGAGCCCCAACCTCGCCGGGCACTTCTTTGACGCGGCGCAGATCAAGGCAGGGCCTCGGGAGAGGCGCGCGGGAGATCCGCACGCGGCGCCACATGCTGCGCCCCCGCCCCTCCACGAGCCCACGCGCCGCCAGCGGCGCGCGCAACTAACGCCCGCGCGTTGGCCCTGCCACCTTCGGCACAAGGGCGTGGAGCCGATGTGTGAGGCGGACGCCCTGTGCCGCTGGGAGCGGTCGCCGCAGCCCCGTGGGCGAGGCAGGTGCGTGGCGACTGGAGCGCCTGCTCGGGACGCATAGCCGATCCTTGTTTGGCGCCGAGCCATAAAGCTTGCACTGAAGGAAAACCCTGCCTACGCGGTCTCCTGCTCCGCGGAAGCCTGCCCAAGCGGCAGGGAGGTTGGCGGCGGTGTTAACTAAGGCTCTCGAGGCACGCTTGCATCGGCAACGGCGTCAGCGAGCTCACCCAGCCTGGGCGCGAGCGATTGAAGCACAGAGCCGTCGCCGCAGACCGCCGCAACCTCCATGGACACACCAAAGAGTAGCTGGTAATCGACTACTGCCCCGGCGGCATCGAGCAAATCAGCGCAGTTGCGCAAAGGGTCTTCGTGGTGCTGGAGAGAACCCCAAACAGCGCGGAGCCACAGCACCATTGTCTCGAGCTCCTTGTTTGCTCCGGCCTGCTCTGCAAAGGCTTTGCTCGCGCACGAAATGCGGCGCTGCTGAACAGTTGGCGCGGCCGGCTGCGAAGGGCGCAAGCAATGTGGTCGAGCCACCGGGCCAAGTCGCACGTCTTCTCCGGGTCGCTGAAATCCCAATCCAGATCGAGCTCCTCTCCGACGCGGTAGTAGGCGTAGGCATCCCGGTCGTCCGCCACGAGTCCGAGCGCTTGAGCGCTCTTGTGAATGACTTCGCTGTAATCCCGTACTGCTCGCAGCCTTGTCTGCTCTTGGAGCAGCTGCACCCGAGTGCGCTGGCCCAGGAGGAGCAAAAGCTCCGACATCGCCCTTTGATAAGAAATCACCAAGTGGACGGAATACCTTTAATAGCTTCTGCGCGCTGTTTCTTGGGGCAACAACCGCGAACTTATACATTGGAGCATCGCGGCCACGCCACGTGGAGGACCAGCGCCCGGCGCTTGCTAAATTGGGCCATGGGCCCAGATGTGGTTTCGCCAGGGAGGCTAACTAGACATACTTGACGTACCATTGAGGTCCTGGCCCCGACACGCCCTGCTCAGAACGACATGAGCAGGCGCAGACCCCCTGAGCTTGGCCGAACGCAATGGTGCAGTTGCCAGCGATGTGGGACATTACGGCACCGACGGCCCGGCGACAATACGATTACCGATCTGACGGTATTTACTTTTCTGGGGAATCTGGTCTCCGAGAGGCAGCGGGCGTCGCCGTGAGTGCGGCGGTTGGAGCACGCATGGGGGCCGTGGCTGACCCAGTTGGACGCGCGCGCCCTCGCAGCTCAAGCTCCGCACCTGCGGGCAACCCCAAGAACCGCTTCTTCAACGAAGCGCCCCGCGACGATCCAGAATATGGCGACTTGGGCGACATCGCTGGGAGATGTGGGCCCCGTCTTGTGGAGCGTCGTTGTGTGCACCATCGAAGGACGCGGCGGCGAGGCCTCCCAGCACGCACAAAAAGGCGAAGACCATGGGGTCCAAGGCCCAGCCGGGGTCCGCCGTTCTGTTGAGCACCTGATTTGCTGCGAGGGACGGGTGGAGGGCCGACGTCGTGGCGTCCTTGCGCGAGCTCTCGACGAGGTCCGCGTCCGCTGTGAGTTCGTTGCCGTGGCGGAAGATCTCGGCGGTACTGCGGAGCTTGCGCCAGTCCCCCTGCGCCACCTGCGCGCACCGCAGAGCCGCCTCGGCGCCCCAGCCATCCTCATGGAACAGCTGCTTCGCCATCGCGTCGGCCGACATTGGCTGCATTCGCGCGACGGGCGCACCGCTAGCTCTCATGCTCGGGCCAGCGTCGTCTGCCACCAGAATGATTTTCGCGTGCGTTCTCTTTACGAACGCGAAGTCCTTCAAGAAGTGTTCGGATGCGTTCGAGATTACGCGGGCGCTGCGCACGAGGCCCGTCGAAATCAGCTGCTGACTATTGAGCCTGCCCCACTGTATGGCGCCTTGCGCGAGGTCGTGGTGAGTGACGGCCGCGCCCGCCTGGCGCGCTGCCTCTGCGATCGCGTGGCGTTTGCCACAGCCTGTGGGGCCCGTGAGAGCAAGGGCGCCGGGCTTATCGCTGCGAAGGAGGGAAACTACCTTCGCCACTGCCATGGCTCGCGCGCGGAGCGAGTTATGCAATTGACGGTACCGTGGTCTAGGCTTTTCTATTTGACACAAGTTGCACGCGCGGCTAGCGAACGCACCCCCTCCAACTGGACGAGCGGCTTCCTCCATGTTTTTTGGATGATGATGATTACAATACCCGCCCAGACTCCATTATAAGCCCGTTAGCGGCTTTCTCTCCTTTCTTTTCTTTTTCTTTTAACTTGCCCAGATCTGGAAGTTACCGTGCTGGCCACCGACCTAGAGAGGGGGATGGATCAAGAAACTTGAGAAAGGGGAGAAAGCCGCTCGGTCCACTGTAGTTGCCCGTCGCGCCGCCGACCTAGAGTGGGGATGACCAAGGAATTTGAGAAAGGGGAGAAAGCCGCTCAGCCTACTCTGATCGCACGTCGCACCGCAGGGTCGCCTGTCCAGCGAGCGGCTTTCTCCGGGTTTTTCTGATGATGTTGATTACAATACCCGCCCAGACTCCATTATAAGCCCGTTAGCGGCTTTCTCTCCTTTCTCTTCTTTTTCTTTTAACTTGCTCAGATCTGGAGGTTACCGCGCTGGCCACCGACCTAGATCTGGGCGAGCGTGCTGTTGAACAGGCCGCGAATCGCAGCCCACTGCGCGTCGTCTGGCGAGCAGCGTCCGGCGGCGGCGAAGCTTTTGTCCAGCGTGGCACGCATGGTCTCTGCGCGGCCACCAAACTCGTGGTAAGGGCACTCGCTCATGAGTTCAGCGACAGCGTTCGCGACGGCGCACTCTTGCGCATGCACCTTTGCGTAGGCGAGTGCTTGGGGTGGAGCATTGGGCTGCGACGCTTCCCCAGCACCCCTTAGACCGATGGCGACCTTGTCCTCTTGCAGCATATCCGCGAGGGTGTTTGAAAGAGCGGTTTTAGGGCAATGCTCCCGCTGCTTCATCCTCATGCACCATTGCAAGAGATGTTCTCGCCCGCAAACAGTGTGTCCGTCCTTCTGGATCAGATGAACTATACCCTCTTCAAGGTATGCGCGTAAGCGTGCGTTGCTCTGTGCCCCCCCACCATTGTTCTGCTGTGGCGATCATGTCTGTCATTCTCAAGGAAAGACCCCATTGCTTGCAGAGGTAATCGTAGGGGCAGGACGGCTCCTGGCCAGTCTCTTCGTACTCGCGGACTCTCTTGCCGACCGCGCTTATATACGCCCCGAGCAGCGCTGTGTTTGCGCACTGCGGGAATGTGCAGATCGTTTGCAGGTGCTTCACCAGGCTATCGTTCACAATGCCGCTGTCGCTCCAACTAGCCAGGCGCTTCATCCAATCGGAGTTTAAATGTGGCCCCACAAGGTCCATAAAACGTTGCCAGAGGCTCCTCTCGGCAGCAGAGGCTTGAAGGAACAGTGTAATCTCTGCCGTCGCCTTGGCCCCGACACCTTCCATGAAAATCAGCCGCCGCGTCCGATGCGCGAGCCGCAATTCGTCCCAGCCGTGCTTGTTGATTGCAGCCTCGGTGGCACGCGACAGCGCCTCGGGCGCACCGTCTGCCTCATCGACACGAGCGCGCTTGGGCATGATTCTCCACTAGATAATCCTAGGAATCTTTATTGTGGCATCGACGACACCGTGGAGGTGCTGAACGTGCGGGCGCAGGCCAGTGCTGAATGACAGTCGGCCGCAGCGGGTCTTATGCTAGGTCAGCAAGTGGCGATGCATGCGCTGGGCCTGCGTGCTCTGGGATCCAGGTGGTTTGGCCAGGCGCGGGTCCTCCAGCCATCAGTTCTTTCAAGGTGGCTTGGATTGGTTTGGGCAGTCGTCCGCTCTTACGCGCAGACCGCGCCAGCCTTTGCTTGCGTACATTCTTCTTCGGGCCCCAATGCCGTGCGCGGTCGTGCCGTCTCCTGCGCTGCACGAAACGGTCACGGGTGTCCGCTTGGCAACGCGGCTCACCCGACGTAAGGTGCACATAGCAGAAGCCGGTCCATACGTACCCCGCAGGGGGTCGACCCCGGGGCCGTGACTCTATGCTGCTTTGCTGCGCACAAACGGCGCCGACTGCCTCGCCCCCCTCCATGGCTCCATTTATTTCTGGGTGGGGCGACCACTGCACAAGTGCGACTGCCGCACGACTCTGCCGTCAAGCTTCCTCCCGGAATGCTATTATCTGCAGGACGACACAATGCGGCATTTTCTGGTCGTAGAAAAACCAAAGAAAGCCTTGACAATACGGCGAGCATCGAACGATCAACTCCCTAGCCCTGGTGAAATTGGTATCCCACATCTTGGCCTCGGCTCGGAGCCGTCTTAGATCCAGGAGAGGTAGCGGACCAGCGCTCTGTACGAATGCCTTCGCACCAGCATGCACTTCGTCCAGCAGCAACAGCTCACTCACGTTGAATTGCTTGATCCTGCTCCGCTCCCAGTCGTCCATCGGACCTGGAAGCGTCCCGTACGCCCTGCGAAATAAGGCATCGCCGTGTTTGTTCCGGCGAATCTGCACGCGGACACATCAGCGAGTGACCGTATTTGGCACCCACCAGCACAACCCATCGATCGCTTTGAATTCCCTGCTCGTCTTGTAGAACTTCTCCTGCCCGGCCTTCCAGAGCTGCCACTTTGACAGCCAAAGGCTGACTGCGTCGCGCCGGGCGTTTTCGCCGAGGGCGAGCGCGCCCGGTGCACTGCCGGGCGCCAAGCCACTCGCCACTGCCTGCTCGGTCGCTTGCATTGGAAGGCGCGTGGCCTTTTTGTTGGGGCCGCATCCAATGCGCCCCTGTATTGGGCGCCGCAAAAGTATGTCGACCGCCATCGTAGCCGAGCTCCAATACGAGCGTGTTTCCCACGAGCGCCGCCATGGGCTCGTAGACCAGGCCGCGGACCTCGACCTTCAACTGCCCATCCTCGGCGAATGCTACTCTGGGGCCGTGCAGCAGATACGCGTGGTGGTGCGGATCCGTTCGTATTTTCGGATCGTGCTGGTCCAGGAAGTTGCTCACATCTTCGATATGCATCCCATTGCAATGGCTCGAGATGAGAACTTGCACTCGATCCGTCAGACGTTGCAAGACGTAGTCGTCGGCTGTGGACCAAGACGGGTCACTTAACCGCACTGTCCTTGCCATTTATAAATCCGCCGATATGTGTTTCAGTCTGAACGGGCGTGCCTCGTCAACAATAACCCCAATCACGCCACGCAGCTCAACACATGGTGCGCCGCTGCTGCGGGCAATCCCCGATTGAGGACGAACCGCAGCAAGTCGCCGGCCTCGCTGGGCAAGTGGCCGAAGGTGGCTTGCCCAGACGCGTGCGTTCTCCTTGATGCCGAGCTGCGAGGAGCACCCGGTGCGGTTATTCCTTCAGGCCAGGCGCAAATGCTCGTCGCCACGAACGCTGACGGGGGGAATCTATGGGAGAGCTGGGCCTGAAGGCTATCCCAACCGATGGGCTCCCTGTACCAGACTGATCATTGCCTATTTGCCGAGCATTGCCACTGCGAAGCAGCACTCGCCGCAGTAGGATGCATACGGCAGGCGCATCCGAGCCGTTGTTCGCTCTGGGCACCGCGGGCACAGACCAGAGTCTCGCAAAGCGCGGGCCGCGGAGCGCACATCGCGAATAAACTGTCGGAAGCCGTCCAGGGTGGCGCGGCATCGTATCGAGCCCACCTCCCTGATGACTTTCCCAACTTTTCCATAGAAATCTGCTCTGAGTGCTTTCTCGTCCTCGCCATGCGCGTCGCACGCGGAGAATGCATGGACAACGTCTGGGTCGTCCAATCTGTTCTCGTCATAGTCTCGCGCGACACCAGCGGCGAGGAGGGACAGCTCGACACAGAATTCCGTCGATATATCAAGGCGAATTTCCCATAGCCCGCACTCGGGAAGAGAGCGCGTCATTCGTGCGCACGTGTCGTCGTCAGCAGGCACTCCTTGCTCGAAGAACCGCGTCATCAGGCGTATGTTTGCTGAGAGCTCGGTCCGCGCGGATCCCACAGCGACGGCAGCGAGGTGACCTCTCATGGCTTGCGTGTACTTTCTTGGCGCATTATTTCTTTCAGGCCTTGATCCGGGCCCGCAGCCATCTGGCGCATCTGTAACGTCCAGGAGGTCGCCATGCGCCGCGACGCCTTGCGTGCTGCCAATGCTGGAAGGAACGACTGAACACAAAAGCAACCTTGGCTAGCCCTGGGGAGCATATCTGCAGCATGTGCATTGGACGTGGAGTCGTCGGGCATCGACAATATGTCTTGCTACTTCGACATCATGTCCACAGTAAAACGTCGACCATGCACACGTCCAAGGAGTTTCGCTGCACGCTCCCCATGGTCCGCGACGACCAGGTGACTAATCTGCGTCGCTGGGCCGATCTTCACTGTGCCCAGTCGATCGTTTTCCGTGGTGACCGTGGCAGCGCCGTGTTCGTCGGCCTCAAGGCCGAGCTTCGCACTTGCGCCAGCTTCTCGCGCACCGTTCGTACTGCTCTGCGCCGCCTCTGCATCGACGTGCCGCTGCGGGGGCGCTGGTGTGTGCTCATCGCGCCCCGCGAGGCTTTGAGCATCTGTGCGACCGACATTGGCCAACGCGATGCTGCAGATACGCCAGCAGCATCCCGCATAGACGACGCGGCTGACGATGACATGCGCGTCATAACGCTTCACTGACCCAGCTCCATTGGCTCGTCCAGATCATCCACACTATAACGGCGCTAGCGAGATTCCCACGAATGGCGCGCACCTGTGTGTGCGTCCCTAATCTCCGCTTGTCGGAACATGAAAGCGCCGTCTCCAAAGGATACCCAATTCAAGTTCTGCCGTCGACGGTTCACGAGGCGTGGCGTCGCGGAACACATGCGTCACCAGTGTGCCAAAAACCCCGACAGAGTGCCGCGCGAGTTCAAGAAGAACCAATGCCGTCATTGCGGGAAAATCCTGCATGGCAACGGATTACGCGCACACGTGGCCCAGGTACATCCCGAACAGTACGCCAGATCCCGCTCGGTGCGAGCCCATCGCATGAAGGAGAAGCGGAGCGGCAGCGCAGGCGCGCGGAAGGGCGAGCGCAGGAAGCACTCGAGACCGCCCTCTGGTCATGTTCTGCATTCGCCCAAGCGCTTTCCCACGCCACGGAAAGAGGACACGGAGACACACCCGCACAATCAGCGCGAGACATGGAAGGAGACGACGGAGCGTATCTGGGAGGAGGTTCGTAAACGTACGCCACTGCAGACCCAGAAAAGCAATCCGTCAGGAAATTAGCGTCGTGGGGTTCAGGAAATTGGCGTGGCTCATACAGGGGCGTTTGTTTGAAGGCAGCTCTAGCTGCCCTACCCGACGGGTGCATGCGGCGCACTCTGGAAATGTCAGCGGCTTCAACCAATTAGCTGTTACCTGCGCTGCTGCGGCCGAACAAAAACTGGACCAGGTGACGCCGCCACGGGAAAATATGCAATGGCAGCAAACAGACAGGTGGATCAACTGACAGAGCACGCTGTAAACGTCGTCGAGAGCGTGTGTATTTTACAGCAGCTCGGCAGCCAGTCGCAGAAAAGTTGCCAGGCCGACTGCGCGTCTTGAGAATACCTGAAGCGCCGCGGGCGTGCTTGGCGAAAATTCGACCAGGGCGCGTCGGGAGCGTGTGTATTTTTCAGCTGCTCTGCAATCAGTCGCAGAAATGTTGTCGGGTCGACTGCGCGGCTTGAGAATGCCCGAAGCCGCGCGGGCGTGCTTGGCGAACATTCGACTAGAGCGCATCGCGAGCGTGTGTATTTCACAGCAACTGAGCAACACTGCAGCCGGTCGCAGAATAATAGCCGGGCCGACTGCGCGTCTTGAGAATACCTGAAGCGCTGCGGGCGTGCTTGGCGAAAAGTCTGCGAGAGAGCGTTGTTAAAAAGATTCCACAGGAGATCGCCGATCGCCTGTGCATTTGTTTACAAGTTCTCTGCAATCCATCGCAAAAAAGTTGCCAGAGCGACGCGGTCACTTGAGATTACCGGAAGCTCTGTTGGCGTGCTCGGCGAAGAAGCTTATGCTCTTGCTGCGGGTGGTCTGAGCGGCCAAGCCATGCCATTGCCAGGATGGGAGCGAGGAAGTTTCCACGGTCGCTGCGCGCACCCGTCAGGTAGAGCAGCTCTAGCTGCCCTACCCGACGGGAAGATGCGGCGCACTCTGGAAATTTCAGCGGCTTCAACCAATTAGCTGTTACCTGCGCTGCTGCGGCCGAAAAAAACTGGACCAGGTGACGCCGCCACGGGAAAATATGCAATGGCAGCAAACAGACAGGTGGATCAACTGACAGAGCACGCTGTAAACGTCGTCGAGAGCGTGTGTATTTTACAGCAGCTCGGCAGCCAGTCGCAGAAAAGTTGCCAGGCCGACTGCGCGTCTTGAGAATACCTGAAGCGCCGCGGGCGTGCTTGGCGAAAATTCGACCAGGGCGCGTCGGGAGCGTGTGTATTTTTCAGCTGCTCTGCAATCAGTCGCAGAAATGTTGTCGGGCCGACTGCGCGGCTTGAGAATGCCCGAAGCCGCGCGGGCGCGCTTGGCGAACATTCGACTAGAGCGCATCGCGAGCGTGTGTATTTCACAGCAACTGAGCAACACTGCAGCCGGTCGCAGAATAATTGCCGGGCCGACTGCGCGTCTTGAGAATACCTGAAGCATTGCGGGCGTGCTTGGCGAAAAGTCTGCCAGCGCGCGCTGTTGAAAAGATTCCACAGGATATCGCCGATCGCCTGTGCATTTGTTTACAAGTTCTCTGCAATCCATCGCAGAAAAGTTGCCAGAGCGACGCGGTCACTTGAGATTACCGGAAGCTCTGTTGGCGTGCTCGGCGAAGAAGCTTATGCTCTTGCTGCGGGTGGTCTGAGCGGCCAAGCCATGCCATTGCCAGGATGGGAGCGAGGAAGTTTCCAGGGTCGCTGCACGCACCCGTCCGGTAGAGCAGCTCTAGCTTGTCACGCGCCCGTTCCTGTTCTGGGCTACGGACAGTTTCCTGTGGGCCAGAGAGAACGCCAATTTCCTGTCACGGTGGTGCCGCAAACCTGCAGCTACTGTCATTCTTCTTTGAGCACCTGCACCGCTCGCGCATGGCTATGCCGAGGCCCGCCGCTCAACACGATAATTTTCTCGTTGTCGCCTTCACCCGCATGGCATGGCGGCGGCGCGGCAGGCGCTGGCGGCGTCGGCTGCGCAGTCGCACGCCTGGCTGCTTCGGACCGCGCGACGCTGTCCCCAGCGAGGACGAGCCATCGACCGCGCAGCCTGGTAACATTGATGGCCAAACGCTTCAGCACCCCGCGGACAGACCGCAAGAATGCCTCGCGGCTTCGTGCGCGCTCTTCCGAAGCAAGCCATACGACGCACTCCGACTCGCGAAACACTGTGGCCGCAGCGCAGTTTTCCACGCTCCACGCCTGGAGCCACCGCACCTCTTCATCAGAAAGGCATGGGAGGATCGCTCTGAAGGACTTGCTCGTCGTCATGCTTTACTGATTCCATGCTTACGTTCCTTCGAGATCTTCTTGGCGCGCTGCGCAGAGCCAACCCCGAAACCGCGCGACCGACACTGCGAAAGAGTCGCGCGAATCTCCCCCGCTGGGACTCGACCGTCGCCGTAGTAGAGGGGCTGCTCGATGTATCTTTTGCAAGGGCCGCAGTTGTCGGCCAGGAAATCTTCGAGATGTGCCGGGGCAATCTCTTGATAGAACCCGGCACCAAAACCTTTCTTAAAACAGGCAGAAGGGCTCCCGATCACCATATCTCCGCCATTCTGGCGGAGCTTCGGCGATAAAATACTGTTGCCGCAGAAGATATGCGCCGTCTTGCCTTTGTGCGGGACAGCCGCGCGGTGCGGCTGGTGAGAAGGCCTCGTCTCGCTCTGGCTTGCTGAGCGCGTGTTTGCCAACTGCTGGTCTGAAGAAGCGCGGGGCTCCCTTGCAGGGCTCCTCGACGCGTGTGGCTTGGCGAAGTGTGCATTGTGTGTTCGCGCCAAGCGCGAGCCTAGGTGTTCTCCCAGGGTTGTCGTTTGCTGTCGACTGGTCACCTTGTGGGTAGCAGGGACCACGCTGGTGGGTTTCGGCGTGGCACTTCGCATCTTGTGGCTGCTCGTGTGCTCGCTCCGCGTGGAATCGTTTCGGGTAGAGTCAGTGCGCGTGCGGTCGCTGTGCGTGGGAACACGCGTCTGCTGAGCGTCGCCGCCCGCATGCACAGGGGCGCTCCCGGGGTTTGCCCGAGGCGCCTGCGGCAACGACCGCAGAGGTGACGCACGCGGCGCGGAGGGCGCGTAGCGCATCGCCTGATTCCTGGGTGTCGTGGTTAAGGGGTCGGCCCAGGGGTTGGCCTGCATCAGTTTTCCTTACGCTGCACACACGGCATGGCTATCCGTGAACAGTCGCTCGTAGGCGACCCGCGCGTGTTCGTCAAAGCCATCGCTCAGCGAGAGGAGTATTACGTGGCCGGCCCCTGGCTCTGCCAACTTTGGTGCAACTGGCGCGCTGGCTTCGCCCAGACCGTGCAGAGGAGGTACCGTGCATTCGCTGGCCACAGCGACTTCGCTATGGTCATTGGCAGCACAGGCTTCGGGGTTGGTCGCGCCCACGACGGCAACCCTGTACTCGGTCTCCGTAAGAAGAGTAAGCCATCCGCGATCTAGTTTTCCAAACGACATCTTCCAGTGCGAGGTCAGTGTCCTCAGGAGTGATTGATACTGCCGCGCCGTCTTCGCCGAGCTCTTCGACGCGTACAGGGCTACGGAGTCGTCCTCGTGTCGGCACAGTGCGTGTTCGTTGCACGACGCCACCGCCCATTTCTCGAGTCGCTCAACGACTGCTGAATCGAGGTTACCTAAGTTCGCAACAAAATAGCAGGATGTAGCCTCGCTTGCGGACGCCATGCTCGAGCGACTGCCCTTTGAACATTCGCTTGAACATTTTTGCCGACTGGTCGTGACCGTAAGAGGCTTCACGACCGCCGCTGCCCAAGGCTATTTTTGAATAAATGACAGCGCTTGTGTAAGGGTCTCAGATTAGCTATATCGTCGCTGCCCCCGTTTTGTAGACTCTGATGGTGGTCCACCTCAAAATCTTCCGTCAGTAAATCGCCGCAAGCCGCGCAGCGCCACGAGTACAGCGCCCCGACCTTCTTTGCGATAAAAGGTGTTACGCGCTTCCTTTTGACGGGCACGCTAGGCGTCTGGTACCCCGTGAGAGCACGAGGTGGCGACCGCTCAGGCGTTGGGTGGCGCGGCACGTCATCGTCTTCGCCGCCATCGTCTCCGCCGCCTTGGCTCAGCGTCGCCACGGCACTGTCAAGGGCCCGCCACGCCGAGATGTTTAGATTAGAGCCAGGGCTGAACCAGGAGCACATGGCGATGACGGCCATCAGCAGGAGGAGGAACCAGAGCATGTCTTTACTTCCTGCCTCGCGAGCGCACCGCAAGGTGCGGAGCGCCTTGCTCCCTCCGCTTCGCGTGCTTTGTCTTCAGACCCAGTGTGCGACTCTTCCCAGGCGTCTGTCGTGGCTTCTCCCCATGCAACCATGCATTGAGACCTATTTCCACCACGCTGGGGCAGGTCACCTTCTCTCCACCATGCTGCGTTCGCTGGTCGCGCTTGCCGTCGTCATAATTGTTCCACAACACTGCCCTGCCTACCGCGGGGTACACGCGAAGGGGTTCCCCGTCTCGGCGCAAACGCTCGAACCGAGTAGCACCACCACACTTCCCTGCGGGCAGACCCCCGCTTGCCTGCAAGTACGCAAAGATCGTCTTCAGTCGACGCTGGTTGATTCTGGAAACACGGCAGGGAGGGGGAAATGCTCTCACTCCCCGCAGAGGCAACAATTTGTTGACTCTGGAAACACGGCAGGGAGGGGGGAAATGCTCTCACCCCCCGCAGAGGCAACAATTTGTTGACTCTGGAAACACGACAGGGAGGGGAAAATGCTCCTCACTCCCCGCAGAGGCAACCATTTGTTGACTCTGGAAACACGACAGGAAGGGGAAACCGTTGGACAGATTGGGGTGCGAGTACTTCGTATTTGCTTGCATGACAGCGCAGCTGTGGCTCAAGATGGCGGGAATCCAGCAGCAACTCGGGGCTCTCTTGGGGAGGGAAGTGAAACAAATCCGGAAAACTGAGGAGGATGGCACCGCTCGCGTGTCAGTCATCGAGGTGGTCTCGGCAATAACCGGTCAAGGGGGTCGGTGCGCGGCAGTGCAATGTGGGCGTCTGGTGGCGCAATATCCAGGGATCGATGGAAATTGTATCCTCTATAAGTTTGCTGGCGCACGCCAGAGGGACACTTTGCTTTGTGATGTCCGGAGCGTCGTCGAGATCATTCTGCTCCTGCCCGGGGCGCAGGCGGCGCGTTTACGTCGGCAGATGGCGGAGCTCGTCGTTAGGTATTTAGGCGGTGGTTTGACCATCATCGATGATGTGTGCAGGATCCGTGGCTTTCAAGAAGAGTTGGCCGCGCGAGCACCTGAAGACCCGCGTCGAGCTTTCGGAGAAGCAGTTGAGGCTTCACGCGACAGCGTCGCGCTGGCGGACTTGGCGCGCGCGTTCTCTACGCTGACCGAGCGGCGGGCGGTCCAGGAGGAGACGCTGGCGCGCGTCCGGCGCCTCCTCGAGCAAGATCGCGCGCAGATCACGCTGAACGTGCGCGCGCCGAAGAGGGCGCGGGACCCCCCGATCGCCGGGGACATCTCCGGCGCTGGCCGGCCGCTGCCGCTCGCCAAGTTTCTGGGCCAGAAGGAGAGGGAGGACGCGAGCTGGAAGCGCGCGCGGCGGAGCTTTGCGCCCACGTTCGGCATGTTGATGCAGGTGCTCAAGAAGCAGAAGCTGTCCGAGCAGGGCCCCGCGCCCATCTACGTGGAGCAGCTAGCTCGCGCGCAGCTGCTGCACACCGAAGAAGATCGAGCGCTGTTCGAGCAGGCGTGGGATATGTCCGAGGCACACCGTGAAGAACCCGTGACGCGCACGGGCCCTCCGGCAGCGGCGGCGCCCCCCCCTCCCGCCGCGCCCGACGGCGCGCCGCCGCGGCCGAGCGTCCTGGACATGCTTCGGCGGGCCGCGTGAGAAAGGGCATCGGGCGGCAGGCGTGCCACGGAGCGGCCTGCCTTTGAATCAAGACTTGCAGCAACCGCGCGTTGCGCATTTCTTCGCTTAATGTGCAGTCAATGGGCTCACTGGAATGGCCCTGAAGGGCGCCGGTGGTAGCGGAAGGGGTGCGAGAGGTGGCGCTGGGGTGCAAGCGGGTGTCGTTTATACCCCTTTTATGGGCAGGGTAAGAAGATTCAGCCTGAAAACATTATGCAACACATAACAATCAGGCTAACTCTGCAGGGCAGAGAGGATCCAGGTTCTGTCGCCTGCGCCTGGCGAGAAGCCTGCGGCCGACGCCAAGCGGGTTTGGTTGCCGCCTGGCCGATTGAGCCCAAATGATCGGGTTTATCGGGTTGAGCGATCATGCCGCTGCGGGTCACGCGGCAGATCTTCTCGACCAAAGCCTCGGGCAGGCGCTTGCCCCGTGCGGCTGCGGGCTTGAGCATCACGCAGCGGCCGACCCACTCACCGTCGAGGCCTTCGGCCAGGCTGTCGGTCTCCTCGCGGAAATGCTTCGGCATTGCGCGGGGCTCGGGTCGAGAAGCGAAGATTGCGAATATGCAATCGCCCCGCTGCGGCGTCGTGGCTTTTACTGTTTGGTCTTGGAGGTTTCAACCGCTGCAGCCGCACGATGAGCTCAGCCAGCCCGTGTGCTTGCGACGCTCCTTCGCAGCGCCCCCGACGGTGTTGCCGTAGGTACCTTACGCGCTGTCCAGCACATGCCCTCCGGGCGTAATGCCACCTCGGCCGCGCCGCGCTCATCCACGGGCGGCCTGCTTCAGGCACGCTTCGAAACTTCAGAGGCGTGGTCGCTTGCGCCGTTCCAGGCCGGTCGCCTGACGGGTTTCCTCCATCCTGGCTCTTTCGGCGGCGCGCTCTATCCTTTTGTTCTCGAGTAGCCTTGCGGATGGCAGTCTCCAGGCGGCGCTTGCCCTCGCGCACGCGCTCGATGTCGTCGGTGGGCGCGGGCAAGCGCCGGTCCAGTTCGTCCGCCACTCGTTGGCCGACCTGCTGGATAACCCGATCGCTTTCGTTTGTCACATGGGCTTTAACTTGCTGCGCGCTCTGTCGGATCAAGTTGGGCCAGGACTGGCGGCGCTGCATCGTGAGCTGCCGCTCCTACGCCACAGCTTCCGCCAGCGAGTGGAAGGTCTTACCCTTGTCGGGGCCCTCCGCCGTCTTCACGAAGACGGCGCCTTCTGGCTTGTACCTCTTCAGGGCACCTTTGGCGGCCTGGGCGTCTGGCGTCATGGACGGACGGGTTGAAGCAGTGTCTGGAGCCGGGGTTGAGGCCGGGGTTGAGGCAGGGGTTGAGGCCGGGGTTTGAGGCCGGGGTTAAGGCCGGGGTTGAGGCCGGGGTTGAGGCCAGGGTTGAGGCCAGGGTTGAAACAGGGGTTGAAACTGGTTCTGAAGTCGGTTGAACCTCAAGGTTGAGGTTTGGTTCGCCGGCTGGCAGACACAACAGTGCGCCGACGATCGCGTGGAGATTGCCAGGCGGCAGTTCTGTCGCGTTCGGGCAACATGCTTCTCGAAGAGCGTTCGGGGAGAAAGGCGCACACTTGCTACGGCACTCCTCGGCGTAGCCCTTCAAGACCTTACCGAAGTTTGGGAAAGCCGCATGATCCGAGCAATAATCGGAACAGTTTTCTTTTCGAAGGGAGCAGCTGCGGGTTGAACCCGCATCCAGGCAGGACGCGCAGCGCAGCTCAAGCTCCGCATGGAACGGGCAATCGCAGCGGATGCGGTCACAGAGGCCCTTCTTGGCGTGCTTCCCGCAAGCGCCCTTCTGAAAGAGGCGGGAGAGTCGGTCCTCCCGCTCCATGTCTAGGCGCTCACAGCGGCCATGCAAGTGGCAGCTGCATGCGCCCCAGGGACACGGCTTACCATTTTTGCAAGGACGGCCGCAGCGAATCGACAGTAGATCGGAGTGCGACGTCGCCCAAGGGAGCGCCACAGAAAAGTTCCAAGCGAAATGCTTTTCCAATGGCGCCTTTCTTCGCTGAGTCGCGCGGCGGCTTCGTTCGCAGTT
Source organism: Prorocentrum cordatum (assembly GCA_963575745.1). NCBI lineage: Eukaryota > Dinophyceae > Prorocentrales > Prorocentraceae > Prorocentrum > Prorocentrum cordatum. The sequence continues at coordinate 82,049 of CAUYUJ010011847.1, forward strand.
TTGAGCCGCTGCGCGTCGAAGCGGAAAACAAGCCGCTTTCCACGAGGCAACGTGCTGGGTTTGACTTGGGATCTGCTGCTTCAAGGGCGCCTTAGAAGCGCATCCAGGAACGATCGTGGTCTTGTGAGAAGCAGCTCATTCGACAGCCGTGGCCGAGTCACAGCAAGCAACTCATCGCTTATCTGTCTCCCGCCTTCCCGTCAAAGCAGCAAGCCCCCTGCCCTGCCGGGTATGCGCCAGGCTTGGACAGAGCTGCAGCATGGCAGATGCTGCAATCATCTGCTCGCGATTCTGCATCATACCATCAAGCAACGTTCTGTCCCACGTGCGGTTATACGATTTGGGACAACCGCAGTGGGAGCACCTGCTCATGGTTACCGGCGCTTCACCAGGAAAGATCGCCAATTCGCGCGTGACCCAAACGGTTTGCTTGTCGGCGCAAGCTTCGTTCAAGCACCCCTCGGGCTGCGCTAGGCAGGGTGCTGCATCCAACCTTGGAAGTACCTTCTTGCCCAAGCGCGGTGCCTTCTGGCCGCCAACCTTGGAGGCACCTTCTGGCCTAGGCGGGGTGCTACCTCCAACCTTGGAGGTACCTTCTGGCCCAAGCGCGGTGCCTTCTGGCCGCCAACCTTGGAGGTACCTTCTGGCTTAGGCGGGGTGCTACCTCCAACCTTGGAGGTACCTTCGGGCCCAAGCGCTGACTGCGCCATGCTCCGCCATTGCTGCGTCAGCCGACTTAACTAACATTCAAATGCTGAGCCGCAACTGCACAATGCATACAAACACGCGTGAACGCACGAGACGCGTATACAGGATGTGACCAGGGGCAGGAACCGCAAATTACACGTGGCAGCCCGCTTTGTTTGGACAGCCCCAGACCGATAGCTCCAAAATCAATGGCGACCCTGCTAAAACATAATGAAACACGCGCGATTTTATTATTTTCCGGCGGCCCCGCGCGCGGAAAAATTGCAAAACACTGGCTCTTGACATGTTGGGTACACTGGCGGAACAATTATTGGTCGAGCGACCCAGAATACGAAGCCCAAATCAACGGGGGCCCCCCGCCCCCCAAACATAAGTCCGCGTTTTATATTTTTAGGCGGCGCCGCGCGCATAGATGAAGGGGGCTTCCTCGGAAGGTTCTCAAACCTCGAAGCCTGGTTCACAAAGTCCGAAGCCTGGTTTCTGAAGCCCGAAGCCCGATCCAGCAAGCGCGCAGCCCAGCCATGTCCACGAGCGCTCCAAGCCCCGAAAGTGCTCCTGGAACCATCTGGACCCGTAAACGCTCAAAATGGGTTGTTTAAGCTCACGTGTTTTGGAAGGCTTTCAAAAAGCGATTTTTCTTTTCAGGGGAACACCGCCAGCCCCGAGGCCCAGCGCCGGAGCCGCGGAACCCAGCGAAGAAACTGCGGAGCCTAGCGCAGATACTGCGAGGCCCAGGTCGAGAACCGCGGAGCCTAGACCAGCTCACGGAGATAGCGCATTTACGTCCCCTCCTCCTTCGAGATGGGGCGTTTTCGCGCGGTTTCCTACATGCCGCATTATCGCCCGGACTCTCCCATGCGTTCGACCTGCCTTCTGCCAGGCGGCACGATCTCAATCGTCCGGAACACGATGCTACCGCTGTGGCCAGCGTCGGCAATCTGCGGCACGCCATGCTGTGTGCGCAGATTTGCTTCCAAAGTCATAACAAGGGCAGTTCCAGGGGACAGCACCTCATCGAAGAACGGCGCCTTGCTGCCCTGCGCTCTCTCTTGTTCCCGCTGCAGAGCCAAAAGTTTTGTTTTCTGCGCTTGCTTGAACTCGTCGAAAGCCGTGCAGGCTTCCGTGTGTTCGCGCAGCTCGCGCTTGTGCTGCTCTTCCATAGCATGGGCGTCCTCGCCACCCTCGCCCCTGACGATCAGGCGGTCTCGAAGCTGGAAGGGCCGGCCGTGCGCGCCGGTTTTCGCCACGGTAATGAGGGATTCTGGGCGAATCGACGGCGCCTTGTCCAGGTGGTAGCCGATGTAATGATCGCCACCTTCATATTCCGTGACGATGTAGTGGTTTGCGCTGGGGTAGCTTTCGCGCTCTGCCCAAGCATCATAGCGATCGGCGACCAAAGCCACCTCGGGGCACAGCCTCACGTCCGCAGTGGCGCACAGGATGTTCCTCTGCCAGCCAGTGTGCAGAAACCTTATCGTGCCGATGCTCTTCGGGTCGCCGCGCTGGAACCACATCTTATTGCGCCGCGCCGGGCCTCCGCGGTAATTGGGCGTTTTATTTTCACCTTCGACCCACTGTGCAGCGCCCGGCGCAATGTTTTGTCCAGCTCTGACTCTCGGATACGACTGGAGCTGGGTCATCAGGGCCGCGGGGTCGAAGCCCAGCACCTGCTGCGCGAAGTGCGGGAGAACCCCTATGTCCAAATCATCTCGGACACGGCGCGCCCTTCCCGTCGTGGTCAGCGCGCGGGGAACGGGACGCTTCTCCCGCTGCCCTTGCGCAGGATCGATGGGAAGGCAAGCCGCGATACGAGCAGCGTCTCTTCCCACCTGCTTCCGCAACTCGCGGATTCGTTTGTTGGCTCGCGCTCTCTCAGCAAGCGCCTCCTCCATCGGACCAGAAGGTGCTCGCCCGAGGCGCTTGTCAAATTCCTCCGCTATGCAATGCTGCGCGGCGTAGGGCACCTCGCGAATCACGCGGTCCGCCTCCGAAGTCGTGTGGTCCGTGATGCGACCGATGAACTTTTTCTGCCGCTCGGCGCGCATCTCGGCATCCACGCGGTCTCGCCTCTCCTCCAGAGCGGCTATCTCTTCCGGCTCCAAGGTGAGGCCTTGCGCGTTTTACCAGATTTGGTTTGGAAGCGCACCTGGGCAAGATCTAAGGAGGCCTTGCTCGCGAGGCCACGCGTGTTTGGCACAGTGGCCGGAGCAAGGGAGTGGTTGATACAACGACCGCTGCAGTGGCCTGTGCAATGGCAAAGGTTGGGCGCAAAATACTTTTCCTTGACGCCTCTTCTGCAACGTGCCCCGCGACGGCTTCACTCCCGCTTCAGAGCCGCCGTGCCGCGGCCAAGCAGCCCGAAAAACATCTGGGAGGGCTGGTGTCGGTCGACTGCGACTGGGCACTGGTGACAGTTTGTCACCAGTTCTGGGAATCGATCGATAGTTCTATGGCAGGCACGAAGTGCCGTGCACTTCGTGCGCTCTTGACAAAGCGTCATGTGCACTTCGAATTCGTGTTCTTCTCGAGCGATGTCACGTCGAAGGTAACACCCCCCTGAATTCGCGTCGTCGATCGACACCTGCGGTTTCGCTCAAGCCATTCTACTAGATCGCAAGCTCACATTGGAACGCCATCTCCTCCAAGCGTGCGTCGCGCCTACGTTCGAGCGCTTCGATGCTTGCGCCCTCATCGGCACGACAGCCAGCTCGGTCCACCCGAATGACGTCAAGCCAATCGATCAAGTCCTTCCCGTGGGGCAGCATCACCCCTTTCGAGTGGGCTCTATTTACCGCCCACGCCACAAGGCCTGGGGACCAAGGGGCACCTGAGCAGTGAATGCAAGGAACCCATGCTGGGCTGCGACCCGCGCCGCGACTTCCGTCAGCTCCGGCGGTAACAATGCCAGGCCTGCCGTCACGGCGCGCGCAGAGGGCGTGCCGCCATGCGCGGCCAGCGTCTGACAGAGCGTTCCCTCCATCTCGTTGACGAGCACGGTAACGTCCGCGGGGAATCGGAAAATGTACGCCATGGAATTTGTGCGCGATGTGGCGGCGGGTCTAACGGCCAAGCTTGGACACAAAGCGTTTTTCTTAAATGCCCCGGCTGCGTCGTCCCCTGCGACGGTCTCACTCCTGCTTCTGAGCCGCTTGTTGAATGGAGGCAAGAAGTGCCGTGCACTTCGTGCGCTCTTGACAAAGCGTCAGGTGCACTTCGAGTTCGTGTTCTTCTCGAGCGATGTTACGTCGAAGGTAACGCCCCCTTGAATTCGCGTCGTCGATCGACACCTGCGGTTTCGCTCAAGCCATTCTACTAGATCGCAAGCTCACATTGGAACGCCATCTCCTCCAAGCGTGCGTCGCGCCTACGTTCGAGCGCTTCGATGCTTGCGCCTTCATCGGCACGACAGCCAGCTTCGTCAACGATTAAGCGGCACTAGCTTCCCCAAACAATGAAGTAGCTGTGGCCGTCCGCGGCACGTTGGATGCCTTCGAAGAAAACGTGGTGCGTGTTGACTTCGCCAACTTTGCCACCCCACCACCTGGATTTGGGGCGTGCCACGTTTTCGAAAGCGATGGTGTGGTGCACCATTTCGTGCACAGTGAAATAGCCGCGCTTGTTAAGGAAGGATCGCTTCGTTTCTCCCTCGTGGAATTTGCTCGGTGGCTCTGGGAAGACGATCTCTTGGCCGTGGAACGCGGGAGCCAGCCATTCTACTGGTGACAAGCTGCGGAATTCGTCGCGCGCGGCACCAAAGTATTCGGGAGGACGGTCCTTTATGTTAATGGACCCATGGGGAGCGACATATAATTCGAAACTGAGGTCCTGCAGCTGTGCTGTAGGTTCCGATTGCACAGCGACCGCAGCGAGCTCGACGGCGCCGCCTTGGATTCCACAGCGAGCCAAGGTGACGCTGTTCAGCAAACGCTGCCCCTGGAACAGCAGCGCCGTGTCGGGATGCGCGCGCCCAGGTGCTACGCAAAGCTCCATCAACACATCTCCGATTTTGCCCGTCGGTTTTACTTTCGTCTTGTGCGTCACCGGCTCGCCCGACAGAGCTTTGCGGAAGGTCACCGAGACGCGTCGGGGCACCATCCTTGGGCGGATCTGCCGGGCCATGGCCTTGACGAGGGGCGGCTCGTTCGCGCTGGTCGGCGCCGTGGCTGGTGCAAAAGGTAAACTATCAAGGCCGGTCTAAGGTCTAACGGCCGAGCTTGGACACAAAGTGTTTTTCTTAAATGCCCCGGCTCCGTCGTCCCCCGCGACGGCTTCACTCCTGCTTTTGGTCGGAAGCGCAGCGGTGCATGGCGCTGCTTCGAGCGCGCCTCAGAGGCGGATGCAGGAACGATCATGGACACGTCCTGCGAGACCGGACCAACTGATTCAACAGCCGCGGCCGAGCTGCAGCATGCGATCTGTCGCCAGCATCTCATCTGCCTTCCTTTTCCTTTGCCAGTTCGTCTTCCAAACAAGGCCCTCGCTCTCCCACGTACGACCATGCGATTTGAGCATGTGGCAGCGGGAGCAGCGACTCATGACCATCGGCGCTTCACCAGGGATCGTCAAGTCGCGCGTGATCCAAACTGCTGGCTTGCCGGTGCAAGCTTCGTTCAAGCACCCCTCGGGCTGCTCATGGCCCTCGCCCAACAAGCGCGCCATCACCATCTTCACGCAGTGTCGCTCGTGGACGGTCAGCTTCGCTACTGCCGTCTCCGCCTGCGGGCTCACGGCCTGCAGCGCGTCACCACGCCGCTGCAAAAAATAACTTTTCCTTTTGGCGTCGGGCTTGGGCAGTGAGCCTTCCACCGCCATCCGCGGGGCCAGCTCGGCCACCTGCGCCAGCGTGGCGGGCGATGCTGGTGAAATTTCCTGCCGCAGTCGGCGCGTCAGCAGCAGGTGTCGCCGACCCTCCCGGTGGCAGCGGATGTAAGTCAGCTCCGGCGGTTCTCCCACCGAGATCACAACGACCATTGCCAGTGTTTGCGCCTGAAGCGTCCAGCACGCCAGATGGGTGTGCGAATGGCCGCGTCGCGTGAAGACAGCATCGCTGCCCATTTCGGCGGCAGCGGAACCGCGTAGCTCGAGGGTTTGACGCACGTTGATGAACTCCTCCTCGCTCTCGGAGTACTGTTCCATGAATTCGTTCAGGGTGTTCAGGGTGACAGGCGGACGGGCTTCGGGCGAATGCGCTTTGCCACGCGCGCTAGCGCGCACTTCCGGCCGCAGGTCATCCACTGTGTCCCACGCAGCGACCCTGCCACGATCGAGCTCATCCAGCGGGCGGAGGCTTTTTTGCACGGCGCGCCGCTGCTTGGCCGGGAGCGGCGTCAGCACTCTGCCCAGGGCTGTCCGCATGGTGCTCACCTGCTGCTCGGATGCGGCCACGGTCAGCAGCCAGGCGCCTTCGAGCTCCACGAAGATCGCGCGCCACCGCACGGGACACGTTTTCTTAGCCATTAGCGCGGCCACTTCTGTCTGCCATTTTTGTGCAGCAGCGCCGCAGCCGGCGATTTCTGCGAAAGGCGGGCGCGGGCTGAACAGGTCGGCCGCGAAGCAGGTGTGCTTGCTGCCCGCGCGGTCAGCGAGGCTGAGGCCAAGGCGCCCGCGAAAGAAATTCATGCGGGCGACGCGAAACGAGCTGCAGAAGGGGATTGCGAAACAAAGTATCGCCCGAAAGCAATGGAAACTTTTATTGAACGCTGCGTCTCTCATGGCGCCCGCGACAGACTCAATCCTGCTTCTGAGCCGACGCGGCGCGCCATCGAAGCGCAAAGAAAAAAGGGGCCCACTCTCCTTCGAGGCATGGCTCGCTCCTGCTTCTGAGCTGCTGGCCTGCGGCTTCTGCTCTCATGTCTGCGGGTGCTTATTTTCGCTCCTGTTTCCAACGTGTTACGTTGGAGCTAACACCTCCGAAACCCAACATTCCGGGTAATCTGCACCAGTGTCAGCGCAACAAAGCGCATGTGCGGGTGCGGTTCAGTATCGTAAGAAACTCCCTTGCAATTTGGGTGGCGCTTTGGTCGCCCAGGGCGGCTTTGGACGAATCTCTGGAGACAGAAAAGCACCCCCCGAAACGAAACTGTTTCACAGTGGTTCGCCACGCGCTGCCGCCATGCCGTCCCTGATCGACAAGGACAGGCACATTGCGAAGCGCGCGAAAATAACACCCGTACCGCCCGCAGCAACGACCCTCAGCCGCGCCGTCCTCGGCGTCCTCCTCTGACAGGATGCTGTCGCAGAGGAGCTGGTGCAGACCCAGAAGCGGTTGGCCTTTTCCTACATGGCGGCGTGCGCGTGCGAAGCGCAGAATCCGTATCCATCACATCCAGGCGTGGACTACATGAGCTACGCAAGGGATTTTTGCGAGGCCATGCGCCACGACGCGCACGAGCAGGTCCTCTGCGACGATTGCGCCACATTCTGGCGCCGACATCGTTGGTACGACCGCCGACTTCACCCAGAAAGTCGGGGTCGAGGCGGTGCGCATGCGCTGTGTCCGTGCGCCCGCTGCCCATCGGATCCCGCTTGCCGCCTCGGCGATTGCCTGGAGGGCATGGGCACGCAGTTCCTGTGCCAAGGCCACAGAGACGGCATCATCGAACAGTTGCGCAACGTGCAGTACATCTTGCGGGAAGACTGCGCTGCCGCAGGCCCCGGATGAAGCTGCAGCGAGGGCGAAGAAGAACGCGTAGCACGCATAGGCTGCTGCCTGGGCGTGGACGCCGCTTCCTCCCCCCTCGACATCGTCCTCGCGAGGGGTTTCCTCTGCCGCGATGAAGCGGTCGAGGAAACGCTGGCCGTGGCCCGCAAGCGGGTCGCCCACTTCTATATCAGGCTCTGCAGCGCCGCACGGAGTCACGAACCCGAATGCATTTCGGCGGGCAGGGCGTTCAACCTCCTGTCACGTGAGGGCACGTCGCCCGCTCGCAAAGATGCATACTGGCATGCGTACGCTTCGGCAATGCAGGACGCCGTAATGGAAACTCTTTGCATGCGTTGCCGAGAGCATAGCGCCACCCGTAAATGGTACGATGACATGCTGAGTCCGTGGTACATGCGTAGGCGCTGGCCATGGGCACGGGAGTACCCGTGCAGTCAATGCCCTCCTCCAGTCCGGGCCGTGCGCGCCCTCCTCGGGGCCTTCATGCTCCCCCGAGAGCGGGCCGCCTGGCCCATCGCGCCCTGGGAGGAAGGACACCGCGACGGGTTGCGAGAGCAGCTGCGGAACGTGCAGCTCCGCATGCGCACGTAGACGCGCCGGCATAATCGGCGAGGCACCAGCCCCTCTACGGCGCACCCCCAAGACGTTTCGCCGAGATGCTGGCAGAGCCAGCCAGCGACGTGCTGCGGCTCTCCAACTCTCCTGGTCCGCTCAGAGAAGCCAAGCCCATGAACCATCCGCGCTTGTTCTTTATGCCTCCTGCGCGCACTCTGAAGGCCCTCTGTCTCTAGAACTCTTCGAAATGTGCTCAGAGGCGCACGAGATGACGTCTGCCTAGATTATTCAATTTATTCCAGCAACAAATGGAATTTCTGGCATTATTCGAAATGTGCTCAGAGGCGCACGAGTTGACGTCTGCCTAGATTATTCAATTTATTCCAGCAACAAATGGAATTTCTGGCACTATTCGAAATGTGTTCAGAGGCGCACGAGAAGACGTCTGCCTAGATTATTCCATTTATTCTAGAAAAAAATGGAATTTCTGGAACGTGTGTGTGTGTGTGTGTTGGAGCAGACGGTCATTCTATAAGCGAAGCAACAGTTGGCGTGATGCCTTCGAAGTTCTTGTTAGCTGCTGACTACAACCAAATGACCTGACTCAATGCCTGTACGCACACACATTGCAGAAATTCCATTCCAGAAATTCCAGAAATCTGGAACTCCTCGGAAATGGTTCCCTGGGTGTCCTAAGCAGATAATAGCGCCCGGGCATGAGGCAGAGCGCACATATCCAGAAAATCCATCTTCTGGAACTATTGGAAATGTGCTCGGGGGCGCAAGAGACGTCGTCTGCCTAGATTATTCAGTTCATTCCAGAAAGAATGGAATTTCTGGCACCAGTCGAAATGTGCTCAGAGGCGCACGAGAAGACGTCTGCCTAGATTATTCAATTTATTCCAGAAAAAGATGGAATTTCTGGAGCGTGTGTGTGTTGGAGCAGACGGTCATTCTATAAGCGAAGCAACAGATGGCGTGATGCCTACGAAGTTCTTGTTAGCTGCTGACTACAACCAAATGACCTGACTCAATGCCTGTACGCACACACATTGCAGAAATTCCATTCCAGAAATTCCATAATCTGGAAGAACTCCTCGGAAATGGTTCCCTGGGTGTCCTAAGCAGATAATAGCGCCTGGGCATGAGGCAGAGCGCACATATCCAGAAAATCCATCTTCTGGAACTATTGGAAATGTGCTCGGGGGCGCAAGAGACGTCGTCTGCCTAGATTATTCAGTTCATTCCAGAAAGAATGGCATTTCTGGAACCATTCGAAAGTTGTTTAGAGGGGCACGAGAAGACGTCTGCCTAGATGATTCCATTTATTCCAGAAACAAATGGAATTTCTGGAACGTGTGTGTGTTGGAGCAGACGGTCATTCTATATAAGCGAAGCAACAGTTGGCGTGATGCCTACGAAGTTCTTGTTAGCTGCTGACTACAACCAAATGACCTGACTCAATGCCTGTACGCACACACATTGCAGAAATTCCATTCCAGAAATTCCATAAATCTGGAAGAACTCCTCGGAAATCGTTCCCTGGGTGTCCTGATCAGATAATAGCGCCCGGGCATGAGGCAGAGCGCACATATCCAGAAAATCCATCTTCTGGAACTATTGGAAATGTGCTCGGGGGCGCAAGAGACGTCGTCTGCCTAGATTATTCAGTTCATTCCAGAAAGAATGGCATTTCTGGAACCAGTCGAAATGTGTTTAGAGGGGCACGAGAAGACGTCCGCCTAGATTATTCCATTTATTCCAGAAAAAATGGAATTTCTGGAACGCGTGTGTGTTGGAGCAGACGGTCATTCTATATAAGCGAAGCAACAGTTGGCGTGATGCCTACGCAGTTCTTGTTAGCTGCTGACTACAAACAAATGGCCTGACTCAATGCCTGTACGCACACACATTGCAGAAATTCCATTCCCGAAATTCCAGAAATCTGGAACTCCTCGGAAATCGTTCCCTGGGCGCCCCAGCAAACTATAGCGCTCAATCTTATGGGAGAGCAGCCGACTCCAGAAATTCCAGTTGTCCGATTGATCGGCCATGGGGCCTGTAGGCAGCAGGGTGCTGTTGTACAAGCCAGGCGACACATGTGCGTTCGAAATCATCCGTCGCTGGGGTGTTTGCAAACGCAATCGGAGAAGTTCCTGAGACGACGTCTGAGACGGTGTGCTCAGTCGCGGCGTGGACGCTTCGCGAAGCTCCCCATCCACTGCGCCGCTGCCGCTTCACGCTCTTCGCGGTTACGCTTTAGAAATTCATTTATCTCAGCCACCTCTTCTGGGCTCGCGCTCTCGTCCGCTTCCGCCTCCCCGCCAGTGATGTCTTCGATGCACGCGGTGCTCTCCACGAACGCATCGGGGCTTCGTGGGCTCGGCGGCGCTGGCTCAGCGGGCAGGAGCGGCGGCGGGTTCAAAACGGAGCCCACATAGCCCAGGTTGGCAGGCAACCAATCCTTGATAAATGATGCGATGGGGTGCGCCTTCCACTGGGGATTCATCGCGAAAGCCCCGAAACGGATCGAGGCGCGCACGCTGTCGCCGTTGGCGTCTCCCAGCAGGCAGGCGACACTGAGGGCATTTTCCCAGCCAGCTGGTCGAACGGCGCGCGTGTCGTTCACCAGCCGCTTCGTTTTATGGACTTCAAGGATGTCGAGGAGATGCGGGTCCGCGCTGGGTTCCCTGTTCTGGGCGCACAAAGGGGTGTCCTCGGGAAAGTTGAAATACCACTGGCGTCCGGCTGGCCTAAAAGGCGGCTTCAGCGGGACGGACGTGTCTTTTGGCTGCCGCACACACGCATGGCAGTGATATACATAGAAGCTACCGTCAAGACCATGGTGCTTGACCGCGCACGCTGCCCAAGGGCCGCCCCGCTCTTTAGCGCGCCCCATCCCTTCCGCAGCAGCAGGATGGCACTGGGCGCAGCAGCACTTACCGCAGCCCCAGCACATGGGGGTTCCACCCGAGCGGACGGTGCAACCGCAACGGTAATTGCAAGGATCAGTGGCGTCGACAATGTGCGCCGCATGGTCGGCGAGTGCCTCCTCCCAGCCCGCAGCCGGGCCGAGGAAAACTGCGGAGGCCGCAGCCTTGGCATGCTGGATGCGCGACAGGACCTGCATCTGCGGCGCTGGCGTCTGCTCCAAGTAACGCAAGCCGTAGAAGACGGCGACGTTGGTGTAACTCGAGCCTGTTCATGCCAGCGGCGAGCGCAATGGCGTCTTCCGCCCGGCTCCGCGCGGCAAGCGTGTGCACGGGAGCGGGCGCCTCTGCTATGGAGTTTGTCGCGCTCGTAGTCGAGGCCGGTGCCTGTTCCACGATTGAGTGACGTTCGTAAGCGCCATGCGCGCAAAAGGTTTGGGTGCACTTCTTGTTCGCGCCGTTGCGGTCCAAGGTCGAAGACGAGAAAGTGAAGGTCAGCGCCGTGCTCTCGATGCTGACGCTCGGTGATTCGGCGCGGCGGTAGAAAGGGCTCTTCAACGGCCGTTGTCGGAAGGCTTCTGGTTGGGCCACGCCCTCGAATTTCACAGTCCACGTACGCGTGGTGCTCATGGTGGAGTGCACGGTTCGATGCGGCTCTGCGTTATGAGCAACGGTGAAGGTGCGACAAGAAGTAGGGGGTGCAGACGTGTAGTCGGTATTGTTTTGCAAGAGGCTTGGTTTCCCGCAGCCGCTTTTAGGGCGGCGCCCGAGCCACCCAAAATATGCACGCATAAGGCAAAATAAAAAACGCGACGCGAAACGAGCTGCAGACGGGGATTACGAAACAAAGTATCGCCCGAAAGCAATGAGAACTTTTATTGAACGCTGCGTCTCTCATGGCACCCGCGACAGACTCAATCCTGCTCCTGAGCCGCCGCGGCGCGCCATCGAAGCGCAAAGAAAAAAGGAGCCCATTCTCCTTCGAGGCATGGCTCGCTCCTGCTTCTGAGCTGCTGGCCGTTGCTCTTCGGCCACTGCTCTCTTGTCTTCGTCTGCTTATTTCGCTACTGCTTCCAAGCGGCCGCGCACCGCTGGTGCACAAACAGGAACGACCCCGGGACTCATGCGTCGCTTCCTCCTAGAACTTCCGTAACAATCCGGAAAGTCCTAGCGCATGTCGTGTTGGCGGCGATGCGATGCAACACTTCGCGCTCACGGTTGGAGATGGCCAGGGCAGCCTGCGCTTGGAATCTCAAGCTGATCACCATGCTTTCCAATTGGTGCACGCGGCTGCGTTCGGCATGGGAAACTTCTTCCAAGCGCCGCTGGACCTCCCGGGCAGCCTGCTCCTGTTCCATTACATCGACCGTTGTCCGTACCATTTCTGCACACAGGTGAGGCTGGCATGCCAAGACGACCGACCCCCAGCATGCGTAGCAGCCGTGCTCTTCACATGGCTCGTGAACCAAAACGCCGGATGATTCGCCCCCCACAACCTCGACGGGCTTGGCATGAGAACGGCAATGCAGACGCATAAGGGCCTTCACGCGCCCGTGCGTTAGGGATCGGACGTGCCTGCGAAACGGACAGGCGATCTGGCAGGTTGTTGCGAGGCCGACCGGGCTGCGGTCGCGGACAAGGTTCAGCGCACGCGTCTCGCAGACCCTCTTTCCGCAAAATTGCTTCTTCACCCCTATGCTGCCACAGCCGAGGTCGCAGCCCTTCTGGTCGATTACATGGGCACGAACTCGTCGGCGGATCGCGGCAAAGCCTTTCCTGCGGATCGTGGCAACCATGTGGGTCCACTGCGGAGGGGCAGGACGTAGCAGGTGGGAGCTTGTACACAAATTGCTTTTCTTAAACGCCCCGGCTCCGTCGCGCCCCGCTGCAGGCTCACGCCTGCTTCTGAGCCGACGCGGCGCGCCATGGAAGTGCAAACAAAAGTGCCCCGCCTCCTCTGAGGTAGGGCTCTTGGCGGCTCTTCTACCAGGATTCTTTTTGGCCTCGGCGGCGGCGCTGGGCTGAACGCTGCGCCCTCTCCATGTGTTTCTTCAGTTCCTCTTGCGTCTCCCGGCGGACGCTTGTGCGGAACGTCAAACTGTGCGCGGCGCTCGCTCCTTCCTCCTTGGGTGCACAATGCTCCGTCTCCAGATTGCTGCCGTTAGCGGTCATGATGACCAGGTCAAACGGCTCCAGCACGCGGTCGAAAATCTTTCGCTGCGTCGCTTTGTCACGGGCCTGGAACGCTCGGCGCCCGCCGCGCAGCGCCGCGATCAGGCCGAGCTCGTGGAGGTCCTCCACGGCATCGCTGTGCCAACCGGGGTGTCTGCCGCCGTCTTCGTACCAGCGGTTCATCGCGATGTTGCACGGCGGCAGTTCTACCGTTCGCAGGAATTCGTTCCACTGGTTCACGGCCCGCCCAAGAAAGCGCACGTGGTCGACGTTGGACGTGCTCGCGTGGGACTTGGCAAACGACCCTGGGTATCGGTTGGTCCAAACACCACTCTCCAGGGGCGGGCTTTGCATGAGCAAGGTGTTGTAAGCTTTGGGTCGGAAGTGTCCGCCGTGCGATACGTGGTCGCCGCCCATGAACTGGGGCTCACCCATGACGATTTCGTTTTTGCCGTGTCTCACAGGGATTTCCCCCAGCGCCTTCATCAAAGCATCTTGGTCCACTTCGTCCAATAATCGCAAACATGTTGGACGATCGTTGGCAAGGACATGCTAGACGCCATGACCGCCGACCTGGTATTTAGCTAAAACCTTGCGCAAGAGGGTAAAGGCGTCCGCGCAGCGCTTGGTTGGCGGCCCTTCTGTGGGTTCGGCGGCGCCCTCGGAGGTCACGGCCGTGCTCTGGGACGGTGCTTCAGGATTTGCTGCGATGCTCCCGGGAAGCATTGCCGCGTCCTTTTTCTGCTGTTTCCGCAGGTCACGGACTCGCTTGTTGGCGCGGGCTCTTTCCGCAAGCGCCTCGTCCAACGCGCCGACGGGTGCTGGCCCGAAGCGCTTGTCAAGCTCCTCCGCTATGCATTGCTGCGCGGCCTGGGGCACCTCGCGGATCACGGGGTCCGCCTCCGAAGTCGTATGGTCCGCGACGCGGCCGATAAACTTTTTCTGGCGCTCGGCGCGCATCTCGGCAACCATGCGGTCGCGCTTCTCCTCCAGAGCGGCTATCTCTTCCGGCTCCAAGGTACGACCCTTGCGCGTTTTACCAGATTTGATTTGAAAGCGAACCTGCGCAAGATCTAAGGAAGCCTTGCTCGTGGGTCCGGGCATGTTTGGGGCAATGGCCGGGGCAATGGTTGGGGCAATGGTTGGTGCAATGGCCTGTGCAATGGCCAGCGTCAGTGGCCGCTACAACGGCCAAGGTAAACACTTGTCCTGCACACCTCGGTTCCTGCCGCGCCCGCGACGGCTTCAGAAGCGCTTCTGGGCCGCCGCGGCGCCCCAAACATACATAAAAAAGCGGCCCGCCTCTTTCGAGGCGAGTCGCTTTTGTTTGTGGTTTGCCTCCCAGCCTTTCCATTGGCCGCATCGCGCGAAAGTTCGCAGCGCGCCTCGTCCTTGAGGTACCAGGCCCCCCAGAAGTGGCGCCCGAAATCTGCCAGCGGGCCACCGCAAAAAAAGGAGCTTCGAGGCTTATATTCGTTGCTCAAAGCTCCTGCGGGTTCCCGTCGGCCGCTCAGCCAAGGACGGACAGATCGTGCACAATGGGCGCGCGGTTCTCTGGCATCTGTGCCTCGATCCTGCTTAAATCTTCTTCTCCGAGTTCCCATGTGATGGCCTGGCCTTTGGCTGCAATGGGGGCGGGCTGCTTCAAAACGATTGCCCCCTGAATTGGGTAGCAAATCGGGCCGGCCGCCCAAGGATAACCGTTGCATTCTTCGGGGGTGCGCCGCCCAGCATAATAAGGCAGGACGGGCACGCATCCGTGCCAGTTTTCAAGGTCGGGGTTGTGCGGCACGGCCTCGACCAGCGGTCCCAGTGGCGGCTCACTCGCCCACGGAAGCTTGCGCCACTTCTTGTTCATGCCCATCTTGACCGCGTACCAGCCCGGGTCGAGGCTTATTTTTTGGTTATCGACCAGTTTGTGGCCCTTGCTCATCGAGTCCAGGACTTCTGGGCCTTGCAAAACAATGATTTTTTTCAGATCCTTGACAGGCGGTATGCCTGGCGTGCTTGCCGATGCACCGTCCACCCTCAATTTGTTCTTGCGGCCATGCTCGTGGCCATCGGTGGCTCCGCGTTTTTTCGGCTCGGGCTGCGGCGGCTGCTCGAGTCGCCCAGCTGCGTCCACGATGTCCGGCAGCAGTTGCGGCAACGTGTCCGGCGTAAGTTGGACGCCGTCGCTTCCTGGGTCGTCCCTGCGTCGCTTGGCAGGCCGCGCTTCTGCGCTCTGCTCATGGCCCGCGGAGGGCGCAGGCGCAGCTGGCTGGGTGGCGCCAGCGCGCACGGGATTGCTTTTGCCCTCCTTCCGCAACTCGCGGATTCGTTTGTTGGCCCGTGCTCTCTCAGCTAGCGCCTCCTCCATCGCACCAACGGGTGCTGGCCCGAGGCGCTCGTCAAGTTCCTCCGCTATGCATTGCTGCACGGCCTGGGGCACCTCGCGGATCAAGCGGTCCGCCTCCAAAGTCGTGTGGTTTGTGATGCGACCGATGAACTTTTTCCGGCACTCGGCGCGCATCTCGGCAACCATGCGGTCGCGCTTCTCCTCCAGAGCGGTTATCTCTTCCGGCTCCAAGGTCCGGCCCTTGCGCGTTTTACCGGATTTGATTTGGATGCGCACCTGGACAAGATCGAAGGAGGCCTTGCTCGTGGGTCCGGGCATGTTTGGGACAATGGCCAGAACAATGGTTGGGGCAATGGTTGGTGCAATGGCCGGTGCAATGGCCAGCGTCAGTGGCCGCTACAACGGCCAAGGTAAACACAAAATACTTTTCTTGAACGCCTCTTCTTCCATTGCGCCCGCGACGGGCTCAAACGCGCTTCAGAGCCGTCGCGGCGGGCTCAAACGCGCTTCAAAGCCATCGTCGGAGCTGGCCGCACGCCGTTTGTGGGGCTACACGGCTAAACAGCGAGTCCGCCCCGCAGAAACGCTATATAAGCCATCTCTGGGCCGGGCGCCCCGAGACTGCATTTTGAGCCATCTATGGGCAGAAAGGCTTAATCCCCCAGAAACGCTATATAAGCCATCTCTCGGCCGAAGCCCTCCCGAGGCCCCCCCCCCGAATTATTTTCTTGCTTTAGATTTCAAAAGGAGGAACCGGCAGTAAAGCGCTGCCCCCGCCATTAATCGCCTTCTAGGCCCTTTCCCGGCCTAACCCTTGAAAGCGCACTTTGAGCCATCTCTGGGCGAATGGCCGCCCCAGCGCCCGCGGCCGCCAGACAGCGCAAGCCCCGCTCCGACGAGCAGCGCGAGGCTGAGAACGAAAGGCGCCGCATGGCCAACGAAACCGAAGAGGCGCGGGCGAAGCGCGAAGAGCGCAACTTGAGGCGCCGCGTAGGCGGAGATTTGCACGAGAAGCTGACGCCAGAGGCGCGCCTGACAAAGAAAAAACATATATTCGACAAGCGCCACACCGCCAATCCAGAGATGCGCACCAACAAGCCGAGGCGCAAGTTCAAGAACGCACGCGCTTCTTGGGCGAACGTTGACGACGTTTATAAGCTTCGGCATGATTTTGCAAATCAGGCGCAGGCGCTGAAAGCCATGACCCGGCGCGCGGAAGCCGCCGAGGCCCGCGCAGAGGCAGAGGAAGGCGCGCGCGAAGCGGCCGAGGCCCGTTCGGAGGCAGAGAAAGGCACACGCGAAGCGGCCGAGCGAAAACTCGCGCTGCAAGAGGGCGCCGAGTTGAGCGCATACGAGCTTTACGGGCTTTACCGTGCGCGCTTAGGCTCGCAAACGGAGGGCGCAGTGCAAACGGAAGGAGCGGGAGCCACCGCCGAGGCCGCGCAAGCAGCGAACCTCGCAGGCCGCGCGCGGCGCGACGCAGCGAGAGACGAGCGCCTTCTCAAGCGAGCGCGGCGCAATGGCTTGGAGGAGCACCCGGAATGCGCGGAGTATCTCGCTTGGCAGAACAGCCCTCACACGAAGGGTTTGGAAGCACGGGCCGAGACAGCGGAAGCGAATCTTCAGAAAATCCGTGAAGATTCCACCGATTGCGTTGACTTTAGGCTCGGGGAGGCTCGGGTCAGGGAACCATAGTCATGACAGAAGGGGACGCCCGCGCGCGCTCGCAGGGACTGCGCGCATCAGAGCGCGCAATTGGATCGTGCGAGCAAAGCGCGTTGGCGACAGCGGTTGCTGTTGGTTTGTTTCTTGCTTGTGTGCTGCTTGATGGCCGGGCAGCGCGGAGAGCTCTTCATCGAAGAGCTCTTAGATTGGAGGGTCGATTCCTCCGAGCGCGAGTCCCTCTCTGCGCACGTGCAGAGAGAGGGACTGGAGTCGGCTGGCGATTTAGCGCATTTGTTTTGCTCGACGGACGAGGCGGAGCAGTGTGGAGTGCCCACGGCCTGGGCCGTGGCTCGGGACGTGGCGCGGGTGACGCCGCGGCTGGTGCCCGCGCATGGCATTTGCGCGGAGGGGCGATTTGGCGGCGCGGCGGCGGCCGCCGCGCCCGCCGTGAGCGCGGGGGCCGCGGCGGGGAAAGGGCGTGGGCCTACCGCCGCGCGCCGCGGTCGGCCGAGACGCTGTGCCGCAGTGGCGACGGAGGCGGCAGAGCGTGAGGGGCGCGTTCAGCTGGCGGTCAGCGTAGTTCGAGTGTCGCTTGAATGGCGCCCGGAAAGCGGCCTCGGGCAGGGGTTGCAGGAGGCGCAGGCCGAGATGCTCGCCGACGTCTCGTCCGCGGCGGTGTTTAGGCTGAGTAATTTCGAAGCCGGGACGCTGCGCACGGCCTTGCGCGTGTGGGGGCAGTGGGCCGAGTGGGCGGGCCGGCAAGGGCAGCCGGCGACGAGTCTGGCGCGGCAACCCATGGCAGTCGCCGAGTTCGTGCATAAGCTCTCGATCGCACGGACGTCCGGCGTCAGGATCTGGAACGCCTTGAAGTGGATGTGCGTACATTTGAAAGCGCCTTTCTGCCTGGACGATGCGTTTCGCCCTGTGCCACGTGATCCAGGCAGTGGAACCGTAGCACCGCCGGCCCAGGCCACTGTCGTCGAACCCGAGATGATTTACCATGTGATCGATTTCCTGGATGGCGCGAGAACGCCTGGGCAAGTCATGCTCGCGGCTGGGATGCTGGCGGTGGTATTCGCGTGGGTGAGGTACACGCACCTGCTGCGCTCTAGGCCTTTAGAGAAGTCTGTTTATTTTTGCTGGTTCCGCGCATCGAGGGGGAAGCAGGGAAAGCGACAGGGGCGACCTTCGTTCGATTGGTGCTTGCCGAGGCGGCTAGGTGGCGCGCGGTCCGCCGCTGACGCCTTGTGGGATGGTTGGCACAAGTTGGCGGCGCGGGAAGATCGAGCAGGAAGGGCTGTGCCGACGGGGCTCGTCTTCGATCCAGTTTCCGGCGCGCCGGTGAAGTTGGGTGCCTTTAACCGATCGCTGAAGGAAGTATTCCGAGGCTCGCTAGCGGACGATTCCCAGTTGGATCTTGTGACTTCGTACAGTTTGCGCCGGGCTGGGCCTACATGGGCGAGCGCGATACAATTGGACTGGGAAGCCCGAGTCATCTCGGGCGGTTGGACGGAGGGGGGAGACAACTCCCGTCGGAACCAGATGCCGATCGTGTATAATGCGCGTCGGCGGCAAGCCGAGATGTGCACGCGCCTGCACATGGCCGGAGTGTTGTCGTGCCTGCGGACCGATCTGGAGGCCCCAGTGCAGTGGGAGCAAGTGCGATGCTGGGCGAGTTCTGCGCCAGGAAAAGTAATGTTGGCCGACCTAGAGAAAGAGGCGCAGCAGCGGGTGGCGGTGTCGACCGTTCGTGAGAAGGCCGCGTTCTTGCCCCCGTCGGTCGTCGAGGAGTTGAGGCGGCAGAAGTTTCTCCGGATAATCGTGGCCCCGCGTGGACAGCGGGTGGGGCGCGGTAAAGCGCCGGGCGCGCCTCCACCCAATTGTCGGGGTCCTGCCGACGGGGGCGCCGCGGGTAAGAGCGGTGAGGGGGGGGCGGGCGCCGTAGCGCCGGGCGCGCGTGCGCGCGCTGCGCAGGCCCTCGCGTCGGGGGCACCGCGTGCAAAGCGGGGGGGGCGCGGTAAAGCGCCGGGCGGTTTGCGTGGGAACGCGTTGCCTGCGCCTGCGAGTCCACGCAGAGCGCCGAAAGTTGCCGGCAAAAACAAGCGACCAGCAGAGGCGGGAGCGCGCGCCAGTCCGGCGTCGGTTGCCATTGCGGGCCGCGCAGGGCGAACCGCGGGTCGATCGCGCGGCCCAGCGGTATTGTGCCCGGGCGTGGGCGGCATTGGAGGCTGTCTCCATCCCCAGGTCCAGGGGAGATGAAGTGTCGGTGCGGCCGGGAGACGCAACCCGTGCAGGCCCGGCCGCGTTCCAAGCGCGGGGAGTTGACTGCGCCGGTCGCGCGGTGACCGTGCTTCCAGGTGACGAGGCAGCGCAGGGCGCGGAGTTGGGTGAATGTGACGTAAAGGGCTCAGATGGCGCGCCAGCGCACTGCGCGCCGCCAGTCAGGCAGGTTGCGGAGGGATCATCCGCGCGCGCGTCGCGAGCCGTGGGCCCGTCGCCCGAGCCGCGGGGCGCGATCGGGTACGTGCAGTCTGAGCCTGGGAGGGCTACCCGGGTAAGGGAGGTTATGGGGCCTCGATATCACGTCGCGATGCCCGTAATTCGTCGCCTCAAAAAGTCCAGAGCCTGGACGGACAGTGAGTTCGGGCCAGTGACGAACCTATGTCAGAATGGATTGAGTGATCTGCAGTGGTTCCCGGCGCTCCCGGAGGGAGCCCTGGTGTGCGCGGCGTGTGAAAAGTTGCGCGGCCGGGCAGCCCCGGCGTGAGGTGGTGACGTCATCGCGGCGGAGACGCGCGGAGTTGCGCGTGGGCCTGCCAGCGAATGCCAACTTAACGGATGCGTATGCGCGCCCCGAGGTGGGCTCGAACGCGGTCCAGAGAGTAGGTTTAGCGGAGCGACACGTGTGGTTCTCGGTATGTCTTTGTCAGTTGACGGCATTGCGCTGCCGGGGCGCGTCGGCGCTCGCGACGCCGCTGCACAATTCAGAGAGCTGGCCGCGAAGTATCAGTTTGATGAGCGCATCGCCACCCACCTGGTCGAAACCGTGGGTCTAGAGACGTTGGTCGATTTCGCGCATGCCGTCACGAGCGAGAACGAGTGGGCGCCGATCCTCGAGCGCGTGCCGGATCTCGAGAGGAGGCTGGGACAGCTGTCCCGCGTGCGCCAGGCGCGGCCTTCGCCTGCGCGGGGGGGGGTCCTGCCTGGCCCGCGCCGCAGTTCGAGCGCGTAGTGCGGCAGGCGTGGAAAGCCGTGTGCGATGCCGCCCGGGAGTCCGAGACCCGGAAGAGGCGCGGTTTGGACGAGAGCGACGATGTCCCATTGCCGTCGCCGCAGCTCGCTGAATTGAGCGAGCAGTTCTTCGCTCGGTATAAGATGGCGTACCCAGCGGAGTGTGAGCCGTCCGAAGCGCTGGTCAGTAAGATCAGCAGGGAGCTGGGCAGGCGCGTCCCATTGCACGCGGAGGGGGTGACCGCGTCGCGCGCGCGGCCCCCCATGGTCGGCAGGCGCCAGGTGACGATGATGAGTGTATGGAAGGTCCGCACGTTGCTGAATGCCGCGAGGGCTGCCAGGAAGCGGCAGCGCATTGGGGATGTCGAATTCGTGTGCGATGAGAAGGAAGATCCGGATCCCGCGAAGGACTTGAAAACCTATATCGCGTTGCACCAGGTTCTCATGGTGGCATACGCGCGCGCTGGGGTGAAGCCGATTGACCCGGCGCCCGGGACGCCAGAGAAGGCGTCTTCGGATACGACGGATTTCGTGCAGATTCCGTTGGATGTCGCGATGGCCTACCATTTCCGTTTGGTCAAGTACGCCAGTGCGATGCCGTTCTCGATTGCGCTGCCTAACGTCGTGCGTCGGGACGAGGAGGAGCGCGCTTGGTGGACGGACAGGGTCCGCACCAGCGAGCTGAGCGTCGGGAAGATAATCCGCGAGGGCTTGCAGACTCGCGAGGTCATGTGGAGCCCGCCCTCACCGCCAGCTCCCGGGCCGCAGCGGCCGCCGACGAGCGTCGGGCGGAGCCAGCGGACAGGTGGCAAGGGCGCGCAGTTGGGCGATCGGTTGAAAGACGGAACCCAGGTGTGTCGCAAGTTCAACGCCGGGGAGTGCTCCGAGCCGTGCCCTCGCGGGTATAAGCACGTCTGTTCCGTCGTGATCAACAAGACGGGGCGCTTGTGTGGCATGTCGAACCACTGCGCCCTCAAGTGCACCAGGAGCCCGGGTCTCAGTTTTTGGTTTCCCTGTTAGCTTAAAGGGGGCGGCCCGGGTCCGGGGGCGCCCTGGGTCCGGGAAAGGCGACGGTTAGCGCCGAATGTTCGGAACACCCGGCGTTGTAGTTTGCGACACGAGGAACGCGAGCGGGGGCGCGGCCGACGGCGGCAAGCGCGGCCGCAAGGGCGATTGAAACGCACCCGCTGCCGCGCCGCCCGCCGCGGCAGAAGGGGCAGTCACCAGTGGGGTCGCGTGCCCCAGCGTCGTGGGCGTGCGATGGAGCCAGGCGGACATCGCTGTGAAAATTCGGAAGTCCTTTCCGGAAGAGTGGCTGGTGGGCGTTCCCATCCCGTTCTTGCAAGACTTGTTGAATACTTCGCCATTCGTTGATTTCGCCATCTGGGCGGAGCTGCAGGACGAAGGACTACCTCTGGGATGTTCTCTGGGCAGAAATTCCAAGGGGCGCGCGAGCGCCGTGTTGGGTCGCCAGGCAGGCGTGCTCGACCACAGGCTAGCGCTGGCGCCGGTTATCGAACTCGGCGTGGGGGAGCGGGCACACCTCGCTCAATGCATCGAATTCGCGAGCGCGGGGCGATTGCCATTCGACGATGAGTACATGGCACCCGTTGATTTGAAGTATGCTGCCTTTGCCACGGTTGCGTTCGCGTGGGCCGGTGGTAATCGGCTGAGGCAGTGGCGCGAGTCTTGCGCCGGGGCGTTGAAGGAGCTTAGTCAAAGGCTGGCGCCGGTGTCCCGCGCCCTTCGGCTCTGGCAAAGCCCCTCAGTACATGCCGTGGCGCAGAACACCCACATCGCGCTGATTTGTGTTCTGACTTGGGTGATGGGTTGGCCGGATTGGCAGCTGGCCCAGAGATTTGTGACCGGCTTCAATATCGTGGGGCGATTGGAGGAGACGGGTGTCTGGGAGCGGTGCGAAAGTTCGGAACCTGTTTCTGAAGACCGCTTGTTGGCGGAGTCCACCGCGCTTTTACGTTCCAGGGACAAGCGACGGGTTGATCCTGAGGCTGAGTTTCTTTGGGAATCATGCTTGAAGGAATGCGAGAAGGGCTGGGCTGCTCCTCCGGCGTCGCTGGCCGCGATGGACCGCGAGTACGGCGCCGGGCGCTGGGCGGCCGTGCCGTCGTTCGTGCACGTGCAGCAGAACGGCAAGCGTCGGCGGATAGACGATGCTAAAGCCGGTGGGCAGAACGGCGCGACGGTGTACCCTGAGAAGTGGCACTTGCCATCAGCGTTCACGCCTGCATTGTATGGCAAAGTCTTGAGGCAGCGGTCGGGAGGTACGCCAAACACCGGAGGTGGCCTTTTCCCCCTCCCCGCCGGCCGGTGTGTCGCGGGTTTCCCGCGGGCCGTTCCCCCGGGTCCGTTCGTGTGGGCCTAGTGGGCCCCTCCGGTGTCCAAGGGGCGTGGTCCGGCCCGGTGTTTGGCGTGCGCCCTCAGGCAGGAAGCTGCGGCGGGAGGCTTTGCTGATGAGGGCTTAACCCTTGAGACTGGAGGCGAGGACCTGCCGGACGCATACAGGTCCGTGCCGGTCAATCCCGCGCAGCTGCGATATAACGTCATTGCGGCGCGGGAACCGCGCAGCGGGGAGTGGCGATACTTGACTGCATTCGCCATGCTGTTCGGCTTGTCGTCGAGTGTTATGAATTTCATGCGGTGGTCTGCCTTTCTGGAAGCCGCTGCCAGGCGCGTGGCGGCATTGTTGCACACAATGTATGTCGATGATGGCAGTCTTGGGGACCTCGGATTGGCGAAAGGCTCGGGACAGGCTTTACTCAACGTCTTGTTTTCGGAGTTGGGTACCCCGAGTGCCAGCGCGAAGCAGCAGCGCATGGCCGCCACTGGGGCATTCTTGGGAGTCGATCGCGACGTGTCTCGGGTTTTTGAAGGCAGAGGGGTGGTCTCCTTTTGGCCGAAGGCCAGCATGATTGACAAAATCAAAGGCCTGCTCGCGGAGCACCGTGCGCGGAACAGCCTGACACCAGCGGAGGCCTCGAAGCTCCGGGGCATTCTGCAGTGGTCGTCCTCCGCGATGTTCAACGGCGTCGGCAGCGCCGCGATGGCGCCGCTGAAGCAGAGGCAGTACACTGACGCGCCTCCGTGGGCGTTATCCCACGCGATTCGGCGGTGCTTCGATTACTTCGAATTTGTAATAGACCTTGCCCCGAAGAGAAGCGTCGACGTGAGCCCGCCCTCGTGTCCGCTGATTGTGGTCGCAAGCGACGCGCGGGCTGACGGGGCGACCGCGCCCACAGGCGGCTACCTCCTGGTCGATTGCTTGACAGGGGAGCGTGCGGGAGGATGGTGTGTATTCGACGATGCCATACTCGCGGAGTGGGGTTTCTCGCCGGCGGACCGGGAGAGGGGCGCGAATCCGATCGCCCTCTGTGAGGGGGCCATGGTCCCCATTGTCCTGGCGCAAGAGGCGCGGAGGTGCCGAGGGAGGCGCATCCTGTGGGTGCTTGACAACACGAGCGCTCTCCACAGCTTCGTGAGTGGCAGGTGCGACCATGCTACCCTGGACCGGAGCGTCAAGCTTATGAATTTCTTCAAGGCGCGCGCCGCGAGGGCAAATCGCGGGGGGACGCGCCGTGCAGCGTGTCGCGCCAGTTTCACTGCGACATGTCCACCTGGCTCGAGTGGGTAGACTCGAAAAGCAACTGGTCGGACGGGATCTCACGGCGCGCCGTACGCGCGCGGGGGCGGCCTTCCCCCGAGTCGGCCACTCGCGCGGTGCCAGGCGGCTCGGCGAGGATAGCTTCGCCCGGGAGAATGGTTTTCGTACCGGCGAGGTGAGAGTGGACCCGGCCGCGTGGCGCGGGTGCTTACTAGACGCGTGGCGTTGGGTGCTACGGCGCGCGGAAGGCGCGTTCCGCGAGGGCAATTCGCGGGGGGTGGGCCGCGGCGTGCAGCGTGCCGCGCCAGGCTCAGTGGATTCGCCGTAAAGAAGGAGTCCGCGCAGGAGAGGTGAGCGCGGGCCCAGCCGCGGGGCACGGGCATGCCTCAGACACGGGGCGCCGTGTACATCGACGCGCGATTGCGGAGCGGCGTCGGGCCCAGAACAGCGTTGGGGGTGCAGAAACGCGGAGCCAGAGCAGCGTTGGGGAGAGCGGCATTACTGGCGAGCCACGCCAGGGTCTTGCCTTCTTCACGCAGGTGTTCCATTCGGGGGGTTTGGTCACCCCAAGGTCGTTCTGCACCCCCGGAGCACCGTTGCACTTTCTGGGGTCGGGGGACGGGGTATGGGTTGGGGGAATGGGTGGGAGGATGGGGCCGTCGCGCGCCGTGTTCGCAGGTGGAGCGCGCGCGCGCGCGGAGGAGCGGGCCGCCCGCGTGCGCTTCGCGCCGCGGCGGGGCGCGTGCGATGCGCGGCGCGCGAAAGTTGCCAGGGGCCGCGCAGGGCGCGGCGCGGGGAATAGGCTGTCGGTGATTATGCGTTGACTTTAGGCTCGGGGAGGCTCGGGTCAGGGAACCATAATCATGACAGAAGGGGACGCCCGCGCGCGCTCGCAGGGACTGCGCGCATCAGAGCGCGCAATTGGATCGTGCGAGCAAAGCGCGTTGGCGACAGCGGTTGCTGTTGGTTTGTTTCCCACCCACCACACCCTGGGCCCCGGTGGGGTTACCGGGGAGAATTTGGGATGGGCGCCGGCGTGGACTTCGCCGTGCAAGAGGCGATGCGCACCGGCTGCGAGGGGTCCTGCCTCGGGTCGGCCGAACGTGTGCGTCGCAGGTGCGAGAACGCCGCGCAGGTCAGCGCGTGCGGGGAGGGGGCCTTCCTTCCCTGGTGGCCGCTGGCAGCGGTCGCATCACCAGGTGTAACGTCTGACAGGTGCGCGACATGTTTTGCGCGCGCGAACACGCCCGCCGTATCCCGACCCCCGGCGGGGTGCTCGGGTCGGCGAGGGCGGCGCCGGACGCCGGCAGTGTTCGCTTTCCCCGTGGGGAGAGCGGCATTACTGGCGAGCCACGCCAGGGTCTTGCCTTCTTCACGCAGGCGTTCCATTCGGGGGGTTTGGTCACCCCAAGGTCGTTCTGCACCCCCGGAGCACCGTTGCACTTTCTGGGGTCGGGGGACGGGGTATGGGTTGGGGGAATGGGTGGGAGGATGGGGCCGTCGCGCGCCGTGTTCGCAGGTGGAGCGCGCGCGCGCGCGCGGAGGAGCGGGCCGCCCGCGTGCGCTTCGCGCCGCGGCGGGGCGCGTGCGATTCGCGGCGCGCGAAAGTTGCCAGGGGCCG
The DNA here is from genome assembly GCA_963575745.1 of Prorocentrum cordatum. NCBI lineage: Eukaryota > Dinophyceae > Prorocentrales > Prorocentraceae > Prorocentrum > Prorocentrum cordatum. The sequence goes on from CAUYUJ010011847.1 coordinate 107,549, forward strand.
CGCAGGGCGCGGCGCGGGGAATAGGCTGTCGGTGATTATGGGCCAATGCGGTCGGTCTAACCCCGCTTTTGCTAAAAGGAAAAACTCTTTTTCCCGGCAAACTCGACTTTTTCCCGGCAAACTGGACTGTTTCCCGGCGATCCGTTTCAGAAGCATTTAAAGCTTTTGAAAAGCTTTACAGAGTTCCCTCCGACGACGGACCCTGGAACCTCCGACGCGGCCGCCTTGGGGCCTCCTTAGGCCCCCTTGGGGCCTCCTGAGGCCATCTTGGGGCCTCCTGAGGCGCCTCTTGGGGCCTCCTGAGGCCATCTTGGGGCCTCCTTAGGCCCCCTTGGGGCCCCCTGAGGCCATCTTGGGGCATCCTGAGGAGCCGCTTGGGGCCCCCTGAGGCCTTCTTGGGGCCTCCTGAGGAGCCGCTTAGGCCCCCCTGAGGCTGTCTTGCGGTCTCCTGAGGAGCCGCTTGGGGGTCTCCTGAGGCTGTCTTGCGGTCTCCAGAGGAGCCGCTTGGGGCCTCCTGAGGCTGTCTTGCGGTCTCCTGAGGAGCCGCTTGGGGCCTCCTGAGGAGCCGCTTGGGGCCTCCTGCGGCTGTCTTGCGGTCTCCTGAGGAGCCTCTTGGGGTCTCCTGAGGAGCCTCTTGGGGCCTCCTGAGGAGGTATCAGGGTATATGGGGTTATCAGGGTAAGGGGTTACAAGGGTTAGAGGGGTCACAGGGGTTTGGGGGATTAGAGGGGGGGTCAAAGGGGTTAGAGTGGTTAGAGGGGTTACAGTGGTTAGAGTGGCCTTGCGCCATCGCTGCGTGTTTCAGAATGGAGCGGCGGGGAACCGAAAGCGCGAGAATCTCAAATTCTGGACCACTCGAGGCATGTCGGCAGCATGCCTCAAGTGGTACCGAAGAAGTACGTCTTGAGGCATGTCCGTTGTATGCCTCAAGCAGTACCGATCAGGTATCACTTGAGGCATGTCGGCAATATGCCTCAAGTGGTACCCAATGTATGTGTGTCGGGATCTCGTGTTACGCCTTTCGGGGGTCTTTGGGAGGCAGTTTTGAAGCCTCTTGGGGGCCGTTTTAGGGCCTCTGGGAGTTTTTTGGGGGCCTCATGGGGCTTCTTGGGGGCTGCTTGGGGCTTCTTGGGGGCTTCTTGGGGGCCTCTTGGGGGCCTCTGGGGGCCTCTTGGGGCACTCTTGGGCCCCCCTGGGGCTCCTGGGGGCGGAAAGTTTGATTTTTTGAATTGTTTGTCGCCCTCTTGGACCCCTCTTGGTGCCGTCTTGGAGCCCTCTTGGGCCGTCTTGGAGCCCTCTTGGGCCGTCTTGGGGCCGTCTTGGGCCGTCTTGGGGCCGTCTTGGGGTTATCTTGGGCCCTCTTGGGGCCGTCTTGGGGGCCTCTTGGGCCGTCTCAGAGCGTCGGGAAGCCGAAAAGGCGAGAAAGCAAAACACATCGAAAAAAACACAATGGGGAAATCAACAATGTTAGCCTCTTGGGGCCCTCTTGGGAGGCCTCTTGGGGGCCTCTTGGGCCGTCTTGGAGGCCTCTTGGCCCGTCTTGGGGCCATCTTGGGCGTCTTGGAGCGCTCTTTGGGCGTCTCGGGCCCCTCTTGGGCCGTCTTGGATGCCTCTTGGGGCCCTCTTGGCACGTCTTGGGGCCTTCGTGGGCCCGAAAAAGTCACGCGGCCAGCTGCGACAAGGCCCGAGGGAACCGCGACAAGGCCCGGGCGATTTTGCAATTTGGGCTCTGGTGCCTCAGGAGCGAGGACTCAGGCTCAGGGGACGAGGCAGAGGACCTCAGGAAACGCCCACTCCGTGCCCAGAGGCACGGTGGCGGATAACCAGTAGTACGTCTACCTGGACGGTTTTTGACATCGCTTACGAATACTTCTGCTTTTACTACCACTAATCTTTCCACTACTACAACTACTATTCGTAATCTCACTATCCTTAATACAATCACTCCTAGTAGTACTAATCCACTAACCCTACTACTACTACTGCTACTACTACTACTACTACTACTACTACAACAACTACTACTACTACTACTACTACTACTACTACTACTACTACTATACTACTATTACTATTACTACTACGACGACTACTACTACTACTACTACTACTACTACTACTACTACTACGACTACTACTACTACTACTACTACTACTACTACTACTACTACTACTACTACTACTACTATTACTACTACTATTACTATTACAAACACTGCGAGGAGTAGTGCTACGGCGAAGGCCGCACGACACAAGTCAACCACTGGACTCTTTCCCGGCTAGGATCTGCGCAGCGGGAGTTGGAGACCCTTAAGGTGATAGTGGGATTTTCGGAAATCCATGCTTCAAGCTTCCATGCAAAAACTAAGCAAACTGGACTCTTTCCCGGCGGAGCGCCGGGGAAAAGTCCAGTTTGCCGGGAAAAAGCCCAGTTTGCCGGGAAAAAGTGGACAACCTGACTAAAACTGGCTCGCCGCCTTGGCCGCGAACCGACCAAGGAGGAAGTGAAATAATGTCTCGAAAGCCTCGCCGCTTGAGGCGCGGAGCTGCTCCCCAGTGGTGGGCCCGCAGACGTAAGCCCCACCGCGCAGCTACAGGAAGAGTGCGCTTGGATGGACACAGAGAAAGCTCTCCCACGCCGCTCAACATTTTTTTTTTTTGCAATTCTGTTTTTCGAAAGAGCTGGCCTTTCAACGCTAAGGGTTGCGTGGGCCGTCGGCGTCGGGGCGAGGAGATTGCGAAAGTATGAATCCGAGAATGGAGATGTCACCAGAGCTAGGCAGTTGCCCGTTGCACTCGTCCCGCCAAGATTCCCCAAGGCGTTTGATAATCGCCCGTTCTTCCGCAGGTTTTGTTTGAAGGTCTTCCACTTCCTTCATAAGCTCATTCACAACGCCTGGCAGATCCGTGGGGAGCATGTCGATGGAAGACCTAGAATCGTAGCGTCCATCTGGGCCAGTATTGTGGACGATCGCCACTGGGCCGATGTCACTCGCGATCACCTTCGCATGGTCTGGGACATGATCACACAAAAATTGTTTAACGCGCTTCTCCGTGACGGCGGCCACATGGCGGCAGAAAGGGCACACGATGTGCCAACGCTGGCGCTGATAATTCAGCTGCAGCACTTGGGTCACGCACCTATCGCAAATGCGCTTGCTACAGCAGCGCAAACGGCCGCATCCGGCCTGTCGGTCACACTGTAAATCACAGGCGGGCATGGCGCGCCCTTGGAAACACAGCGAGGACCGCCGAGAGCGGTCGCTTTTGCTCGCAGAGCAAGGCGCCGCCACTCAGAAGCGGTGGCTGTCACTTTGCCTTTGCTTTCCATTTGTTTCTGACCCGCAGCGGTCGCACTTCTGTTTGTGCGCCGTTGCAAAACAAATGGCCCAACAACTTTTTTAACGCGCTTCATCGTGACGGTGGCCACATGGGTGGCTAAGGTTTTTTCGAAGATTCGCGCGCATTTTGCTAACAAGGCGTTTCTCGAAACGCTTTTGTATTATGCCAGGGGGGCTGAAGGTTTTCCAAAGATTATTGCGCATTCTGCTAGGAGTGGGGCGAAGCTTTTACAAGGCCCCTGGCGCACCCTGCCCACGCGAGTCACGTGAAAATGCGCATATTCTGCTGTGCCCTGCCTGGCCGAGGCGCCTGGCCACAGCCCGTGCGTGGGGACACACGGCTAAACGGCGAATCCGCGCCCTGCCTGGCAGGGGCGCCTGGCCACAGCCCGCGTGTGGGGACACACGGCTAAACGGCGAATCCGGGCCCAGCCAGGCAGGGCCTGGCCACAACCCGCGCGTGGGGACATACGGCTAAACGGCGAATCCGGGCCCGAGCCCTGCCTACGCGGGCAACCCGCGCTCGGGCAAGCAACCGGCACGCGCTCGGGCGAGGCCGGGAGGGATCGCTCCGCACAGGGGAAGCTACTCCGCCTGCGCACGAGAAAGAAGGGAGGGCGGTCGTGCAAGGGTAAGTTGGGGGGAGCTTCTCCCCCCTCGCTTCGAGTGGCAAAGCTGCATCCGATAATGCAAAAGCATGTCCTTCTTTTTCCAGAAGGCTTTGGAGCAGAGGGGGCACGCAACGGTCTCGGCGCAATTTTCGTGGACCCGCCGGACATGGTACAGCATATCCTTTTTACGGGCGTACGAAATGCCGCAGAGGTCGCACTTGTTCTCCTCGCGTCGCTCTGAGGACGCCGTGCGCAGCGGAGAGACCGGCTCTTCGACGTCGTCGCGCGACTCTGTGTCGCCGCCGCTGCCGGTGGTCTCCTCCTGCTCTTCCTCCCTCGTTCGAGACCGCCGTGTGAATGTGACGCCGTTGGGGGAGCCCGGCGCGATCCGCAGCAGCGACGGGAACTCCTCGCAGAGCGACCACCCGACGTAGCCGTGTGCCGCCAGCCTGTTTTCGCTGGTTCTGTAATAATGCTGCAGGCCGCCAGCGTTGCTCGTGTTTTTGGCGACGGCCGCCGCGAAGTTCAGCCGCACTATGGAGCCAGAGTGCGCGAAAGAACGCAGGCTCCGCTCGATGTCTTCGCCGGCCCCGCCCACGACGTCGCTCGTCCTCGTCGCGTCGCGCAGCAGCTCTGACTGCGTGACCACGCCGAAGAAGTAGCCGTTGACGAGCCCCAGCTGCATGGAAACGCTGTCGCGCAAGCTGCGTGGGTTTGCGCTCGTGTTCAGACCCCAGGATGAACGCGCTTCTGCTGCGCAGTCAGGAAGCCGAGCATCACGAGCTCGTGTAGACTGAAGTGGTCTGGCCAAGCGACGCTCGTCACGCCGTCGAGGAACAAGCACCAAGAGCCTCGTGGCAACTAGCGCGTGCCGCATTCCGGGCAAGCCTGGGGCGCCAACCGGCGCCCTGCCGCGGTCGCCCGGCGCCCGGCAGCGGTGCTCGAGCTGCTCGTGGAAGCCAGCCGGCCATTCTTTCCAGGTGCGCCACCTTCTCTATTGTGGAGTCCTCGCAACTGGTGAAGAGTTGTTCGAGTGCCCAAGCGATGCTTCGATGCAAGCAGGTGTTGTGGCTTTTCACGTGGCAATGTTCGACCGCGCGGCTGCGGCAGGATTTGCGCTCGGCGGCAAATCAGATGCAGCGCCCGACATGGCCAATGCAAAGGCATTGATTGACAAAAGTTTGCGAGGGGAGGATAATATGCTAGCCGAGGTCGGCAGTGCGTTGGCTCTCTTTGTTGACCGTTGCTTTGATCACGCTGGCGCGGGGTCGGGCGCACAACGACGAGGTCGCTACGTTGTTTTGCCAATGCCCGTCGCGCTGGCAACCGCTGGCAACCGCTTTGACTTTACCTTCATGCCCGAAAGCTGTGTGGACTCATGCTTTGTGCCACAAGTCAGCATCGCCACGGTTGCTGCTAACTGGACGCCACGCTAAAGAATCCTGCAAAGCTCGCTCTGGCACGCGCGTTGTTTGATAGGGGGGCGTTTGCTCTGCTAAGCAGCTGCGTGCTGCACCTGTCGATGTGTCATAGTTCATGGAAATGCTCCAGCGCAGCCCAATTTGACTTTCTGCGAGGAGGCGGCCGCTAAGTTTCCCGGCTGCAGGGGAAGCCCATTCTTTCCCAGTGCTGCCCCATGCCATGGGTAACGATGCCTAGGTCGTCCACCAAGGCAAAGGGAGGCACTCGAGACTATGGAGTGATGTCTGTCTCTGCCATCAGTTACATCACCGGTGCGGCACACAAAAGCCCGCATTTCGGATGCAGAGCACACAGGCCTTGTGGAGAAGGAGACGGAGAGGTTCGCCACTTGCTCAGGAGATGCCTTGGAGGTGGCCTTGCGCAACAGGGAGCAGTCGTGAGCAAAGGGGCCTCGGGGCGTGCCGATGCATAAATGCAGGGTGCGCGCTTTGTCCTGCCATAGTGCGGGGCGTGCGTCGCGTGTGGAAGACGCTGGCTAGGATTTGCAACCCATGAGGATCGCAGGTCGTGCGCGTGGAAATGGCCCTGCTTACCTGTAGTTGGTGTCGAGCCTCTGTGGCTGGTCTATGGACTCCTCCGTCCTTTGCGTGCACTCCTCCACCTGTTTCTCACTACTGCTGCTCTCCTCTGCCTAGCTGCTTGCGCGCATTGCTCCTCTAATTTTAGGGCTTGCCCTTTCGCATGCGCCACGCATGCGTATGTGTGGGCGCGCGCGCATGTTGCACAGCATGGCTTGGACCACTGCGCGCACTCCATAAATTACACTGCCGCACTCCTAGGCGCGCACCGGTGTGCTCTTTGGATCCACGGCCGTGTCTGCGTGCCCACCACGCGGAGCCTTGGCAGCCCCCGCTGCGGCTCGCCGTCGGTCGCGATGTCAGCAGAAGTCGGGCAGCAAGCGCTCGCACCAGCTGTGCTCCGTGACCCCGTCGGCGCGGACGCGCGCGGCGACGATTGTCAGCAAACGCCAGGCCTTGAGCACGTGCTGTCAGCCTCTGGGAGCAGCAGGTGCGGAAGACTCGACCGAAGGAGGAGCGATGTGCAGGTTTGTTCTCGCATAAAATAGAAAGAGTGCGTCTTCAATGGCGACGCCCCGCGAATTTGAGTTGGCCTGCCCAGCTTGCGACGGGCCCGGCATCTTCGCAATTGAAAATTGACTCCGCTTGCGGGTGGGGTTGACCAGCAACCTTTCACGCTTCGTGCGGCGACAGCGAACTCCTGTCCTCATTATGTACGTCGCTCGCCTGGAGCCTGGTAAAGCGCCCCGCGCCTGGAGGTCGCTGCTCAGCTCACTCCGAGCTCAAGGGTTCATGCCAGGGGAATGTCAGTTCGAGGCTAGTGCTGCGCACGATGTGGCCCGGATCATGGCCCGGGCGGCGCGGCGCAGAAGCGTCCTCGCCGCCTCAGACATCCACCGCCTTGCGCGGCGCGCCGTGACGCGCCGCTCGAGCCCCTCACCAGACAGAGGTGGTTCCGTGGCTTCCACGCGGCTCGACTCGAGCCCGGACAGCCGACCAAGCTCCCAGTCAGCGCTCGCAGCGCTTGGCGAGGATGCAATCCCACCCGCGTTCCGGAAGGTCCTGGGCGAGATCGGCGCAGACGAATAGGGAGTAAACAAAAAGGCATGGCGTCCTTCCCCGAATATGTCCGCTTCTGCGCGGCCCGGCCGGGCTGCGATGAGGGCGGCCTCTGCGCGATCCAGCCACGCGGGCTGCGCGGCTCCCCTATCAAAATGGGATACTCGTTTAACCTGCTGCGCCGTCTCGCCAACTGGGAATACAGCTACCCTGCCGGCGTTGACATCCTGGCCGTGGCCCGGATGAACCGGCCGAACGACACGCACTTCCACAGGCGCCGCGCGTCCAGCTCGCGGAGGCCCTGCTGAAGCACGAGCTCCATCAATACGTCGTGGCGAGGAGGAATGGTTGCAACCGTGGGCCACGGCGGAAACGTTAGCGGCCATGCGCCGCCTCCAGCTCTCGCTGAGCCCCAACCTCGCCGGGCACTTTTGACGCGGCGCAGATCAAGGCAGGGCCTCGGGAGAGGCGCGCGGGAGATCCGCACGCGGCGCCACATGCTGCGCCTCCGCCCCTCCGCGAGCCCACGCTCTGCCAGCGGCGCGCGCAACTAACGCCCGCGCGTTGGCCCTGCCACCTTCGGCACAAGGGCGTGGAGCCGATGTGCGAGGCGGGCGCCCTGTGCCGCTGGGAGCGGTCGCCGCAGCCCCGTGGGCGAGGCAGGTGCGTGGCGACTGGAGCGCCTGCTCGGGACGCATAGCCGATCCTTGTTTGGCGCCGAGCCACAAAGCTTGCACTGAAGGAAAACCCTGCCTACGCGGTCTCCTGCTCCGCGGAAGCCTGCCCAAACGGCAGGGAGGTTGGCGGCGGTGTTAACTGAGGCTCTCGAGGCACGCTTGCATCGGCAACGGCGTCAGCGAGCTCACCCAGCCTGGACGCGAGCGATTGAAGCACAGAGCCGTCGCCGCAGACCGCCGCAACCTCCATGGACACACCAAAGAGTAGCTGGTAATCGACTACTGCCCCGGCGGCATCGAGCAAATCAGCGCAGTTGCGCAAAGGGTCTTCGCGGTGCTGGAGAGAGCCCCAAACAGCGCGGAGCCACAGCACCATTGTCTCGAGCTCCTTGTTTGCTCCGGCCTGCTCTGCAAAGGCTTTGCTCGCACGCGAAAATGCGGCGCTGCTGAACAGTTGGCGCGGCCGGCTGCGAAGGGCGCAAGCAATGTGGTCGAGCCACCGGGCCAAGTCGCACGTCTTCTCCGGGTCGCTGAAATCCCAATCCAGATCGAGCTCCTCTCCGACGCGGTAGTAGGCGTAGGCATCCCGGTCGTCCGCCACGAGTCCGAGCGCTTGAGCGCTCTTGTGAATGACTTCGCTGTAATCCCGTACTGCTCGCAGCCTTGTCTGCTCTTGGAGCAGCTGCACCCGAGTGCGCTGGCCCAGGAGGAGCAAAAGCTCCGACATCGCCCTTTGACAAGAAATCACCAAGTGGACGAAAATACCTTTAATAGCTTCTGCGCGCTGCTTCTCGGGGCAACAACCGCGAACTTATACATTGGAGCATCGCGGCCGCACCACATGGAGGACCAGCGCCCGGCGCTTGCTAAATTGGGCCATGGGCCCAGATGTGGTTTCGCCAGGGAGGCTAACTAGACATACTTGACGTACCATTGAGTTCCTGGCCCCGACGCGCCCTGCTCAGAACGACATGAGCAGGCGCAGACTCCCTGAGCTTGGCCGAACGCAATGGTGCAGTTGCCAGCGATGTGGGACATTACGGCACCGACGGCCCGGCGACAATACGATTACCGATCTGACGGTATTTACTTTTCTGGGGAATCTGGTCTCCGAGAGGCAGCGGGCGTCGCTGTGAGTGCGGCGGTTGGAGCACGCATGGGGGCCGTGGCTGACCCAGTTGGACGCGCGCGCCCTCGCAGCTCAAGCTCCGCACCTGCGGGCAACCCCAAGAACCGCTTCTTCAACGAAGCGCCCCGCGACGATCCAGAATATGTCGACTTGGGCGACATCGCTGGGAGATGTGGGCCCCGTCTTGTGGAGCGTCGTTGTGTGCACCATCGAAGGGCGCGGCGGCGAGGCCTCCCAGCACGCACAAAAAGGCGAAGACCATGGGGTCCAAGGCCCAGCCGGGGTCCGCCGTTCCGTTGAGCACCTGATTTGCTGCGAGGGACGGGTGGAGGGCCGACATCGTGGCGTCCTTGCGCGAGCTCTCGACGAGGTCCGTGTCCGCTGTGAGTTCGCTGCCGTGGCGGAAGATCTCGGCGGTACTGCGGAGCTTGCGCCAGTCCCCCTGCGCCACCTGCGCGCACCGCAGAGCCGCCTCGGCGTCCCAGCCATCCTCATGGAACAGCTGCTTCGCCATCGCGTCGGCCGACATTGGCTGCATTCGCGCGACGGGCACGCCGCTAGCTCTCATGCTCGGGCCAGCGTCGTCTGCCACCAGAATGATTTTCGCGTGCGTTCTCTTTGCGAACGCGAAGTCCTTCAAGAAGTGTTCGGATGCGTTCGAGATTACGTGGGCGCTGCGCACGAGGCCCGTCGAAATCAGCTGCTGACTATTGAGCCTGCCCCACTGTATGGCGCCTTGCGCGAGGTCGTGGTGAGTGCCGGCCACGCCCGCCTGGCGCGCTGCCTCTGCGATCGCGTGGCGTTTGCCGCAGCCTGCGTGGCCCGTGAGAGCAAGGGCGCCGGGCTTATCGCTGCGAAGGAGGGAAACTACCTTCGCCACTGCCATGGCTCGCGCGCGGAGCGAGTTATGCAATTGACGGTACCGTGGTCTAGGCTTTTCTATTTGACACAAGTTGCACCCGCGGCAAGCGAACGCACCCCCCTTCAACTGGACGAGCGGCTTTCTCCATGTTTTTTGGATGAAGATGATTACAATACCCGCCCAGACTCCATTATAAGCCCGTTAGCGGCTTTCTCTCCTTTCTCTTCCTTTTTTATAAAAAAAAAAAATATAAAAAAACTTGCTCAGATCTGGAAGTTACCGTGCTGGCCACCGACCTAGAGAGGGGGATGGATCAAGAAACTTGAGAAAGGGGAGAAAGCCGCTCGGTCCACTGCAGTTGCCCGTCGCGCCGCCGACCTAGAGAGTGGGGATGGCCAAGGAACTTGAGAAAGGGGAGAAAGCCGCTCTGCCTACTCTGATCGCACGTCGCACCGCAGAGTCGCCTGTCCAGCGAGCGGCTTTCTCCGGGTTTTTCTGATGATGTTGATTACAATACCCGCCCAGACTCCATTATAAGCCCGTTAGCGGCTTTCTCTCCTTTCTTTTCTTTTTCTTTTAACTTGCTCAGATCTGGAGGTTACCGTGCTGGCCACCGACCTAGATCTGGGCGAGCGTGCTGTTGAACAGGCCGCGAATCGCAGCCCGCTGCGCGTCGTCTGGCGAGCAGCGTCCGGCGGCGGCGAAGCTTTTGTTCAGCGTGGCACGCGTGGTCTCTGCGCGGCCACCAAACTCGTGGTAAGGGCACTCGCTCATGAGTTCAGCGACAGCGTTCGCGACGGCGCACTCTTGCGCATACACCTTTGCGTTGGCGAGTGCTTGGGGTGGAGCATTGGGCTGCGACGCTTCCCCAGCACCCCTTAGACCGATGACGACCTTGTCCTCTTGCAGCATATCCGCGAGGGTGTTTGAAAGAGCGGTTTTAGGGCAATGCTCCCGCTGCTTCATCCTCATGCACCATTGCAAGAGATGTTCTCGCCCGCAAACAGTGTGTCCGTCCTTCTGGATCAGATGAACTATACCCTCTTCAGGGTATGCGCGTAAGCGTGCGTTGCTCTGTGCCCCCCGCCATTGCTCTGCTGTGGCGATCATGTCTGTCATTCTCAAGGAAAGACCCCATTGCTTGCAGAGGTAATCGTAGGGCCTCGCACGCGCCTCATCGATTGCGAAGATGGGCCAGGACGGCTCCTGGCCAGTCTCTTCGTACTCGCGGACTCTCTTGCCGACCGCGCTTACATACGCCCGGAGCAGCGCTGTGTTTGCGCACTGCGGGAATGTGCAGATCGTTTGCATTTGCTTCACCAGGCTATCGTTCACAATGCCGCTGTTGCTCCAACTAGCCAGGCGCTTCATCCAACCGGAGTTTAAATGTGGCCCCACAAGGTCCATAAAACGTTGCCAGAGGCTCCTCTCGGCAGCAGAGGCTTGAAGGAACAGTGTAATCTCTGCCGTCGCCTTGGTCCCGACACCTTCCATGAAAATCAGCCGCCGCGTCCGATACGCGAGCCGCAATTCGTCCCAGCCGTGCTTGTTGATTGCAGCCTTGGTGGCACGCGACAGCGCCTCGGGCGCACCGTCTGCCTCATCGACACGAGCGCGCTTGGGCATGATTCTCCACTAGATAATCCTAGGAATCTTTATTGTGGCATCGACGACACAGTGGAGGTGCTGAACGTGTGGGCGCAGGCCAGTGCTGAATGACAGTCGGCCGCAGCGGGTCTTATGCTAGGTCAGCAAGTGGCGATGCATGCGCTGGGCCTGCGTGCTCGGGGATCCAGGTGGTTTGGCCAGGCGCGGGTCCTCCAGCCATCAGTTCTTCCAAGGTGGCTTGGATTGGTTTGGGCAGTCGTCCGCTCTTACGCGCAGACCGCGCCAGCCTTTGCTTGCGTGCATTCTTCTTCGGGTCCCAATACCGTGCGCGGTCGTGCCGTCTCCTGCGCTGCACGAAAGTCACGGGTGTCCGCTTGGCATCGCGGCTCACCCGACGTTAGGTGCACATAGCAGAAGCCGGTCCATACGTACCCCGCAGGGGGTCGACCGCGGGGCCGTGACTCTATGCTGCTTTGCTGCGCACAAGCGGCGCCGACTGCCTCGCCCCCCTCCATGGCTCCATTTATTTCTGGGTGGGGCGACCACTGCACAAGTGCGACTGCCGCACGACTCTGCCGTCAAGCTTCCTCCCGGAATGCTATTATCTGCAGGACGACACAATGCGGCATTTTCTGGTCGTAGAATAACCAAAGAAAGCCTTGACAATACGGCGAGCATCGAACGATCAACTCCCTAGCCCTGGTGAAATTGGCATCCCACATCTTGGCCTCGGCTCGGAGCCGTCTTAGATCCAGGAGAGGTAGCGAACCAGCGCTTTGTATGAATGCCTTCGCACCAGCATGCACTTCGTCCAGCAGCAACAGCTCACTCACGTTGAATTGCTTGATCCTGCTCCGCTCCCAGTCGTCCATCGGGCCTGGAAGCGTCCCGTACGCCCTGCGAAATAAGGCATCGCCGTGTTTGTTCCGGCGAATCTGCACGCGGACACATCAGCGAGTGACCTTATTAGGCACCCACCAGCACAACCTATCGATCGCTTTGAATTCCCTGCTCGTCTTGTAGAACTTCTCCTGCCCGGCCTTCCAGAGCTGCCACTTTAACAGCCAAAGGCTGACTGCGTCGCGCCGGGCGTTTTCGACGAGGGCGAGCGCGCCCGGTGCACTGCCGGGCGCCAAGCCACTCGCCACTGCCTGCTCGGTCGCTTGCATTGGAAGGCGCGTGGCCTTTCTGTTGGGGCCGCATCCAATGCGCCCCTGTATTGGGCGCCGCAAAAGTATCTCGACCGCCATCGTCGCCGAGCTCCAATACGAGCGTGTTTCCCACGAGCGCCGCCATGGGCTCGTAGACCAGGCCGCGGACCTCGACCTTCAACTGCCCATCCTCGGCGAATGCTACTCTGGGGCCGGCCAGCAGATACGCGTGGTGGTGCGGATCCGTTCGTATTTTCGGATCGTGCTGGTCCAGGAAGTTGCTCACATCTTCGATATGCATCCCATTGCAATGGCTCGAGATGAGAACTTGCACTCGATCCGTCAGACGTTGCAAGACGTAGTCGTCGGCTGTGGACCAAGACGGGTCACTTAACCGCACTGTCCTTGCCATTTATAAATCCGCCGATGTGTGTTTCAGTCTGAACGGGCGTGCCTCGTCAACAATAACCCCAATCACGCCACGCAGCTCAACGCATGGTGCGCCGCTGCTGCGGGCAATCCCCGATTGAGGACGAACCGCAGCAAGTCGCCAGCCTCGCTGGGCAAGTGGCCGAAGGTGGCTTGCCCAGACGCGTGCGTTCTCCTTGATGCCGAGCTGCGAGGAGCACCCGGTGCGGTTTTTCCTTCAGGCCAGGCGCAAATGCTCCTCGCCACGAACGCTGAGGGGGGGAATATATGGGAGAGCTGGGCCTGAAGGCTATCCCAACCGATGGGCTCCCTGTACCAGACTGATCATTGCTTATCGCCGAGTATTGCCACTGCGAAGCAGCACTCGCCGCAGTAGGATGCATGCGGCAGGCGCATCCGAGCCGTTGTTCGCTCTGGGCACCGCGGGCACAGACCAGAGTCTCGCAAAGCGCGGGCCGCGGAGCGCACATCGCGAATAAACTGTCGGAAGCCGTCCAGGGTGGCGCGGCATCGTATCGAGCCCACCTCCCTGATGACTTTCCCAACTTTTCCATAGAAGTCTGCTCTGAGTGCTTTCTCGTCCTCGCCATGCGCGTCGCACGCGGGGAATGCATGGACAACGTCTGGGTCGTCCAATCTGTTCTCGTCATAGTCTCGCGCGACACCAGCGGCGAGGAGGGACAGCTCGACACAGAACTCCGTCGATATATCAAGGCGAATTTCCCCTAGCCCGCACTCGGGAAGAGAGCGCATCATTCGTGCGCACGCGTCGTCGTCAGCAGGCACTCCTGGCTCGAAGAACCACGTCACCAGGCGTATGTATGCGGAGAGCTCGGTCCGCGCGGATCCCACAGCGACGGCAGCGAGGTGACCTCTCATGGCTTGCGTGTGCCTTACAGGCGCGCTATTTACTTCAGGCCTGATTGGGGCCCAAGGCTATCTGCCGCAGCAATACGTTCAATGGTTCGCAATGTGGGTGAGACATGCCCCGCGCCTCAAGCATGGGCGACCGCGGCTTGCTCAGGGTAGCGAGTTTGCAGCAACTGCATACGACATGGGGTCGCTGGGCACCTGTCTTGCTACGTCGACATCATTTCCCCAGTAAAACGTCGAGCATGCACACGTCCAAGGCGTTCCGCTGCACACTCCCCATGCTCCGCGACGACCAGCTGACTAACCTGCGCCGCTGGGCCGAGCTTCACTGCGCCCAGTCGATCGTTTTCCGTGGCGACCGGGGCAGTGCCGTGTTCGTGGGCCTCAAGGCAGAGCTTCGCACTTCCGCAAGTTTCTCGCGCACCGTTCGTACTGCTCTGCGCCGCCTCTGCATCGACGTGCCACTAAGGGGGCGTTGGTGTTCACTGCTCACACCGCGCGAGGCCTTGAGCATCTGTGCGAGCGACAGCGGTCAGCGCGATGCTGCACGCGACACGCCAGCAGCATCCCGCATAGACGACTCGGTTGACGAGGACATCCGCATCGTGGCGCTCCACTGACCCAGCCCCGCTGGCTCGTCCAGATCATCCACACCATCCCGGCGTTAGCGAGATTTCCATGAGTGGCGCGTACCTGTGTGTAAGCCCCTAATCTCCGCTCATCGGAAAATGAAAGCACCGTCTCCCAAAGATACCAAGTGCAAATTCTGCCGTCGACGGTTCACGCGTCGCGGAGCTAAAGAGCATGAGAGGCACCACTGCGCCAACAATCCAGACAGGAAGCCGCGCGAGTTCCTGAAGAGCCAATGCCGTCATTGCGGGAAAATCCTGCATGGCAATGGTCTGCGAGCCCATGTCGCTCAGGTACATCCCGAACAGTACGCCAGATCCCGCTCGGTGAGGGCCCATCGCATGAAGGAGAAGCGGAGCGGCAGCGCAGGCGCGAGCAAGGAGGAGCGCAGGAAGCACTCGAGACCGCCCTCCAGCCATGCTCTGCACTCGCCCGAGCGCTCTCCCGCGCCACGGAAGGAGGACAAAGCGACGCACCCGCACCAGCAGCGCGAGACACGCGCGGAGACGACGGAGCGTATCTGGGAGGAGGTTCGTAAACGTACGCCACTGCAGACCCAGAAGCGCAAACCGTAAGGAAATTGGCGTCGTGGGGATCAGGAAATTGGCACAAACCGCACAGGAAAGCTCGTCTGAAGGCAGCTCTAGCTGCCCTATCCGACGGGTGGGTGCAGCGCATCCTGGAAATTTGAGCGGCTTCAACCAATTAGCTGCTACCCTGCGCTGCTGCGGCCGAAGAAAACGGGACCAGGTGACGCCGCGACGGAGAAGATGCCATGGCAGCAAAGACACAGGCGAAAACTGACAGAGCTCGCTGTGGACGTCGTGGGGGTGTGTATTTTACAGCAGCTTGGCAGCCAGTCGCAGAAAAGTTGCCAGGCCGCCTTCGCGTCTTGAGAATACCTGAAGCGCCGCGGGCGTGCTTAGCGAAAATTCGACCAGGGCGCGTCGGGAGCGTGTGCATTGTTCAGCTGCTCTGCAATCAGTCGCAGAAATGTTGTCGGGCCGACTGCGCGGCTTGAGAATGCCCGAAGCCGCGCGGGCGTGCTTGGCGAAAATTTCGACCAGGGCGCATCGCGAGCGTGTGTATTTCAGAGCAGCTCAGCAACATTGCAGCCGGTCGCAGAATAATTGCCGGGCCGACTGCGCGTCTTGAGAACACCTGAAGCACTGCGGGCGTGCTTGGCGAAAAGTCTGCCAGAGCGCGCCGTTGAAAAGATTCCACATGATATCGCCGATCGCCTGTGCATTTGTTTACAAGCTCTTTGCAATCCATCGCAGAAAAGTTGCCAGAGCGACGCGGTCACTTGAGGTTGCCGGAAGCTCTGTTGGCGTGCTCGGCGAAGAAGCTTATGCTCTTGCTGCGGGTGGTCTGAGCGGCCAAGCCATGCCATTGCCAGGATGGGAGCGAGGAAGTTTCGAGGGCCGCTGCACGCACCCGTCGGGTAGAGCAGCTCTAGCTCGTCACACGCCCGTTCCTGTTCTGGGCTACGGACAATTTCCTGTGGGCCAGAGAGAACGCCAGTTTCCTGTCACGGTGGTGCCGCAAACTTGCAGCTACTGTCATTCTTCTTTGAGCACCTGCACCGCTCGCGCATGGCTATGCCGAGGCCCGCCGCTCAACGCGATAATTCTCTCGTTGTCGCCTTCACCCGCATGGCATGGCGGCGGCACGGCAGGCGCTGTCGGCGTCGGCTGCGCAGTCGCACGCCTGGCTGCTTCGGACCGCACGATGCTGTCCTCAGCGAGGACGAGCCTTCGACCGCGCAGCCTGGTAACATTGATGGCCAAACGCTTCAGCACCCCGCGGACAGACCGCAATAATGCCTCGCGGCTTCGCGCGCGCTCTTTCGAAGCAAGCCATGCGACACACTCCGACTCGCGAAACACTGCGGCCGCAGCGCAGTTTTCCGCGCTTCACGCCTGGAGCCGCCGCGCCTCTTCATCAGAAAGGCACGGGAGGATCGCTCTGAAGGACTTGCTCGTCGTCATGCTTTGCTGATTCCATGCTTACGTTCCTTCAAGATCTTCTTGGCGCGCTGCACAGAGCCAACCCCGAAACCGCGCGACCGACACTGCGAAAGCGTCGCGCGAATCTCCCCCGCCGGGACTGGACCGTCGCCGTAGTAGAGGGGCTGCTCGATGTATCTTTTGTAAGGGCCGGAGTTGTCGGCCAGGAAATCTTCGAGATGTGCCGGGGCAATCTCTTGATAGAGCCCGGCACCAAAACCTTTCTTAAAACAGGCAGAAAGGGCTCCCGATCACCATATCTCCGCCATTCTGGCGGAGCTTCGGCGATAAGATATTGTTGCCGCAGGAGATATGCGCCGTCTTGCCTGTGCGCGGGACAGCCGCACAGTGCGGCTGGTGAGAAGGCCTCGTCTCGCTCTGGCTTGCTGAGCGCGTGTTTGCCAACTGCTGGTCTGAAGAAGCGCGGGGCTCCCTTGCAGGGCTCCTCGACGCGTGTGGCTTGGCGACGTGTGCATGGTGTGTTCGCGCCAAGCGCGAGCCTTGGTCTTCTCCCAGGGTTGTCGTTTTCTGTCGACTGGTCACCTCGTGGGTAGCAGGGACCACGCTGGTGGGTCTCGGCGTGGCACTTTTCATCTGGTGGCTGCTCGTGTGCTCGCTCCGCGTGGAATTGTTTCGGGTAGAGTCAGTGCGCGTGCGGTCGCTGTGCGTGGGAACGCGCGTCTGCTGAGCGTCGCCGCCCGTATGCACAGGGGCGCTGCCGGGGTTTGCCCGAGGCGCCTGCGGCAACGACCGCAGAGGTGACGCACGCGGCGAGGAGGGCGCGTAGCGCATCGCCTGATTCCTGGGTGTCGTGGTTAAGAGGTCGGCCCAGGGGTTGGCCTGCATCAGTTTTCCTTACGCTGCGCACACGGCATGGCGATCCGCGAACAGTCGCTCGTAGGCGGCCCGCGCGTGTTCGTCAAAGCCATCGCTCAGCGAGAGGAGTATTACGTGGCCGGCCCCTGGCTCTGCCAGCTTTGGTGCAACTGGCGCGCTGGCTTCGCCCAGACCGTGCAGGGGAGGTGCCGTGCATTCGCTGGCCACAGCGACTTCTCTATGGCCATTGGCAGCACAGGCTTTGGGGTTGGTCGAGCCCGCGACGGCAGCCCTGTATTCGGTCTCCGTAAGAAGAGTAAGCCATCCGCGATCTAGTTTTCCAAACGACATCTTCCAGTGCGAGGTCAGTGTCCTCAGGAGTGATTGATACTGCCGCGCCGTCTTCGCCGAGCTCTTCGACGCGTACAGGGCTACGGAGTCGTCCTCGTGTCGGCACAGTGCGTGTTCGACACACGACGCCACCGCCCATTTCTCGAGTCGCTCAGCGACTGCTGAATCGAGGTTACCTAAGTTCGCAACAAAATAGCAGGATGTGGCCTCGCTTGCGGACGCCATGCTCGAGCGATTGTCCTTTGAACATTCGCTTGAACATTTTTGCCGACCGGTCGTAACCGGAAGGGACTTCACGACCGCCGCTGCTCAAGGCTGTTTTGAGTAAATGACAGCGCTTGTGTAAGGGTCTCAGATTAGCTATATCGTCGCTGCCCCCGTTTTGTAGACTCTGATGGTGGTCCACCTCAAAATCTTCCGTCAGTAAATCGCCGCAAGCCACGCAGCGCCACGAGTACAGCGCCCCGACCTTCTTTGCGATAAAAGGTGTTACGCGCTTCCTTTTGACGGGCACGCTAGGCGTCTGGTACCCCGTGACAGCACGAGGTGGCGACCGCTCAGGCGTTGGGTGGCGCGGCACGTCATCGTCTTCGCCGCCGTCGTCTCCGCCGCCTTGGCTCAGCGCCGCCACGGTGCTGTCAAGGGCCCGCCACGCCGAGAGGTTTAGATTAGAGCCAGGGCTGAACCAGGAGCACATGGCGATGACGGCCATCAGCAGGAGGAGGAACCAGAGCAATGTCTTTACTTCCTGCCTCGCGAGTGCACCGCAAGGTGCGGAGCGCCTTGCTCCCTCCGCTTCGCGTAGACCCAGTGTGCGACTCTTCCCAGGCGTTTGTCGTGGCTTCTCCCCATGGAACCATGCATTGAGACCTATTTTCGCCACGTTGGGGCAGGTCACCTTCTCTCCACCATGCTGCGTTCGCTGGTCGCGCTTGCCGTCGTCATAATTGTTCCACAACACTGCCCTTCCTACCGCGGGGTACACGCGAAGGGGTTCCCCGTCTCGGCGCAAACGCTCGAACCGAGTAGCACCACCACACTTCCCTGCGGGCAGACCCCCGCTTGCCTGCAAGTGCGCAAAGATCGTCTTCAGTCGACGCTGGTTGACTCTGGGAACACGGCAGGGAGGGGGGAAATGCTCTCACTCCCCGCAGAGGCAACAATTTCTTGACTCTGGAAACACGGCAGGGAGGGGGGAAATGCTCTCACTCCCCGCAGAGGCAACAATTTGTTGACTCTGGAAACACGGCAGGGAGGGGGGAAATGCTTTCACTCCCCGCAGAGGCAACAATTTGTTGACTCTGGAAACACGACAGGAAGGAGGAAACCGTTGGACAGATTGGGGTGCGAGTACTTCGTATTTGCTTGCATGACAGCGCAGCTGTTGCTCAAGATGGCGGGAATCCAGCAGCAACTCGGGGCTCTCTTGGGGAGGGAAGTGAAACAAATCCGGAAAACTGAGGAGGATGGCACCGCTCGCGTGTCAGTCATCGATGTGGTCTCGGCAATAACCGGTCAAGGGGGTCGGTGCGCGGCAGTGCAATGTGGGCGTCTGGTGGCGCAATATCCAGGGATCGATGGAAATTGTATCCTCTATAAGTTTGCTGGCGCACGCCAGAGGAACACTTTGCTTTGTGATGTCCGGAGCGTCGTCGAGATCATTCTGCTCCTGCCCGGGGCGCAGGCGGCGCGTTTACGTCGGCAGATGGCGGAGCTCGTCGTTAGGTATTTATGCGGTGGTTTGACCATCATCGATGATGCGTGCAGGATCCGTGGCTTTCAAGAAGAGTTGGCCGCGCGAGCACCTGAAGACCCGCGTCGAGCTTTCGGAGAAGCAGTTGAAGCTTCACGCGACAGCGTCGCGCTGGCGGACTTGGCGCGCGCGTTCTCTACGCTGACCGAGCGGCGGGCGGTCCAGGAGGAGACGCTGGCGCGCGTCCGGCGCCTCCTCGAGCAAGATCGCGCGCAGATCACGCTGAACGTGCGCGCGCCGAAGAGGGCGCGGGACCCCCCGATCGCCGGGGACATCTCCGGCGCTGGCCGGCCGCTGCCGCTCGCCAAGTTTCTGGACCAGAAGGAGAGGGAGGACGCGAGCTGGAAGCGCGCGCGGCGGAGCTTCGCGCCCACGTTCGGCATGTTGATGCAGGTGCTCAAGAAGCAGAACCTGCGCGAGCAGGGCCCCGCGCCCATCTACGTGGAGCAGCTAGCTCGCGCGCAGCTGCTGTACACCGAAGAAGATCGAGCGCTGTTCGAGCAGGCGTGGGATATGTCCGAGGCACACCGTGAAGAACCCGTGACGCGCACGGTCCCTCCGGCAGCGGCGGCGCCCCCCCCCTCCCGCCGCGCCCGACGGCGCGCCGCCGCGGCCGAGCGTCCTGGACATGCTTCGGCGGGCCGCGTGAGAAAGGGCATCGGGCGGCAGGCATGCCACGGAGCGGCCTGCCTTTGAATCAAGACTTGCAGCAACCGCGCGTTGCGCATTTCTTCGCTTAATGCGCAGTCAATGGGCTCACTGGAATGGCCCTGAAGGGCGCCGGTGGTAGCGGAAGGGGTTCGAGAGCTTGCGCTGGGGTGCAAGCGGGTGTCGCTTATATCCCTTTTATGGGCAGGGTAAGAAGATTCAGTCTGAAAACATTATGCAACACATAACAATCAGGCTAACTCTGCAGAGCAGAGAGGATCCAGGTTCTGTCGCCTGCGCCTGGCGAGAAGCCTGCGGCCGACGCCAAGCGGGTTGGGTTACCGCCTGGCCGATTGAGCCCAAATGATCGGGTTTATCGGGTTGAGCGGTCATGCCGCTGCGGGTCACACGGCAGATCTTCTCGACCAAAACCTCGGGCAGGCGCTTGCCCCGTGCGGCTGCGGGCTTGAGCATCACGCAGCGGGCGACCCACTCACCGTCGAG
Source organism: Prorocentrum cordatum (assembly GCA_963575745.1). NCBI lineage: Eukaryota > Dinophyceae > Prorocentrales > Prorocentraceae > Prorocentrum > Prorocentrum cordatum. The sequence continues at coordinate 128,000 of CAUYUJ010011847.1, forward strand.
GCCTTCGGCCAGGCTGTCGGTCTCCTCGCGGAAATGCTTCGGCATTGCGCGGGGCTCGGGTGGAGAAGCGAAGATTGCGAATATGCAATCGCCCCGCTGGGGCGTCGTGGCTTTTACTGTTTGGGCTTGGAGGTTTCAACCGCTGCAGCCTCACGATGAGCTCAGCCAGCCCGTGTGCTTGCGACGCTCCTTCGCAGCGCCCCCGACGGTGTTGCCGTAGGTACCTTACGCGCTGTCCAGCACATGCCCTCCGGGCGCAATGCCACCTCGGCCGCGCCGCGCTCATCCACGGGCGGCCTGCTTCAGGCACGCTTCGAAACTTCAGAGGCGTGGTCGCTTGCGCCGTTCATGGCCGGTCGCCTGGCGGGTTTCCTCCATCCTGGCTCTTTCGGCGGCGCGCTCTATCCTTTTGTTCTCGGTAGCCTTGCGGATGGCAGTCTCCAGGCGGCGCTTGTCCTCGCGCATGCGCTCGATGTCGTCGGTGGGCGCGGGCAAGCGCCGGTCCAGTTCGTCCGCCACTCGTTGGCCGACCTGCTGGATAACCCGATCGCTTTCGTTTGTCACATGGGCTTTAACTTGCTGCGCGCTCTGTCGGATCAAGTTGGGCCAGGACTGGCGGCGCTGCATCGTGAGCTGCCGCTCATGCGCCACAGCTTCCGCCAGCGAGTGGATGGTCTTACCCTTGTCGGGGCCCTCCGCCGTCTTCACGAAGACGGCGCCTTCTGGCTTGTACCTCTTCAGGGCACGTTTGGCGGCCTGGGCGTCTGGCGTCTTGGACGGACGGTTTGAAGCAGTGTCTGGAGCCGGGGTTGAGGCCGGGGTTGAGGCAGGGGTTGAGGCCGGGGTTTGAGGCCGGGGTTAAGGCCGGGGTTGAGGCCGGGGTTGCTGCCAGGGTTGAGGCCAGGGTTGAAACAGGGGTTGAAACTGGTTCTGAAGTCGGTTGAACCTCAAGGTTGAGGTTTGGCTCGCCGGCTGGCAGACACAACAGTGCGCCGACGATCGCGTGGAGATTGCCAGGCGGCAGTTCTGTCGCGTTCGGGCAACATGCTTCTCGAAAAGCGTTCGGGGAGAAAGGCGCACACTTGCTACGGCACTCCTCGGCGTAGCCCTTCAAGACCTTACCGAAGTTTGGGAAAGCCGCATGATCCGAGCAATCATCGGAACAGTTTGCTTTTCGAAGGGAGCAGCTGCGGGTTGAACCCGCATCCAGGCAGGACGCGCAGCGCAGCTCAAGCTCCGCATGGAACGGGCAATCGCAGCGGATGCGGTCACAGAACCCCTTCTTGGCGTGCTTCCCGCAAGCGCCCTTCTGAAGGAGGCGGGAGAGTCGGTCCTCCCGCTCCATGTCTAGGCGCTCACAGGGCCATGCAAGTGGCAGCTGCATGCGCCCCAGGGACACGGCTTGCCATTTTTGCAAGGACGGCCGCAGCGAATCGACATTAGATCGGAGTGCGACGTCGCCCAAGGGAGCGCCAAAGAAAAGTTCCAAGCGAAATGCTTTTCCAATGGCGCCTTTCTTCGCTGAGTCGCGCGGCGGCTTCGTTCGCAGTTTGGAGCCGCTGCGCGTCGAAGCGGAAAACAAGCCGCTTTCCACGAGGCAACGTGCTGGGTTTGACTTGGGATCTGCTGCTTCAAGGGCGCCTCAGAAGCGCATCCAGGAACGATCGTGGTCTTGTGAGAAGCAGCTCATTCGACAGCCGTGGCCGAGTCACAGCAAGCAACTCATCGCTTATCTGTCTCCCGCCTTCCCGTCAAAGCAGCAAGCCCCGTGCCCTGCCGGGTATGCGCCAGGCTTGGACAGAGCTGCAGCATGGCAGATGCTGCAATCATCTGCTCGCGATTCTGCATCATACCATCAAGCAACGTTATGTCCCACGTGCGGTTATACGATTTGGGACAACCGCAGTGGGAGCACCTGCTCATAGTTACCGGCGCTTCACCAGGAAAGATCGCCAATTCGCGCGTGACCCAAACGGTTTGCTTGTCGGCGCAAGCTTCGTTCAAGCACCCCTCGGGCTGCTCTAGGCGGGGTGCTGCATCCAACCTTGGATGTACCTTCTGGCCCAAGCGCGGTGCCTTCTGGCCGCCAACCTTGGAGGTACCTTCTGGCCTAGGCGGGGTGCTACCTCCAACCTTGGAGGTGCCTTCTGGCCCAAGCGCGGTGCCTTCTGGCCGCCAACCTTGGAGGTACCTTCTGGCTTAGGCGGGGTGCTACCTCCAACCTTGGAGGTGCCTTCGGGCCCAAGCGCTGACTGCGCCATGCTCCGCCACTGCTGCGTCAGCCGACTTAACTAACACTCAAATGTTGAGCCGCAACTGCACAATGCATACAAACACGCGTGAACGCACGAGACGCATATACAGTATGTGACCAGGGGCAGGAACCGCAAATTACACGTGGCAGCCCGCTTTGTTTGGACAGCCCCAGACCGATAGCTCCAAAATCAATGGCGACCCTGCTAAAAAAATACTGAAACACGCGCGATTTTATCAATTTCCGGCGGCCCCGCGCGCGGAAAAACTGCAAAGCACTGGCTCTTGACATGTCGGGTACACTGGCGGAACAATTATTGGTCGAGCGACCCAGAATACGAAGCCCAAATCAACGGGGACCCCCCGCCCCCCAAACATAAGTCCGCGTTTTATATTTTTAGGCGGCGCCGCGCGCATAGATGAAGGGGGCTTCCTCGGAAGGTTCTCAAACCTCGAAGCCTGGTTCACAAAGTCCGAAGCCTGGTTTCTGAAGCCCGAAGCCCGATCCAGCAAGCGCGCAGCCCAGCCATGTCCACCAGCGCTCCAAGCCCCGAAAGTGCTCCTGGAACCATCTGGACCCGTAAACGCTCAAAATGGGTTGTTTAAGCTCACTTTTGAAGGGTTTTGGAAGGCTTTCAAAAAGCAATTTTTCTTCTCAGGAAAACACCGCCAGCCCCGAGGCCCAGCGCTGGAGCCGCGGAACCCAGCGAAGAAACTGCGGAGCCTAGCGCAGATACTGCGAGGCCCAGGTCGAGAACCGCGGAGCCTAGACCAGCTCACGGAGATAGCGCTTTTACGTCCCCGCCTCCTTCGAGATGGGGCGTTTTCGCGCGGTTTCCTGCATGCCGCATTATCGCCCGGACTCTCCCATGCGTTCGACCTGCCTTCTGCCAGGCGGCACGATCTCAATCGTCCGGAACACGATGCTACCGCTGTGGCCAGCGTCGCCAATCTGCGGCACGCCATGCTGTGTGCGCAGATTTGCTTCCAGAGTCATAACAAGGGCAGTTCCAGGGGACAGCACCTCATCGAAGAACGGCGCCTTGCTGCCCTGCGCTCTCTCTTGTTCCCGCTGCAGAGCCAAAAGTTTTGTTTTCTGTGCTTGCTTGAACTCGTCGGAAGCCGTGCAGGCTTCCGTGTGTTCGCGCAGCTCGCGCTTGTGCCGCTCTTCCATATCATGGACGTCCTCGCCACCCTCGCCCCTGACGATCACGCGGTCTCGAAGCTGGAAGGGCCGGCCGTGCGCGCCGGTTTTCACCGCGGTAATGAGGGATTCTGGGCGAATCGACGGCGCCTTGTCGAAGTGGTAGCCGATGCAATGATCGCCACCTTCATATTCCGTGACGATGTAGTGGTTTGCGCTGGGGTAGCCCTCGCGCTCTGCCCAAGCATCATAGCGATCGGCGACCAAAGCCACCTCGGGGCACAGCCTCACGTCCGCAGTGGCGCACAGGATGTTCTTCTGCCAGCCAGTGTGCAGATACCTTATCGTGCCGATGCTCTTCGGGTCGCCGCGCTGGAACCACATCTTATTGCGCCGCACCGGGCCTCCGCGGTAATTGAGCGCTTTATTTTCACCTTCGACCCACTGTGCAGCGCCCGGCGCAATGTTTTGTCCAGCTCTGATTCTCGGATACGACTGGAGCTGGGTCATCAGGGCTGCGGGGTCGAAGCCCAGCACCTGCTGCGCGAAGTGCGGGAGAACCCATATGTCCAAATCATCTCGGACACGGCGCGCCCTTCCCATCGTGGTCAGCGCGCGGGGAACGGGACGCTTCTCCCGCTGCTCTTGCGCAGGATCGATGGGAAGGCAAGCCGCGATACGAGCGGCGTCTCTTCCCACCTGCTTCCGCAACTCGCGGATTCGTTTGTTGGCTCGCGCTCTCTCAGCAAGCGCCTCCTCCATCGGACCAGAAGGTGCTCGCCCGAGGCGCTTGTCAAATTCCTCCGCTATGCATTGCTGCACGGCGTAGGGCACCTCGCGAATCACGCGGTCCGCCTCCGAAGTCGTGTGGTCCGTGATGCGACCGATAAACTTTTTCTGCCGCTCGGCGCGCATCTCGGCATCCATGCGGTCGCGCTTCTCCTCCAGAGCGGCTATCTCTTCCGGCTCCAAGGTGAGGCCTTGCGCGTTTTACCAGATTTGATATGGAAGCGCACCTGGGCAAGATCTAAGGAGGCCTTGCTCGCGAGGCCACGCATGTTTGGCACAGTGGCCGGAGCAAGGGAGTGGTTGCTACAACGACCGCTGCAGTGGCCTGTGCAATGGCAAAGGTTGGGCGCAACATACTTTTCCTTGACGCCTCTTCTGCAACGTGCCCCGCGACGGCTTCACTCCCGCTTCAGAGCCGCCGTGCCGCGGCCAAGCAGCCCGAAAAACATCTGGGAGGGCTGGTGTCGATCGACTGCGACTGGGCACTGGTGACAGTTTGTCACCAGTTCTGGGAATCGATCGATCATTCTGTGGAAGGCACGAAGTGCCGTGCACTTCGTGCGCTCTTGACAAAGCGTCATGTGCACTTCGAATTCGTGTTCTTCTCGAGCGATGTTACGTCGAAGGTAACACCCCCCTGAATTCGCGTCGTCGATCGACACCTGCGGTTTCGCTCAAGCCATTCTACTAGATCGCAAGCTCACATTGGAACGCCATCTCCTCCAAGCGTGCGTCGCGCCTACGTTCGAGCGCTTCGATGCTTGCGCCCTCATCGGCACGACAGCCAGCTCGGTCCACCCGAATGACGTCAAGCCAATCGATCAAGTCCTCCCCGTGGGGCAGCATCACCCCTTTCGAGTGGGCTCTATTCACCACCCACGCCGCAAGGCCTGGGGACCAAGGGGCACCTGAGCAGTGAATGCAAGGAACCCATGCTGGGCTGCGACCCGCGCCGCGACTTCCGTCAGCTCCGGCGGTAACAATGCCAGGCCTGCCTTCACGGCGCGCGCAGAGGGCGTGCCGCCATGCGCGGCCAGCGTCTGACAGAGCGTTCCCTCCATCTCGTTGACGAGCACGGTAACGTCCGCGGGGAATTGGAAAATGAACGCCATGGAATTTGCGCGCGATGTGGCGGCGGGTCTAACGGCCAAGCTTGGACACAAAGCGTTTTTCTTAAATGCCCCGGCTGCGTCGTCCCCTGCGACGGTCTCACTCCTGCTTCTGAGCCGCTTGTTGAATGGAGGCACGAAGTGCCGTGCACTTCGTGCGCTCTTGACAAAGCGCCAGGTGCACTTCGAGTTCGTGTTCTTCTCGAGCGATGTTACGTCGAAGGTAACACCCCCCTCAATTCGCGTCGTCGATCGACACCTGCGGTTTCGCTCAAGCCATTCTACTAGGTCGCAAGCTCACATTGGAACGCCATCTCCTCCAAGCGTGCGTCGCGCCTACGTTCGAGCGCTTCGATGCTTGCGCCTTTATCGGCACGACAGCCAGCTCCGTCAACGATTAAGCGGCACTAGCTTCCCCAAACAATGAAGTAGTTGTGGCCGTCCGCGGCGCGTTGGATGCCTTCGAAGAAAACGTGGTGCGTGTCCACTTCGCCAACTTTGCCACCCCACCACCTGGATTTGGGGCGTGCCACGCTTTCGAAAGCGATGGTGTGGTGCACCATTTCGTGCACAGTGAAATAGCCGCGCTTGTTAAGGAAGGATCGCTTCGTTTCTCCCTCGTGGAATTTGCTCGGTGGCTCCCTGAAGACGATCTCATGGCCGTGGAACGCGGGAGCCAGCCATTCTACTGGTGACAAGCTGCGGAATTCGTCGCGCGCGGCATCAAAGTATTCGGGAGGACGGTCCTTCATGTTAATGGACCCATGGGGAGCGACATATAATTCGAAACTGAGGTCCTGCAGCTGTGCTGTAGGTTCCGATTGCACAGCGACCGCAGCGAGCTCGACGGCGCCGCCTTGGATTCCACAGCGAGCCAAGGTGACGCTGTTCAGCAAACGCTGCCCCTGGAACAGCAGCGCCGTGTCGGGATACGCGCGCCCAGTTGCTACGCAAAGCTCCATCGACACATCTCCGATTTTGCCCGTCGGTTTTATTTTCGTCTTGTGCGTCACCGGCTCGCCCGACAGAGCTTTGCGAAAGGTCACCGAGACGCGTCGGGGCACCATCCTTGGGCGGATCCTCCGGGCCATGGCCTTGACGAGGGGTGGCTCGTTCGCGCTGGTCGGCGCCGTGGCTGGTGCAAAAGGTAAACTATCAAGGCCGGTCTAAGATCTAACGGCCGAGCTTGGACACACAGTGTTTTTCTTAAATGCCCCGGCCCCGTCGTCCCCCGCGACGGCTTCGCTCTTGCTTTTGGTCGGGGGCGCAGCGGTGCATGGCGCTGCTTCGAGCGCGCCTCAGAGGCGGATGCAGGAACGATCATGGACACGTCCTGCGAGACCGGACCAACTGATTCAACAGCCGCGGCCGAGCTGCAGCATGCGATCTGTCGCCAGCATCTCATCTGCCTTCCTTTTCCTTTGCCAGTTCGTCTTCCAAACAAGGCCCACGCTGTCCCACGTACGACCATACGATTTGGGCATATGGCAGCTGGGGCAACGACTCATGACCATCGGCACTTCACCAGGGATCGTCAAGTCGCGCGTGATCCAAACTGCTGGCTTGCCGGAACAAGCTTCGTTCAAGCACCCCTCGGGCTGCTCATGGCCCTCGCCCAACAAGCGCGCCATCATCATCTTCACGCAGTGTCGCTCGTGGACGGTCAGCTTCGCTACTACCGTCTCCGCCTGCGGGCTCACGGCCTGCAGCGCGTCACCACACCGCTGCAAAAAATAACATTTCCTTTTGGCGTCGGGCTTGGGCAGTGAGCCTTCCACCGCCATCCGCGGGGCCAGCTCGGCCACCTGCGCCAGCGTGGCGGGCGATGCTGGTGAACTTTCCTGTCGCAGTCGGCGCGTCAGCAGCAGGTGTCGCCGACCCTCCCGGTGGCAGCGGATGTAAGTCAGCTCCGGCGGTTCTCCCACCGAGATCACAACGACCATTGCCAGTGTTTGCGCCCGAAGCGTCCAGCACGCCAGATGGGTGTGCGAATGGCCGCGTCGCGTGAAGACAGCATCGCTGCCCATTTCGGCGGCGGCGGAACCGCGTGGCTCGAGGGTTTGACGCGCGTTGATGAACTGTTCCATGAATTCGTTCAGGGTGTTCAGGGTGACAGGCGGACGGGCTTCGGGCGAATGCGCTTTGCCGCGCGCGCTAGCGCGCACTTCCGGCCGCAGGTCAACCACTGTGTCCCACGCAGCGACCCTGTCACGATCGAGCTCATCCAGCGGGCGGAGGCTTTCTTCCACGGCGCGCCGCTGCTTGGCCGGGAGCGGCGTCAGCACTCTGCCCAGGGCTGTCCGCATGGTGCTCACCTGCTGCTCGGATGCGGCCACGGTCAGCAGCCAGGCGCCTTCGAGCTCCACGAAGATCGCGAGCCACCGCACGGGACACGTTTTATTAGCCATTAGCGCGGCCACTTCTGTCTGCCATTTTTGTGCAGCAGCGCCACAGCCGGCGATTTCTGCGAAAGGCGGGCGCGGGCTGAACAGGTCGGCCGCGAAGCAGGTGTGCTTGCTGCCCGCGCGGTCAGCGAGGCTGAGGCCAAGGCGCCCGCGAAATAAATTCACGCGGGCGACGCGAAACGAGCTGCAGAAGGGGGTTACGAAACAAAGTATCGCCCGAAAGCAATGAAAACTTTTATTGAACGCTGCGTCTCTCACGGCGCCCGCGACAGACTCAATCCTGCTTCTGAGCCGACGCGGCGCGCCATCGAAACGCAAAGAAAAAAGGAGCCCACTCTCCTTCGAGGCATGGCTCGCTCCTGCTTCTGAGCTGCTGGCCTGCGGCTTCTGCTCCCATGTCTGCGGGTGTTTATTTTCGAGCTGCTGGCCTGCGGCTTCTGCCCCCATGTCTGCGGGTGTTTATTTTCGCTCCTGTTTCCAACGTGTTGCGTTGGAGCTAACACCTCCGAAACCCAACATTCCGGGTAATCTGCACCAGTGTCAGCGCAACAAAGCGCATGTGCGGGTGCGGTTCAGCATCGCAAGAAACTCCCTTGCAATTTGGGTGGCGCTGTGGTCGCCCAGGGCGGCTTTGGACGAATCTCTGGAGACAGAAAAGCACCCCCCGAAACGAAACTGTTTCACAGTGGTTCGCCACACGCTGCCGCCATGCCGTCCCTGATCGACAAGGACGGGCACATTGCGAAGCGCGCGAAAATAACACCCGCACCGCCCGCAGCAACGACTCTCAGCCGCGCCGTCCTCGGCGTCCTCCTCTGACAGGATGCTGTCGCAGAGGAGCTGGTGCAGACCCAGAAGCGGTTGGCCTTCTCCTACATGGAGGCGTGCGCGTGCGAAGCGCAGGCTCCGTATCCATCGCATCCAGGCGTGGACTACATGAGGTGCGCAAGGGATTTTTGCGAGGCCATGCGCCACGACGCGCACGAGCAGGTCCTCTGCGACGATTGCGCCACATTCTGGCGCCGACGTCGTTGGTACGACCGCCGACTTCACCCAGAAAGTTGGGGTCGAGGCGGTGCGCATGCGCTGTGTCCGTGCGCCCGCTGCCCATCGGATCCCGCTTGCCGCCTCGGCGATCACCTGGAGGGCATGGGCACGCAGTTCCTGTGCCAAGGCCACAGAGACGGCATCATCGAACAGTTGCGCAACGTGCAGTACATCTTGCGGGAAGACTGCGCTGCCGCAGGCCCCGGAGTAAGCTGCAGCGAAGGCGAAGAAGAACGCGTAGCACGCATAGGCTGCTGCCTGGGCGTGGACGCCGCTTCCTCCCCCCTCGACATCGTCCTCGCGAGGGGTTTCCTCTGCCGCGATGAAGCGGTCGAGGAAGCGCTGGCCGTGGCCCGCAAGCGGGTCGCCCACTTCTATATCAGGCTCTGCAGCGCCGCACGGAGTCACGAACCCGAATGCATTTCGGCGGGCAGGGCGTTCAACCTCCTGTCACGTGAGGGCACGTCGCCCGCTCGCAAAGATGCATACTGGCATGCGTACGCTTCGGCAATGCAGGACGCCGTAATGGAAACTCTTTGCATGCGTTTCCGAGAGCACAGCGCCTTCCGTAAATGGTACGATGACATGCTGAGTCCGTGGTACATGCGTAGGCGCTGGCCATGGACACGGGAGTACCCGTGCAGTCAATGCCCTCCTCCAGTCCGGGCCGTGCGCGCCCTCCTCGGGGCCTTCATGCTCCCCCGAGAGCGGGCCGCCTGGCCCATCGCGCCTTGGGGGGAAGGACACCGCGACGGGTTGCGAGAGCAGCTGCGGAACGTGCAGCTCCTCATGCGCACGTAGACGCGCCAGCATAATCGGCGAGGCACCAGCCCCTCTACGGCACACCCCCAAGACGTTTCGCCGAGATGCTGGCAGAGCCAGCCAGCGACGTGCTGCGGCTCTCCAACTCTCCTGGTCCGCTCAGAGAAGCCACGCCCATAAACCATCCGCGCTTGTTCTTTATGCCTCCTGCGCGCACTCTGAAGGCCCTCTGTTTCTAGAACTCTTCGAAATGTGCTCAGAGGCGCACGGGATGACGTCTGCCTAGATTATTCAATTTATTCCAGCAACAAGTGGAATTTCTGGCATTATTCGAAATGTGTTCAGAGGCGCACGAGTTGACGTCTGCCTAGATTATACAATTTATTCCAGCAACACATGGAATTTCTGGAACCAGTCGAAATGTGTTCAGAGGGGCACGAGAAGACGTCTGCCTAGATTTTTCCATTTATTCAAGAAAAATGAAATTTCTGGAACGTGTGTGTGTTGGAGCAGACGGTCATTCTATAAGCGAAGCAACAGTTGGCGTGATGCCTACGAAGTTCTTGTTAGCTGCTGACTACAACCAAATGACCTGACTCAATGCCTGTACGCACACACATTGCAGAAATTCCATTCCAGAAATTCCAGAAACCTGGAACTCCTCGGAAATCGTTCCCTGGGTGTCCTAAGCAGATAATAGCGCCCGGGCATGAGGCAGAGCGCACATATCCAGAAAATCCATCTTCTGGAACTATTGGAAATGTGCTCGGGGGCGCAAGAGACGTCGTCTGCCTAGATTATTCAGTTCATTCCAGAAAGAATGGAATTTCTGGAACCAGTCGAAATGTGTTCAGAGGGGCACGAGAAGACGTCTGCCTAGATTATTCCACTTATTCTAGAAAAAATGGAATTTCTGGAACGTGTGTGTGATGGAGCAGACGGTCATTCTATCTAAGCGAAGCAACAATTGACGCGATGCCTACGAAGTTCTTGTTAGCTGCTGACTGCAACCAAATGACCTGACTCAATGCCTGTACGCACACACATCGCAGAAATTCCATTCCAGACATTCCATACATCTGGAAGAACTCCTCGGAAATCGTTCCCTGGGTGTCCTAAGCAGATAATAGCGCCCGGGCATGAGGCAGAGCGCACATGTCCAGAACATCCATCTTCTGGAACTATTGGGAATGTGCTCGGGGGCGCAAGAGACGTCGTCTGCCTAGATTATTCAGTTCATTCCAGAAAGAATGGAATTTCTGGAACCAGTCGAAATGTGTTTAGAGGGGCACGAGAAGACGTCTGCCTAGATTATTCCATTTATTCCAGAAAAATGGAATTTCTGGAACGTGTGTGTGTTGGAGCAGACGGTCATTCGATTTAAGCGAAGCAACAATTGACGCGATGCCTACGAAGTTCTTGATAGCTGCTGACTACAAACAAATGGCCTGACTCAATGCCTGTACGCACACACATTCCAGAAATTCCATTCCAGAAATTCCAGAAATCTGGAACTCCTCGGAAATCGTTCCCTGGGCGCCCCAGCAAACTATAGCGCCCAATCTTATGGGAGAGCAGCCGATTCCAGAAACTCCAGTTGTCCGATTGATCGGCCATGGGGCCTGTAGGCAGCAGGGTGCTGTTGTACAAGCCAGGCGACACATGTGCGTTCGAAATCATCCGTCGCTGGGGTGTTTGCAAACGCAATCGGAGAAGTTCCTGAGACGACGTCTGAGACGGCGTGCTCAGTCGCGGCGTGGACGCTTCGCGAAGCTCCCCATCCACTGCGCCGCTGCCGCTTCACGCTCTTCGCGGTTACGCTTCAGAAATTCATTTATGTCAGCCACCTCTTCTGGGCTCGCGCTCTCGTCCGCTTCCGCCTCCCCGCCAGTGATGTCTTCGATGCACACGGTGCTCTCCACGAACGCATCGGGGCTTCGTGGGCTCGGCGGCGCTGGCTCAGCGGGCAGGAGCGGCGGCGGGTTCAAAACGGGGCCCACATAGCCCAGGTTGGCAGGCAACCAATCCTTGATAAATGATACGATGGGGTGCGCCTTCCACTGGGGATTCATCGCGAAAGCCCCGAAGCGGATCGAGGCGCGCACGCTGTCGCCGTTGGCGCCCCCCAGCAGGCAGGCGACACTGAGGGCATTTTCCCAACCAGCTGGTCGAACGGCGCGTGTGTCGTTCACCAGCCGCTTCGTTTTATGGACTTCAAGGATGTCGAGGAGATGCGGGTCCGCGCTGGGTTCCCTGTTCTGGGCGCACAAAGGGGTGTCCTCGGGAAAGTTGAAATGCCACTGGAATCCGGCTGGCCTAAAATGCGGCTTCAGCGGGGCGGACGTGTCTTTTGGCTGCCGCACACAGGCATGGCGGTGATACACATAGAAGGTACCGTCAAGACCATGGTGCTTGACCGCGTACGCTGCTCAAGGGCCGCCCCGCTCTTTAGCGTGCCCCATCCCTTCCGCAGCAGCAGGATGGCACTGGGCGCAGCAGCGCTTACCGCAGCCCCAGCACATGGGGGTTCCACCCGAGCGGACGGTGCAACCGCAACGGTACTTGCAAGGATCAGTGGTGTCGACAATGTGCGCCGCATGGTCGGCGAGTGCCTCCTCCCAGCCCGCGGCCGGGCCGAGGAAGACTGCGGGGGCCGCAGCCTTGGCATGCTGGATGCGCGACAGGACCTGCATCTGCGGCGCTGGCGTCTGCTCCAAGTAACGCAAGCCGTAGAAGACGGCGACGTTGGTGTATTTCGAGCCCGTTCATGCCAGCAGCGAGCGCAATGGCGTCTTCCGCCCGGCTCCGCGCGGCAAGCGTGTGCACGGGAGCGGGCGCCTCGGCTATGGAGTTTGTCGCGCTCGTAGTCGAGGCCGGTGCCTGTTCCACGATTGAGTGACGTTCGTAAGCGCCATACGCGCAAAAGGTTTGGGTGCACTTCTTGTTCGCGCCGTTGCGGTCCAAGGTCGAAGAGGAGAAAGTGAAGGTCAGCGCCGTGCTCTCGATGCTGACGCTCGGTGATTCGGCGCGGCGGTAGACAGGGCTCTTCAACAGCCGTTGTCGGAAGGCTTCTGGTTGGGCCACACCCTCGAGTTTCACAGTCCACGTGCGCGTGGTGCTCATGGTGGAGTGCACGGTTCGATGCGGCTCTGTGTCATGAGCAACGGTGAAGGTGCGACAAGAAGTAGGGGGGTGCAGACGTGTAGTCGGTATTGTTTTGCAAGAGGCTTGGTTTTCCGCAGCCGCTTTTAGGGCGGCGCCCGAGCCACCCAACATATGCACGCAGAAGGCAAAATCAAAAACGCGACGCGAAACGAGCTGCACACGGGAATTACGACACGAAGTATCGCCCGAAAGCAATGAGAATTTTTATTGAACGCTGCGTCTCTCATGGCACCCGCGACAGACTCAATCCTGCTTCTGAGCCGCCGCGGCGCGCCATCGAAGCGCAAAGAAAAAAGGAACCCATTCTCCTTCGAGGCATGGCTCGCTCCTGCTTCTGAGCTGCTGGCCGTTGCTCTTCGGCCACTGCTCTCTTGTCTTCGTCTGCTTATTTCGCTACTGCTTCCAAGCGGCCGCGCACCGCTGGTGCGCAAACAGGAACGACCCCGGGACTCATGCGTCGCTTCCTCCTAGAACTTCCGTAACAATCCGGAAAGTCCTAGCGCATGTCGTGTTGGCGGCGATGCGATGCAACACTTCGCGCTCACGGTTGGAGATGGCCAGGGCAGCCTGCACCTGGAATCTCAAGCTGATCACCATGCTTTCCAATTGGTGCACGCGGCTGCGTTCGGCTTGGGAAACATCTTCCAAGCGCCGCTGGACCTCCCGGGCAGCCTGCTCCTGTTCCATTACGTCGACCGTTGTCCGTACCATTTCTGCACACAGGTGAGGCTGGCATGCCCAGACGACCGACCCCCGGCACGCGTAGCAGCCGTGCTCTTCACATGGCTCGTGAACCAAAACGCCGGATGATTCGCCCCCCGCAACCTCGACGGGCTTGGCATGAGAACGGCAATGCAGACGCATAAGGGCCTTCACGCGCCCGTGCGTTAGGGATCGGACGTGCCTGCAAAACGGACAGGCGATCTGGCAGGTTGTTGCGAGGCCGACCGGGCTGCGGACGCGGACAAGGTTCAGCGCGCACGTCTCGCAGACCTTCTTTCCGCAAAATTGCTGCTTCACCCCTGCGCTGCCACAGCCGAGGTCGCAGCCCTTCTGGTCGATTACATGGGCGCGAACTCGTCGGCGGATCGCGGCAAAGCCTTTCCTGCGGATCGTGGCAACCATGCGGGTCCACTGCGGAGGGGCAGGACGTAGCAGGTGGGAGCTTGTACACAAATTGCTTTTCTTAAACGCCCCGGCTCCGTCGCGCCCCGCTGCGGACTCACGCCTGCTTCTGAGCCGACGCGGCGCGCCATGGAAGTGCAAACAAAAATGCCCCGCCTCCTCTGAGGCAGGGCTCTTGGCGGCTCTTCTACCAGGATTCTTTTTGGCCTCGGCGGCGGCGTTGGGCCGAACGCTGCGCCCTCTCCATGTGTTTCTTCAGTTCCTCTTGCGTCTCCTGGCGGACGCTTGTGCGGAACGTCAAAATGTGCGCGGCGCTCGCTCCTTCCTCCTTGGGTGCACAATGCTCCGTCTCCAGATTGCTGCCGTTAGCGGTCATGAGATGATGGCGGCTCCAGCACGCGGTCGAAAATCTTTCGCTGCGCCGCTTTGTCACGGACCTGGAACGCTCGGCGCCCGCCGCGCAGCACCGCGATCAGGCCGAGCTCGTGGAGGTCCTCCACGGCATCGCTGTGCCAACCGAGGTGTCTGCCGCCGTCTTCGCACCAGCGGTTCATCGCGATGTTGCGCGGCGGCAGTTCTACCGTTCGCAGGAATTCGTTCCACTGGTTCACGGCCCGCCCAGGAAAGCGCACGTGGTCGACGTTGGACGTGCTCGCGTGAAACTTGGCAAACGCCCCTGGGTATCGGTAGGTCCAAACACCACTCTCCAGGGGCGGGCTTTGCATGAGCAGGGTGTTGTAAGCTTTGGGTCGGAAGTGTCCGCCGTGCGATACGTGGTCGCCGCCTATGAACTGGGGCTCACCCATGACGATTTCGTCTTTGCCGTGTCTCACAGGGATTCCCCCAGCGCCTTCATCAAAGCATCCTGGTCCACTTCGTCCAAGAATCGCAAACATGTTGGACGATCGTTGGCAGGGACATGCTAGACGTCATGACCGCCGACCTGGTATTTAGCTAAAACCTTGCGCAAGAGGGTAAAGGCGTCCGCGCAGCGCTTGGTTGGCGGCCCTTCTGTGGGTTCGGCGGCGCCCTCGGAGGTCACGGCCGTGCTCTGGGACGGCGCTTCAGGATTTGCTGCGATGCTCCCGGGAAGCATTGCCGCGTCCTTTTTCTGCTGTTTCCGCAGGCCACGGACTCGCTTGTTGGCGCGGGCTCTCTCCGCAAGCGCCTCGTCCAACGCACCGACGGGTGCTGGCCCGAAGCGCTTGTCAAGTTCCTCTGCTATGCATTGCTGCGCGGCCTGGGGCACCTCGCGGATCACGCGGTCCGCCTCCGAAGTCGTATGGTCCGCGATGCGGCCGATCAACTTTTTCTGGCGCTCGGCGCGCATCTCGGCAACCATGCGGTCGCGCTTCGCCTCCAGAGTGGCTATCTCTTCCGGCTCCAAGGTACGGCCCTCGCGCGTTTTACCAGATTTGATTTGAAAGCGAACCTGCGCAAGATCTAAGGAAGCCTTGCTCGTGGGCCCGGGCATGTTTGGGGCAATGGCCGGGGCAATGGTTGGGACAATGGTTGGTGCAATGGCCGGTGCAATGGCCAGCGTCAGTGGCCGCTACAATGGCCAAGGTGAACACTTTTCCTGAACACCTCGGTTCCTGCCGCGCCCGCGACGGCTTCAGAAGCGCTTCTGGGCCGCCGCGGCGCCCCAAACATACATAAAAAGCGACCCGCCTCTTTCGAGGCGAGTCGTTTTTGTTTGTGGTTTGCCTCCCAGCCTTTCCATTGGCCGCGTCGCGCGAAAGTTCGCAGCGCGCCTCGTCCTTGAGGTGCCAGGTTCCCCAGAAGTGGCGCCCGAAATCTGCCAGCGGGCCACCGCAAAAAAAAAAGCTTCGAGGCTTATATTCGTTGCTCAAAGCTCCTGTGGGTTCCCGTCGGCCGCTCAGCCAAGGACGGACAGATCGTGCACAATGGGCGCGCGGTTCTCTGGCATCTGTGCCTCGATCCTGCTTAAATCTTCTTCTCCGAGTTCCCATGTGAAGGCCTGGCCTTTGGCTGCAATGGGGACGGGCTGCTTCAAAACGATTGCCCCCTGAATTGGGTAGCAAATCGGGCCGGCCGCCCAAGGATAACCGTTGCATTCTTCGGGGGTGCGCCGCCCAGCATAATAAAGCAGGACGGGCACGCATCCGTGCCAGTTTTCAAGGTCGGGGTTGTGCGGCGCGGCCTCGACCAGCGGTCCCAGTGGCGGCTCACTCGCCCGCGGAAGCTTGCGCCACTTCTTGTTCATGCCCATCTTGACCGCGTACGAGCCCGGGTCGAGGTTTATTTTTTGGTTATCGACCAGTTTGTGGCCCTTGCTCATCGAGTCCAGGGCTTCTGGGCCTTGCAAAACAATGATTTTTTCAGATCCTTGACAGGCGGTATTCCTGGCGTGCTTGCCGATGCACCGTCCACCCTCAATTTGTTCTTGCGGCCATGCTCGTGGCCATCGGTGGCTCCGCGTTTTTTCGGCTCGGGCTGCGGCGGCTGCTCGAGTCGCCCAGCTGCGTCTACGATGTCCGGCAGCATTTGCGGCAACGTGTCCGGCGTAAGTTGGACGCCGTCGCTTCCTGGGTCGTCCCTGCGTCGCTCGGCAGGCCGCGCTTCTGCGCTCTGCTTGTGGCCCGCGGAGGGCACGGGCGCAGCCGGCTGGGTGGCGCCAGCGCACGCGGGATTGCTTTTGCCCTCCTTCCGCAATTCGCGGATTCGTTAGTTGGCCCGTGCTCTCTCAGCTAGCGCCTCCTCCATCGCACCAACGGGTGCTGGCCCGAGGCGCTTGTCAAGTTCCTCCGCTATGCATTGCTGCGCGGCCTGGGGCACCTCGCGGATCACGCGGTCCGCCTCCAAAGTCGTGTGGTTTGCGATGCGACCGATGAACTTTTTCTGGCACTCGGCGCGCATCTCGGCAACCATGCGGTCGCGCTTCTCCTCCAGAGCGGTTATCTCTCCCGGCTCCAAGGTCCGGCCCTTGCGCGTTTTACCAGATTTGATTTGAAAGCGAACCTGCGCAAGATCTAAGGAAGCCTTGCTCGTGGGTCCGGGCATGTTTGGGACAATGGCCGGAACAATGGTTGGGGTAATGGTTGGTGCAATGGCCGGTGCAATGGCCAGCGTCAGTGGCCGCTACAACGGCCAAGGTAAACGCAACGTACTTTTCTTGAACGCCTCTTCTTCCATTGCGCCCGCGACGGGCTCAAGCGCGCTTCAGAGCCGTCGCGGCGGGCTCAAACGCGCTTCAAAGCCATCGCCGGAGCTGGCCGCGCGCCGTTTGTGGGGCTACACGGCTAAACAGCGAGTCCGCCCCCCCCCCCCCTCCCTCAGAAACGCTATATAAGCCATCTCTGGGCCGAACGCCCCGAGAATACATTTTGAGCCACCTATGGGCAGAAAGGCTTAATCCCCCAGAAACGCTATATAAGCCATCTCTGGGCCGAAGCCCTCCCGAGGCCCCCCCCCGAATTATTTTCTTGCTTTAGATTTCAAAAGGAGGAACTGGCAGTAAAACGCCGCCCCCGCCAGCAATCGCCTCCTAGGCCGTTTCCCGGCCTAACCCCTGAAAGCGCACTTTGAGCCATATCTGGGCGAATGGCCGCCCCAGCGCCCGCAGCCGCCAGACAGCGCAAGCCCCGCTCCGACGAGCAGCGCGAGGCTGAGAACGAAAGGCGCCGCATGGCCAACGAAACCGAAGAGGCGCGGACGAAGCGCGAAGAGCGCAACTTGAGGCGCCGCGCAGGCGGAGATTTGCACAAGAAGCTGACGCCAGAGGCGCGCCTGACAAAGAAAGACGGGATATTCGACAAGCGCCACGCCGCCAACCCAGAGATGCGCACCAACAAGCCGAGGCGCAAGTTCAAGAACGCACGCGCTTCTTGGACGAACGTTGACGACGTTTATAAGCTTCGGCACGATTTTGCAAATCAGGCGCAGGCGCTGAAAGCTATGACCCGGCGCGCGGAAGCCGCCGAGGCCCGCGCAGAGGCAGAGAAAGGCGCGCGCGAAGCGGCCGAGGCCCGCTCGGAGGCAGAGAAAGGCGCACGCGAAGCGGCCGAGCGAAAACTCGCGCTGCAAGAGGGCGCCGAGTTGAGCGCATACGAGCTTTACGGGCTTTACCGTGCGCGCTTAGGCTCGCAAACGGAGGGCGCGGTGCAAACGGAAGGAGCGGGGGCCACCGCCGAGGCCGCGCAAGCAGCGAACCTCGCAGGCCGCGCGCGGCGCGACGCAGCGAGAGACGAGCGCCTTCTCAAGCGAGCGCGGCGCAATGGCTTGGAGGAGCACCCGGAATGCGCGGAGCATCTCGCTTGGCAGAACAGCCCTCGCACGAAGGGTTTGGAAGCGCGGGCCGAGACAGCGGAAGCGAATCTTCAGAAAATCCGCGAAGATTCCACCGATTGGGCCAATGCGGTCGGTCTAACCCCGCTTTTGCTAAAACTGGCTCGCCGCCTTGGCCGCGAACCGACCAGGGAGGAAGTGAAATAATGTCTCGAAAGCCTCGCCGCTTGAGGCGCGGAGCTGCCCCCCAGTGGCGGGCCCGCAGACGTAAGCCCCACCGCGCAGCTACAGGAAGAGTGCGCTTGGATGGACGCAGAGAAAGCCCTCCCACGCCGCTCAACATTTTTTTTGTTGCAATTATGTTTCTCGAAAGAGCTGGCCTTTCAACGCTTAAGTGTTGCGTGGGCCGTCGACGTCGGGACGAGGAGATTGCGAAAGTATGAATCCGAGAATGGAGATGTCACCAGAGCTAGGCAGTTGCCCGTTGCACTCGTCCCGCCAAGATTGCCCAAGGCGTTTGATAATCGCCCGTTCTTCCGCAAGTTTTGTTTGAAGGTCTTCCACTTCCTTCATAAGCTCATTCACAGCGCCTGGCAGATCCGTGGGGAGCATGTCGATGGAAGACCTAGAATCGTAGCGTCCATCTGGGCCAGGATTGTGGACGATCGCCACTGGGCCGATGTCACTCGCGATCACCTTCGCATGGTCTGGGACATGATCACACAAAAGTTGTTTAACGCGCTTCTCCGTGACGGCGGCCACATGGCGGCAGAAAGGGCACACGCTGTGCCAACGCTGGCGCTGATAATTCAGCTGCAGCACTTGGGTCACGCACCTATCGCAAATGCGCTTGCGACAGCAGCGCAAACGGCCGCATCCGGCCTGTCGGTCGCACTGTAAATCGCAGGCGGGCATGGCGCGCCCTGGGAAACACAGCGAGGACCGCCGAGAGCGGTCGCTTTTGTTCGCAGAGCAAGGCGCCGCCACTCAGAAGCGGGGGCTGTCGCTTTGCCTTTACTTTCCATTTGTTTCTGACCCGCATCGGTCACACTTCTGTTTGTGCGCCGCTGCAAAACAAATGACCCAACAACTTTTTCTAACGCGCTTCATCGCGACGGTGGCCACATGGGTGGCTAAGGTTTTTTTGGGGGGGCGAAGCTTTTACAAGGCCCCTGGCGTACCCTGCCCACGCGAATCACGTGAAAATGCGCATATTCTGCTGTGCCCTGCCTGGCCGAGGCGCCTGGCCACAGCCCGTGTGTGGGGACACGCGGCTAAACGGCGAATCCGCGCCCTGCCTGGCCGGGGCGCCTGGCCGCAGCCCGTGACACACGGCTAAACGGCGAATCCGGGCCCAGCCAGGCAGGGCCTGGCCACGACACGCGCGTGGGGACATACGGCTAAACGGCGAATCCGGGCCCGAGCCCTGCCCAGCCGGGGCGCCGCCGCAATTCCAGCCACGGCACGCGGGCAACCCGCGCTCGGGCAAGCAACCGGCACGCGCTCGGGCGAGGCCGGGATGGAGCGCTCCGCACAGGGGAAGCTACTCCGCCTGCGCACGAGAAAGAAGGGAGGGCGGTCGTGCAAGGGCAAGTTGGGGGGAGCTTCTCCTCCCTCGCTTCGAGTGGCAAAGCTGCATCCGATAATGCAAGAGCATGTCCTTCTTTTTCCAGAAGGCTCTGGAGCAGAGGGGGCACGCAACGGTCTCGGCGCCATTTTCGTGGACCCGCCGGACATGGTACAGCGTATCCTCTTTACGGGCGTACGAAGTGCCGCAGAGGTCGCACCTGTTCTCCTCGCGTCGCTCTGAGGACGCCGTGCGCAGCGGAGAGACCGGCTCTTCGACGTCGTCGCACGACTCTGTGTCGCCGCCGCTGCCGGTGGTCTCCTCCTGCGTTTCCTCCCTCGTTCGAGACCGCCGTGTGAATGTGGCGCCGTTGGGGGGGCCCGGCGCGATCCGCAGCAGCGACGGGAACTCCTCGCAGAGCGACCACACGACGTAGCCGTGTGCCGCCAGCCTGTTTTTGCTGGTTCTGTAATAATGCTGCAGACCGCCAGCGTTGCTTGTGTTTTTGGCGACGGCCGCCGCGAAGTTCAGCCGCACTACGGAGCCAGAGTGCGCGAAAGAACGCAGGCTCCGCTCGATGTCTTCGCCGGCCCCGCCCACGACGTCGCTCGCCCTCGTCGCCAGCAGCTCTGACTGCGTGACCACGCCGAAGAAGTAGCCGTTGACGAGCCCGAGCTGCATGGAAACGCTGTCGCGCAAGCTGCGTGGGTTTGCGCTCGTGTTCAGACCCCAGGATGAACGCGCTTCTGCTGCGCAGTCAGGAAGCCGAGCATCACGAGCTCGTGTAGGCTGAAGTGGTCTGGCCAAGCGACGCTCGTCACGTCGTCGAGGAACAAGCACCAAGAGCCTCGTGGCAAATAGCGCGTGCCGCATTCCGGGCAAGCCTGGGGCGCCAACCGGCGCCCTGCCGCGGTCGCCCGGCGCCCTGCAGCGGTGCTCAAGCAGCTCGTGGAAGCCAGCCGGCCATTCTTTCCAGGTGCGCCACCTTCTCTATTGTGGAGTCTTCGCAACTGGTGAAGAGTTGTTCGAGTGCCCAAGCGATGCTTCGATGCAAGCCGGTGTTGTGGCTTTTCACGTGGCAATGTTCGACCGCGCGGCTGCGGCAGGATTTGCGCTCGGCGGCAAATCAGATGCAGCGCCCGACATGGCCAATGCAAAGGCACTGATTGACAAAAGTTTGCAAGGGGATGATAATATGCTAGCCGAGGTCGGCAGTGCGTTGGCTCTCTTTGTTGACCGCTGCTTTGATCACGCTGGCGCGGGGTCGGGCGCACAACGATGAGGTCGCTACGTTGTTTTGCCAATGCCCGTCGCGCTGGCAACCGCTTTGACTTTACCTTCATGCCCGAAAGCTGTGTGGACTCATGCTTTGTGCCACAAGTCAGCATCGCCACGGTTACTGCTCACTGGACGCCACGCTAAAGAATCCTGCAAAGCTCGCTCTGGCACGCGCGTTGTTTGATAAGGGGGGCGTCTGCTCTGCTAAGCAGCTGCGTGCTGCACCTGTCGATGTGTCATGGTTCATGGAAATGCTCCAGCGCAGCCCAATTGGACTTTCTGCGAGGAGGCGGCCGCTAAGTTTCCCGGCTGCAGGGGAAGCCCATTCTTTTCCAGTGCTGCCCCATGCCATGGGTAACGATGCCTAGGTCGCCAAGGCAAAGGGAGGCACTCGAGACTATGGAGTGATGTCTGCCTCTGCCATCAGTTACATCACCGGTGCGGCACACAAAATCCCGCATTTCGGATGGAGGGCAGATAGGCCTTGTGGAGAAGGAGACGGAGAGGTTCGCCACTTGCTCAGGAGATGCCTTGGAGGTGGCCTTGCGCAACAGGGAGCAGTCGTGAGCAAAGGGGCCTCAGGGGCGTGCCGGTGCATAAATACAGGGTGCGCGCTTTGTCCTGCCATAGTGCGGGGCGTGCGCCGCGTGTGGAAGATGCAGGCTAGGATTTGCAACCCATGAGGATCGCAGGTCGTGCGCTTGAAAATGGCCCTGCTTATCTGTAGTTGGTGCCGAGCCTCTGTGGCTGGTCTATGGACTCCTCCGTCCTTTGCGTGCACTCCTCCACCTGTTTCTCACTACTGCTGCTCTCCTCTGCCTAGCTGCTTGCGCGCACTGCTCCTCTAATTTTAGGGCTTGCCCTTTCGCATGCGCCACGCATGCGTATGTGTGGGCGCGCGCGCATGTTGCGCAGCATGGCTTGGACCACTGCGCGCGCATTCCATAAATTACACTGCCGCACTCCTAGGCGCGCACCGGTGTGCTCTTTGGATCCACGGCCGTGTCTGCGTGCCCACCACAAGGAGCCTTGGCAGCCCCCACTCGCCGTCGGTCGCGATGTCAGCAGAAGTCGGGACGCAAGCGCTCGCACCAGCTGTGCTCCGTGACCCCGTCGGCGCGGACGCGCGCGGCGACGACTGTCAGCTAACGCCAGGCATTGAGCACGTGCTGTCAGCCTCTGGGAGCAGCAGGTGCGGAAGACTCGACCGAAGGAGGAGCGATGTGCAGGTTTGTTCTCACATAAAATAGAAAGAGTGCGTCTTCAATGGCGACGCCCCGCGAATTTGAGTTGGCCTGCCCAGCTTGCGACGGGCCCGGCATCTACGCAGTTGAAGATGGACTCCGCTTGCGGGTGGGGATGACCAGCAATCTTTCACGCTTCGTGCGGCGACAGCGAGCTCCTGTCCTCATTATGTACGTCGCTCGCCTGGAGCCTGGTAAAGCGCCCAGCGCCTGGAGGTCGCTGCTCAGCTCACTCCGAGCTCAAGGGCTCATGCCAAGGGAATGTCAGTTCGAGGCTAGTGCTGCGCACGATGTGGCCCGGAGCATGGCCCGTTCGGCGCGGCACGAAAGCAGCCTCACCGCCTCAGACATCCACCGCCTTGCGCGGCGCGCCGTGACGCGCCGCTCGAGCCCCTCGCCAGACAGAGGTGGTTCCGTGGCTTCCACGCGGCTCGACTCGAGCCCGGACAGCCGACCAAGCTCCCAGTCAGCGCTCGCAGCGCTTGGCGAGGATGCAATCCCACCCACGTTCCGGAAGGTCCTGGGCGAGATCGGCGCAGACGAATAGGGAGTAAACAAAAAGGCATGGCGTCCTTCCTTGAATTTGTCCGCTTCTGCGCGGCCCGGCCGGGCTGCGACAAGGGCGGCCTCTACGCGATCCAGCCGCGCGGGTTGCGCGGCTCCCCCATCAAAATAGGATGCTCGTTTAACCTGCTGCGCCGTCTCGCCAACTGGGAATACAGCTACCCTGCCGGCGTTGACATCCTGGCCGTGGCCCGGATGAACCGGCCGAACGACGCGCACTTCCACAAGCGCCGCGCGTTCCAGCTCGCGGAGGCCCTGCTGAAGCACGAGCTCCATCAGCACGTCGTGGCGAGGGAGGAATGGTTGCAACCGTGGGCCAAGGCGGACACGTTAGCGGCCATGCGCCGCCTCCAGCTCTCGCTGAGCCCCAACCTCGCCGGGCACTTCTTTGACGCGGCGCAGATCAAGGCAGGGCCTCGGGAGAGGCGCGCGGGAGATCCGCACACGGCGCCACATGCTGCGCCTCCGCCCCTCCACGAGCCCACGCGCCGCCAGCGGCGCGCGCAACTAACGCCCGTGCGTTGGCCCTGCCACCTTCGGCACAAGGGCGTGGAGCCGAGGTGTGAGGCGGACGCCCTGTGCCGCTGGGAGCGGTCGCCGCAGCCCCGTGGGCGAGGCAGGTGCGTGGCGACTGGAGCGCCTGCTCGGGGCGCATAGCCGATCCTTGTTTGGCGCCGAGCCACAAAGCTTGCACTGAAGGAAAGCCCTGCCTACGCGGTCTCCTGCTCCGCGGAAGCCTGCCCAAACGGCGGGGAGGTTGGCGGCGGTGTTAACTAAGGCTCTCGAGGCACGCTTGCATCGGCAACGGCGTCAGCGAGCTCGCCCAGCCTGGACGCGAGCGATTGAAACGCAGAGCCGTCGCCGCAGACCGCCGCAACCTCCATGGACACACCAAAGAGTAGCTGGTAATCGACTACTGCCCCGGCGGCATCGAGCAAATCAGCGCAGTTGCGCAAATTGTCTTCGTGGTGCTGGAGAGAGCCCCAAACAGCGCGGAGCCACAGCACGATTGTCTCGAGCTCCTTGTTTGCTCCGGCCTGCTCTGCAAAGGCTTTGCTCGCACGCGAAAGTGCGGCGCTGCTGAACAGTTGGCGCGGCCGGCTGCGAAGGGCGCAAGCAATGTGGTCGAGCCACCGGGCCAAGTCGCACGTCTTCTCCGGGTCGCTGAAATCCCAATCCAGATCGAGCTCCTCTCCGACGCGGTAGTAGGCGTAGGCATCCCGGTCGTCCGCCACGAGTCCGAGCGCTTGAGCGCTCTTGTGAATGACCTCGCTGTAATCCCGTGCTGCTCGCAGCCTTGTCTGCTCTTGGAGCAGCTGCACCCGAGTGCGCTGGCCCAGGAGGAGCAAAAGCTCCGACATCGCCCTTTGACAAGAAATCACCAAGTGGACGAAATACCTTTAATAGCTTCTGCGCGCTGTTTCTTGGGGCAACAACCGCGAACTTATACATTGGAGCATCGCGGCCACACCACATGGAGGACCAGCGCCCGGCGCTTGCTAAATTGGGCCATGGGCCCAGATGTGGTTTCGCCAGGGAGGCTAACTAGACATGTTTGACGTGCCATTGAGGTCCTGGCCCCGACACGCCCTGCTCATAACGACATGAGCAGGCGCAGACTCCCTGAGCTTGGCCGAACGCAATGGTGCAGTTGCCAGCGATGTGGGACATTACGGCACCGACGGCCCGGCGACAATACGATTACCGATCTGACGGTATTTACTTTTCTGGGGAATCTGGTCTCCGAGAGGCAGCGGGCGTCGCTGTGAGTGCGGCGGTTGGAGCACGCATGGGGGCCGTGGCTGACCCAGTTGGACGCGCGCGCCCTCGCAGCTCAAGCTCCGCACCTGCGGGCAACCCCAAGAACCGCTTCTTCAACGAAGCGCCCCGCGACGATCCAGAATATGGCGACTTGGGCGACATCGCTGGGAGATGTGGGCCCCGTCTTGTGGAGCGTCGTTGTGTGCGCCATCGACGGGCGCGGCGGCGAGGCCTGCCAGCACGTACAAAAAAAAATCATCCAAGGAGGCGGCGCGAAGCTGATGTAGGCGCGTGCAAGGTCTGCATGGACAAGAACATCGACTGTGTCATTGTCCCGTGTGGCCACCTCGCGTGCTGCCTTAGGTGCGCGAGGCTTGTCGACGCCGCGGGCCAGAGATGCTCGATTTCTGCGCAGGACATCGCGATGATCCAGCAAATCTTCAACGCTTGAGCGCCGTGCTCTCGAGGCCGCGCAGCTTGATCTCGCTAAAGCGGAAACTCATCCCGCGCGTCCGTACCCGTGATGCTGGGCTCGTTGCCGTTCCCTGGGGGAGAGCATGGACAAGCGACGTTCGTCGCTAGCCTGCAATTCCGCTTGTCACGATGCGCGCGCATGTCTCTTGATCTCGCCGGCTATCTCTCGCCATGGCCAACTGTTTCCTAGGTGTTCAAGATCCGGCGATGCCCCCGTCAGACACATTCGTCCATTTTTAAAACCGAGCACCGTCGGAGCAACAGCGCGCCCCCCGAAGCCTACCTCGACGCTGGGATCGCAACTGCCCAATGGGGGGGTAGGAATATGCCGCGGCGGAGGCGGGCGTAGACTCGGAGGCAGCGAAGGAGAAGGTGGAGCGATATGCAGGACAGCGAATCGCCGTCGCAAGGTAAGGCGGGACAAGAGGAGAGACGAAGAAGCGGCCATGCTCGAGGCTCGATACCGAGCGGTCGACGAACGGTGGCGCCTGTGGTCGAGGCGCGTCTCCATGCGCTCTGCCGTGAACGCGGTCGCCGCCGCCATGCGTCGCGCCGCCCGGCACGCACGGCGGCGCGCCAAGCCGAGGCTACGTGCGACGCTGGCGCCGTACCTCTGAGATGAACTGGCGCACAAGACAAGCGTGGACATCTTGTCGATGTGCGCGCTGCAGCAGCGCGGGATCATCCGGCGCGGCGAGGGAGACGAGGTGCAAATATGGATCTCAGATAACAGCCTCGCGGAGCCGTGTATGCGGGAGCTGATGGCAGTCGCGAACCACATAACGTGCCTTGCGGAGTGCAAAGCCTACTGCGTGTTCAACAACAGCACCTTTCTTGCGCTGCCTCTCCCGCGCAGCCCGACGCAGACGGTCGAAGATCTCCGGCGCGCGCTGGACACGCAAGGACGCCTCGTGCATCTCGGCCGTGCGCTGAGGGGCGGGCCGCTGAGTGAGTACGGCATCCGGCCCGGGAGCTTCGTGATCGTGCACGATTGAGAAAAGCCCGCTCGGCGCGCGGCGGCTGTGCTACACCCGCGGGCGGCGTCTGCGGGAGGAGCGCGCGCGCGCCGATCCGGGCTCGAGCTTCGCGCGCGCATCGGGGGGGGGTCGCGAGGGCAGAGTTGGGCGCGCCATGGCCGCGCTCTTCGTCGTGAACCTCCGTGCGGGAGGCACTATCCACAAGCTCGCCGCGGACGCTTTCACGCAGCCCCGTCGCTGACGCAAAACCAGCTGCGGCTGGTCGTTCGGGCTCGCGGTGTCGAGCGTGAAGGTCTGCACGCGCGTGATCCACAAGAGCCGGTGTCGGAAGTGCTTCGTCCGGCAGGGCGAGGACCTCGCCGCGCAGCTCGTGGGGGATTCGGTCGAGCGAGGGAGGGCCGGGCGGCTGTAGCGCGGGATCGGCGGGCCGCTCGCTCGGACCTCCGAACGGCAGCGCGGCCCGCAGGTGCACAGATGACTGGATAAAATAGGCCGTGTGCGGCGCGGTTGCGTGAGAAACAATCTTTGGAGGTGCCGCGCGGCGTCGTGCCTCTTTCCGCGCGTCGCAGCCGCGCAGCTCGTTGGCGACCTCGGACGGGATTCGCACCCTACTCAAGAGGCGCGCCTCGTAGCGGCCGCCCGGCAGCAGTTCGACCCTCTTGCACGTGTCGAGTACCACTTCTCCGTCGTCCCCGATGGGGAGCAACAGGGCGACCTTTCCGGGCTGCTGCCGCTTGAAGGCCCCGAAGCTCCGGGCGGTGACCTCGGCCACCAGCTCATTCGCCTTGTTGCGCGCCGCAACCGTTGCCATTTATACGCCGAGGAATCATCGAGCTCGCGGCCCAGCCGCCTTCTTGCCGGCAGAGGTTGCCGCCTTAGCCGTGGCGGCCCTGCGCGGGCGCTTGGCGCCGGGAGGTGCCACCTGCGCGCAGCCAGCCGCTTCCTCGCGCTCTTGGGCCAGAGCGGCCTGCTTGAACCTAAAAGCCGTCGGCCGCCGCCGGTTATAGCTCGCCTCGAGCAGGGCCGCCGACTTTTCGTCTTTTTGCCGCGGGTTTGCGTGCAGGCCGAAAGTGTGCTGCACGCATTTCGACGGGTTGCGCGCGCCAAGCGCGAAGAGCTCCGGCCCCGCGTGGCAGGGCTCCTGGCACTTGATGGCGTCGGTTTGCATTACGTCGGCCAGCGCTGCGAGCCCCTGTTTGCGCGCCATCTCTTCGATGGAGTCGCAATGAAGGCCGAGGTTTCTCTCTGTCCAAGCGAAGACCATGGGGTCCAGGGCCCAGCCGGGGTCCGCCGTTCCGTTGAGCAGCTGATTTGCCGCGAGGGACGGGTGGAGGGCCGACGTCGCGGCGTCCTTGCGCGAGCTCTCGACGAGGTCCGTGTCCGCTGTGAGTTCGTTGCCGTGGCGGAAGATCTCGGCGGTGCTGCGGAGCTTGCGCCAGTCCCCTTGCGCCACCTGCGCGCTCCGCAGAGCCGCCTCGGCGTCCCAGCCATCCTCATGGAACAGCTGCTTCGCCATCGCGTCGGCCGACATCGGCTGCGTTCGCGCGACGGCCACGCCGCTAGCTCTCATGCTCGGGCCAGCGTCGTCTGCCACCAGAATGATTTTCGCGCGCGTTCTCTTTACGAACGCGAAACCCTTCAAGAAGTGCTCGGATGCGTTCGAGATTACGTAGACGCTGCGCACGAGGCCCGTCGAAATCAGCTGCTGACTACCGAGCCTGCCCCACTGTATGGCGCCTTGCGCGAGGTCGTGGTGAGTGACGGCCACGCCCGCCTGGCGCGCTGCCTCTGCGATCGCGTGGCGTTTGCCACAGCCTGTGGGGCCGACGAGGGCAAGGGCGCCGGGCTTATCGCTGCGAACGAGGGAAACTACCTTCGCCACTGCCATGACTCGCGCGCGGATCGAGTTATGCAATTGACGGTACCGTGGTCTAGGCTTTTCTATTTGACACAAGTTGCACGCGCGGCTAGCGAATGCACCTCCCTCCATCTGGACGAGCGGCTTTCTCCGGGTTGTTCTGATGATGTTGATTACAATGCCCGCCCAGACTCCATTATAAGCCCGTTAGCGGCTTTCTCTCTTTTCTCCTCTTTTTTAAAAACTTGCTCAGATCTAGAGGTTACCGTGCTGGCCACCGACGTAGAGAGGGGGATGGATCAAGAAACTTGAGAAAGGGGAGAAAGCCGCTCGGTCCACTGTAGTTGCCCGTCGCGCCGCCGAATTAGAGAGCGGGGATGACCAAGGAACTTGAGAAAAGGGGGGAAAGCCGCTCAGCCTGCTCTGATCGCCCGTCGCACCGCAGAGTCGCCTGTCCAGCGAGCGGCTTTCTCCGGGTTTTCTGATGATGTTGATTGCAATGCCCGCCCAGACTCCACTATAAGCCCGTTGGCGGCTTTCTCTCCTTTCTCCTCTTTTTTCTTTTAACTCGCTCAGATCTAGAGGTTACCGTGCTGGCCACCGACCTAGAGAGGGGATGATCAAGAAACTTGAGAAAGGGGAGAAAGCCGCTCGGTCCACTGTAGTTGCCCGTCGCGCCGCCGACCTAGAGAGGGGGATGACCAAGGAACTTGAGAAAGGGGAGAAAGCCGCTCAGCCTGCTCTGATCGCCCGTCGCACCGCAGAGTCGCCTGTCCAGCGAGCGGCTTTCTCCGGGTTTTCTGATGATGTTGATTACAATGCCCGCCCAGACTCCACTGTGAGCCCGTTAGCGGCTTTTTCTCCTTTCTCTTCTTTTTCTTTCAATTTGCTCTGATCTAGAGGTTACCGTGCTGGCCACCGACCTAGAGAGGGGATGCTCAAGAAATTTGAGAAAGGGGAGAAAGCCGCTCAGCCTGCTCTGATCGCCCGTCGCACCGCAGAGTCGCCTGTCCAGCGAGCGGCTTTCTCCGGGGTTTTTCTGATGATGTTGATTACAACACCCGCCCAGACTCCATTATAAGCCCGTTAGCGGCTTTCTCTCCTTTCTCCTCTTTTTCTTTTAACTTCATCAGATCTAAAGATTACCGCGCTGGCCGCCGACCTAGAGGGGCGGCTCGCAAAAACCTCCGAAAGGGAAGAAAGCCGCTCAGCCCACTCTGATCGCCCGTCGCGGCGAATGGTGAGCGCCTTTCTCCTTAAGTTCCCGGTGGCGCTCGACGGTATCATCCTATCGCAATATGTAGCTGCTAACCCACACAGCGCATTCTTGTGATGCACTAGAGCACATCGCCCTGCGCCGACCCCAGGAGGTAGCCCCATGGCGCTACTCAGGTGTGCCTCTGCGTTCATAGCCTGGCAAGACTCATCCTGTCAAACAAGAAATCACCCAAACGATAACAATGCCAACGGAATCCGAAACGGAACGACCCGCAGAGGACCAGCGCATCGAGGGCTCTTCAGACATGCTGCAGAGTGGCGCGGCGCAAGACAGCGAGGACCACGCGGGCTGCAAGGCCGCAGGCATCGTCCTCTGGACCAATGATAGGAGGATTCTTGTGGGGCGGAGCGTCGCCAAGCGGGAGTGGTCAGAGCCTGGTGGGAAGCGCGAGCGCGGCGAAACGGCACGGGCCTGTGCGAGCAGGGAACTCTATGAGGAGATACGTCTCAGCGCGGACGACCTTGAGATCGATTGGGACAAACCCAGCTATCATGAGCAGTGCAAGTACACGTTCTTCCAGGGGCGCCTTGGCGACCGCATGCCTGCGCCCACGGCGATCTTCACGGAATACAAATATGCGCACCTTCACGATGCGACGGATGAGTACGCCTTCCGGCTGAAGCGTGTCGTCACTGCTCTTGCCACTTCGACACCGAGGCCAAGGCCAGCGGACCTGCTAAGCTGCTGGGCAGTCCCGACCCAGGCAGCTGCTCCCAGTACGAGCAGCACGGGGCGGGCGAAGAAATCAGGGGGCTAAGCGGAAGATCGACGCCGTCGTGGGCGAAGCAGCGGGCACTCAGCAGCCGCTGGCGAGCAGTGCTTCCCAACCTGCATCCGTCGCAACCACAGAGGCGGTAAGCAGCACCGACGACAGCGTGATGCTGACCGCAAAGGGTCGCCGCGTGGTGCTGCAGGACCTGACGTACCGCATCGACGCTGCGGCGTTGGAGGCTTATGCCGCTACTCCTGAAGCTAAGAGCACGCGCACCTCCTCTGACGATCCAAGGGCGCGTACACTCACCTGCATGCTCTATGCAAAGCCTGCATATCCAATCGGCCTTCTCCTCCTCCTCCCACCTTCTCCTTCTCCTTCTCCTTCTCCGCCTCCTCCTCCTGCGCCTGCTCCTCCTCCAATCTCTTTCTTTTCCATCCTCCCTCATCCTCCTCCGCCTCCTCCTCCTCCTCCGCCTTCCCTCGTCCACCTCCTTCTCCTGCGCCCGCAGCCGGGGCAGCCTCCTGGGCGAAACCGTCTTAACGGTTTAACGTTTAACGGTTTAACGGTTTAACGGTTTAACGGTTTAACGGTTAACGGTTTAACGGTTTAACGGTTTAACGGTTTAACGGTTTAACGGCTTAACGGTTTAACGGTTTAACGGTTTAACGGTTTAACGGTTTAACGGTTTAACGGTTTAACGGCTCATGAGTTTGACGCGTTTGATTCGGAAGGAAGGAAGGAAGGAAGGAAGGAATGGCGCGGGTCGCAGTGCTATTCAGAATGAGGACCCAGCCATAAGCCTGGGTTAGGAAACAAACATTCATTAGAATCCTATATCGTACCGCTGTCAGGGAATTAAGAAGACATTTGATAAAGTATTGGGAAGGGAGTGGGAGGATATTGAAAGGGTATTGAAAGATGGGATTCGAAGTAGAATGACATTTCCATATGGAGACTTTGAGACGCAATATTGCATCTCTAGTACTTGCAAATCCGCGATGGCAGGGTTCCAGTGAGGAGCGAAAAAGGATGGCAGGATTCATAGGAGTGGTGGAGCAGAATTGCAAAGGATTGCAAGGGACAGCAGAGCATTACAAAACACTGAACAGGGGATGGCGTAGCCATTTTAGCTCAAGCAATTTTGCTTCAACTTGGCTCACCACGGCTTCTGGCCATCATTGAAAGCCTTGGCTTCACAAATTACAATTCTACAAGGATGCGCATTTGTTTCTTCATCCTTGGGTTCGTGCAGTTCCAGATTCCATCATTGGCCTTGAAGCTACAACAAGCGGGTGCAACAGGAGAGAGTGCCTTGTCCGCGCGTGTGCCCGACCCCAGGAACTGTCTTCCTGGGGCGTTATATGATGACTTTCGGCTGGGGCAGTTGCTGGATTATCATGGTAGCGACAAAGGTCATAAGAAGCACCAGTATTACAAGTTGTATTCCCTGTTGACAACCCCATCCCGCCATGTCGAGTCGATGGTGGAGATCGGCATCGGCACGCAGGCAATTATGGGTTATCCACCTGGTGCAAGCTTGCTTTCGTGGCGCGATTTGTTGCCCAAGTCTTTGATATTTGGTTTGGACATCGACCCGAAAGCAAACATTGAAGGAGAAAGCCGAATCATCACTTTAACAGGCATAGACACGACTGATGTACCATCAGGCCAAAGGATTGAAAATGAGCTCATCCAAGCCACTGGTAAGCGCACAGTGGATATAATAATTGATGATGGCGCCCATGACCCAGTGTTGCAGGGCAAGACGTTGCATGCACTCTTTGGCAAAGTGAGGCAGGGTGGTTTGTATGTCGAGGATTTACTTTGGAAGTAAGGGAAACGTGAATTTGGCCACCATTTCTGCAACATGGAACTTTACAACCCGTTTGTGTTTGGAACATCTGTCGCACGTGATGCTGGCGATGGTTTGGGTGTCATTCCGGATAGTGTAAATTATACATCGCCGGAGTTGCAATACATCAAGGATCAAGGCTATTCCATGTTCTACGCAACGATGCATGAAGGAAATACTGAGAGCAACATGCTCGTCATTTCCAAAGGAGCGTCAAACCTGAGCTCACCATTCGAACAGCTTCCAGGAAACTATCATTCTGTTTACAATATCTTGTTACCCGGGTTGAATGCTCGAAGGGTCATCGCAATGCTGCCAAACCAATTTGATGTTTGGCGAGGAGCATTGCTTTCTGCTACTTTGACGCAATCATTCGATGATGGTTGTGACATTGATATTATCGTGTATTCCATGAAGGGTAATGTCCATTATCAGGCTTTGGGGAACCTTGAGAAACTCAGCCGAGGGGGGTTGTTATTCATTGAAGATGCGCAGTTCAGTTTTTGCGAAGAGTCATCTCTCAAACTGTTTGGCGCAGATCGTCCAAAGATATTAGACCACGATTGGTTTTGGGCCATGACCCAGAATGATAAAACTGAAGCGGCAGCATCAGGGAAGTTACTGGTCCTCCGCAAGAAATAGTTTCATGCTCCACGCGCTTGGAGAATCTGGCGACCCGTGTCATGTGCGCATGTAAAACATTGAAAAGCGAGATAAGGGAAGCTTGGGATCTCACACGAGAGTTTCAGGCCGGATGGGGGAAATGGGGGACCTCGCTTGATTCTCTCACGCGAGGGGCATTACCTTTTAGTTTTTCCAAATGCACCTGATGCTCTTCTTTCGAAACTACAGAGAGACCGTCTTTAATCATACACGTCTTTATTCCCAACCAACCTGTGTTGTTGGGTCCTCGTTTTGAAGAGACATCGCCCCGCGTTCCCTCCTCCTCCCGCTGCCCCCTCCCCCTTCCTCCCTCTCATCATCATCAGTATGTTCCGCCCCGCCCACCGCATGCTCACTTTGGCCTACCCAGTACGGCACTTCGTGGCCCCACAGGGAGCTCCACCGAAGGCCCCAGTGGCCGCGTCCGCATGCTCCCCCACGCCACCCGCATGCTCACTTTGGCCTACCCAGTACAGCACTTCGTGGCCCCACAGGGAGCTCCACCGAAGGCCCCAGTGGCCGCGTCCGCATGCTCCCCTACGCCACCCGCATGCTCACTTTGGCCTACCCAGTGCAGCACTTCGTGGCCCCACAGGGAGCTCCACCGAAGGCCCCAGTGGCCGCGTCCGCATGCTCCCCCACGCCACCCGCATGCTCACTTTGGCCTACCCAGTGCAGCACTTCGTGGCCCCACAGGGAGCTCCACCGAAGGCCCCAGTGGCCGCGTCCGCATGCTCCCCCACGCCACCCGCATGCTCACTTTGGCCTACCCAGTACAGCACTTCGTGGCCCCACAGGGAGCTCCACCGAAGGCCCCAGTGGCCGCGTCCGCATGCTCCCCCACGCCACCCGCATGCTCACTTTGGCCTACCCAGTACAGCACTTCGTGGCCCCACAGGGAGCTCCACCGAAGGCCCCAGTGGCCGCGTCCGCATGCTCCCCCACCCGCATGCTCACCCGCATGCTCACTTTGGCATACACCCAGTACAGCACTTCGTGGCCCCACAGGGACCGAAGGCTCCACCGACCCGCATGCTCACTTTGGCCCCAGTACAGCACTTCGTGGCCCCACAGGGAGCTCCACCGAAGGCCCCAGTGGCCGCGTCCGCATGCTCCCCCACGCCACCCGCATGCCCACTTTGGCCTACCCAGTACAGCACTTCGTGGCCCCACAGGGAGCTCCACCGAAGGCCCCAGTGGCCGCGTCCGCATGCGCCCCCCGCGCCACCCGCATGCTCACTTTGGCTTACCCAGTACAGCACTTCGTGGCCCCACAGGGAGCTCCACCGAAGGCCCCAGTGGCCGCGTCCGCATGCTCCCCCACGCCACCCGCATGCTCACTTTGGCCTACCCAGTGCAGCACTTCGTGGCCCCACAGGGAGCTCCACCGAAGGCCCCAGTGGCCGCGTCCGCATGCTCCCCCACGCCACCCGCATGCTCACTTTGGCCTACCCAGTGCAGCACTTCGTGGCCCCACAGGGAGCTCCACCGAAGGCCCCAGTGGCCGCGTCCGCATGCTGCTCACTTTGGCCTACCCAGTGCAGCCCCCCACAGGGAGCTCCACCGAAGGCCCCAGTGGCCGCGTCCGCATGCCCCCCCCCACGCCACCCGCATGCTCATTTTGGCCTACCCAGTACAGCACTTCGTGGCCCCACAGGGAGCTCCACCGAAGGCCCCAGTGGCCGCGTCCGCATGCTCCCCCACGCCACCCGCATGCTCACTTTGGCCTACCCAGTACAGCACTTCGTGGCCCCACAGGGAGCTCCACCGAAGGCCCCAGTGGCCGCGTCCGCATGCTCCCCCACGCCACCCGCATGCTCACTTTGGCCTACCCAGTACAGCACTTCGTGGCCCCACAGGGAGCTCCACCGAAGGCCCCAGTGGCCGCGTCCGCATGCTCCCCCACGCCACCCGCATGCTCACTTTGGCCTACCCAGTACAGCACTTCGTGGCCCCACAGGGAGCTCCACCGAAGGCCCCAGTGGCCGCGTCCGCATGCTCCCGCGTCCGCATGCTCCCCCACGCCACCCGCATGCTCACTTTGGCCTACCCAGTACAGCACTTCGTGGCCCCACAGGGAGCTCCACCGAAGGCCCCAGTGGCAATTGCGGTTCTCGCAACTGCATATGGTTGGGTCTTTCGCCAGGCTATTTTTGTTCCTCCTGGGAACCAGTATACGGGAAAACAGCAACCAATACTGATTGCCATTATGATGATGATGATGATGATGATGATGATGATGATGCTGATGATGATGATGATGATGATGATGATGATGATGATGATGATGATGATGATGATGATGATGATGATGATGATGATGTGGAGGAGGAGGAGGAGGAGGAGGAGGGTGATGATGATGATGATGATGATGATGATGATGATGATGATGATGATGATGATGATGATGATGATGATGATGTGGAGGAGGAGGAGGAGGAGGAGGAGGAGGAGGAGGAGGAGGAGGAGGGTGATGATGATGAATGCCTTCCACCGCTACCTGCAGTGCCTCACTACCAGCTCCATGGCACGCGCCGTCCTGGAGGACCTCGTCCAAGACAACAGCTACCGGTCTTGCCTTGCCGAGCACTACTTTGGCGACAAGACGCGGACGGAGCCAGTGAAGATCCTCTTCCACATGCTCGCGAACGATGGGTCTTGCAAGGACTGGCGGCGCGAGCACAAGGTCAAGCGGGGCATCCCCGACCACCCCAAGGTGGAGCGCATGGAAGCGGCCATGAAGGAGGTCGCAGAGGAGCTGGTGAGCACCGACGTCGGCCGCCGCGCTGTGGCTTTCATCAAAGAGAAGTTCCCGAAGAAATGGAAGACGAGGATCGTGAATGGGAAGATCAAGCAGGTGGATGTGGACAGGGATCCGAAACTCACATGGAAAAGCTACCTGCTGCAGTCGCTGGAATGCAAGGGGCTGCTTGCTAAGATGCAAGTCGCACGAGCATCCAATGTAGCCCTGGGCCCGCCATTGCACGACGGCCTCTTCGTCGAGCGCCTATCCGACATGCGCAAGCTGGAAGAGTTGGCCAAGGCGATGTCGACGGCCGTTTGCAAGAGCACGGGCGCCCACGTGCAGGTCGAGGTGAAGCAGCTCCCGGCCGCCGCGCTGGAGACGGGCTTCGAATTTCAGTTCGATCGCGACACCTTCAAGGACACCGACTTCTAGAGCAATATGCACCTGGCGGATGAGTGCTCCATAGCACAATCACTGGACACGTACAATCACTGGCTCTCGCGGTTCTTCGTCGCGGTGCTCAAACAGAAGAAGCCGCAGGTCGTTGAGATGTTGTACCCTGGCACAGAAAGTATCATGAAAGTCATCCCGCGTTCCTACGAGGACACGAAGAAAACCTACCTCGATATGGACATTCTGACCAGCGCGGGGCAGGAGAAACCCACAAAACTCTTCGACTGGTTCCTCGAACGTAATGCGAAGCGAAGGACGGCTGCACGCGTGCAAATGTGGGTGCGAGACGAAGACATACGTGCACACCCGCACGATCTTAACCTTTACGGTGGACTTCCCTATGATGACCGTCACCAACGGGAGGGCGGCTCCGCGCAGAAGGTGCCGCTGGAGGACCCCTTCCCCAAGCCTTTTGTCGACGCACGTGACGAACCAATGCGTGGCAAGCAAGAACCCGATTGGAGAGACATGACGGGCCTGCGGTTTGTCCTCTGGCACCTTTACTTCATCCTGTGCGGTGGTGACCCGAAGGCTTACGAGTACTCAATGCAATGGTTCGCGTTCGGTATCCAAAAACGACAGAAGCCCGCGACGCTACTCGTCCTTTACGGGCAGCGCGGAATCGGCAAGTCGGCCATCGTCAGCATCAATGAATCTGGCGACGGAATCCTGCCCAGGATCTACGGAGGGCTCGACGGCTACTTCCAGACCTGCTCTAACATCGAGCACGTCCTCAACGCGGGCAACTTGAATAAGCTGTTTTGCTGCCTCGAGGAAGCCGCACCCTACAAGAAGGGCCACAGGAACAATGACCAGCTGGGCGCGCTGATAACGAACCAGACCATGCGCGAGGGCGGCCTGGACCCGATCAACGTCAGCGATCACCGCGCCTTCTGCTGCTGCACCAACAACCGCGACGCCTTCAAGATAGCCGAAGGCGATCGGCGCCACGTAATGCTCGAGGCCGACGATCGCTACTCGCAGATGGCTGTGAAGGAGGGTCGTTGCACGCAGGCGACACGGATGGAGTACTGCACCAAGCTAAGTGAGAACGTCAATGATGATGTGGCCTATGAGTTTATCAAGCGGTGTATGCAGATAGACATCTCCGAGTTCAAGCCGCAGGCGCTCTGCGAGACGGACCTCCATCGCGAACAGCAATCGCAGCACGAGTGTGCGCTGAAGGCCTTCCTCGAGGCAGCCCAGAGCGGCGAGTGCACGTTTGCCGAATACGGTGTGGCGATGCCCGATGTGAGCGGCAAGCCAGGCTGGCGCTACCTGACGTCGCTGCAGCTGCTGGAGCACTTCCGCCGCTACCTCGAGAAGTCTGGCCTCTGCAGCAGCATCGACAACATCAAATCGCTGGGGTGGGGCTGTGAAGAAGTACCCCGAGCTGGTTCACAAGCTGGATGAGGGTAAGTATACGAAGTACGCCATTCGGACACGGTGCGCCTGAAGAGTCTATCTGCGAGTTCGGCCAGCTGCTCGGCGTGGCCGGTCGCCGTCCCTTGTGCGGGCTGCGCCGTCGACTCTTCGAGCGTCAGCTGCGTGCGTCTTCGCCGGTGCTTCTTCGCGTGCCTCAGCCATCTCTTGGCTCGACCGCCGCGCTGCCAGTAGTTTGCCTTCAGGCAGGCAAGCTTCTTTGCGTGAGCCAGACCTGCATGCGACTCGGGGTCGAAGGGGATGCCAGTCTCTGCATGAATAAACACCCCATTGACATATCGATGGCCAGCTGGCGGTCGCCCACGAGGCGCCGCCATGTCTCCCGACGGCGTCGCAGCCTCCTTGTGAAGCAGCATGGTCGTCGCAGCGCGCGTGCGGCAGCTTCCTTTGTTCTTAGGCGGATGGCGCGTGGCGCGGCCCTGGGCGCACGGCGCGTGCAGCTGGTGCTCTCACGCCATTGCGACGACGCGTGTCTGGCTGACACGAGAGCCCCCGCCCCCATTCATTACACGAGGAAGCTAAGCACGATGCTGGCGCTTTCCTTCGGGAGGCCAGCGCGCAGTAGACATGACACCGCGTGGGCCTTCTGGCTTGGATCCACCCGAACACGCTTTAGCTGCCTATTGACTCTCTTGCAATCACAATCAAAGACCTTGGCTGTCTGCTCCAACCGTCGCTTGCCACGGGACGTCGCCACCACCAGCTGTTCAGCCGCGGTGATAAATGATCGCCCGCGAGTTTCCAAGGCGTGGATGCTACCGACGCCAGCGAGAGGCATAACTTTCTCTCGCTTGATGCCTTTCCCGACTATGTATTCGGGACAGTTAGCGCTGCGCGTCGCTCTTGAAGAGATCATCCTCTGGGTTCTCGAAGAAGAACCCGTTAATTGTGCAGCGGAAAGCACCGTGCGCCCGCGCGATTCTGTGGAGAGAAACCTCGGCCTCGTATCGCACAGTCTCCAAGTCATTGCAGACTGTGTCGACAGCTTGACGGAAGGGATGGCTGTCTGGGAAGAAGATCAGCGCGTAGGTCCTTGCTCGATGTCTGATCCTTTCCCATCCGGCGAAATGAAGGTGCGCAGTCGCAAGCGAGGCGAAGTCGCTCCCAAGCTTCGACTTCATTTCCAGATTAAGCGAAAACGACCGCGCTATGACAGACGCCGCGCTGGATTGAGCGCTGTCTGGCCAGCAATGGCCTTTTAAACAAGTTGCGGCGTTGCCTCCCTGGGAGGCTGACGCACAAATTTCTTCGCATCCGCACGGTTGAGAAGATGAGTTGATGCGAAGGCGCCTCGCCCCGTGCGACGCGTTGCGCGCCAAAGGTTGAAAGGGCCCTCTGCAGGCCATGTGTCTTCAGACGACCTGTAGCTGTTCACTCGGCGAAAAACGCGCGGCGAAGCTCATCGAGATTGCGGGCTCCGATGCTTAGCTTGCAACTCGAGCAGCAGGGGCGCAGGTTCTCCACATGATTGCTTCCCCCGTTGGCGATGGAGATGCCGTGCGCAGCGTGCGTGAACTCGATCGTAATGCGCTTCCCGCAGGCAGAGCACGGACCATACTCACTCTCCTTGCCCATGTGGCTCTACCAGATGAGGAGACGCACAGCCTTACGGAGTGTCACTCGCAGCGCGGCCCGATCTCGTGCCTGCGTCACTATTTTCTCCAGCTCTGCTTCTGGGAGCTGAGGCGTCCTCCTCCCGATCTGCATCGGCTGGCCCAAGATGGCCCTCAGGAGCACGGGCAATAATGTGCGGCGGACATCTTTGGCGCGCGCTGGGGTGTTGCCAAAGGCCCCTGGGTCGCCAAGTAGGCGCAATTTCTTACGGGCGCGCATTATGCTCGTATAGTGGCCGTTAGCGCTTAGGCGATCCCAAGGCTTGAGCAGCACGTATATGACTGCGTCAAAGCCAAGGCCCTGCACGCTGTGAATGGTGTGCGCGGTGCGCTGTGCGACGGCATGGCGCCGAACCGTGAGGCGCCACGTGCGAGTGCAGGCACCCTGCACTGCATGCAACACGTCGCTCTCTTCGTCCTCTGGCAGGTGCTGCATGAAATTATCGTCCTGAGCTGTCCACATTACGCGCGCCGCGTCGGCGTTGGCTTGGTGGCCACGTTCCTCGGCGCTTTCTGGTGCGAGGATGGTGGCCTCGCCGTTCTTTTTGAAGAACGAGCGCGAATTCTTCTTGAAAGCCACGGCGTCCCCTGGCCTCCATGGGGAACGTCTAGCCAAAAATGGCCCGAGCTTGTCATCGTGCGACGACGACAACAGGACTTCTTCAGCCGACGATAAAAGGCTCTCCGCCTCCTCGATGGAACGCCGGTTCCAGGGACTGCTGAGCAGGTAGCCACTATCGCTGGTGAATGTTACGAGTTGAATGTCCTCGCGTGGAATCCCTGCACGTCTCAGGGTGTCCTCGACACGCCGCAATGCGTCCAGTAGCGCTTGCAAGGCGCGCCGCCTGCATTCACTCCATCCGCCTTTAGGTTCGGCAACCGCTGCCATGCGCCACTGCCCTTCCTGGGCGATGCCCGCCGTCAAGCCAGAGGCCTAGACTTGATGCACCAGAACGCAAGGGTCGTTTCTTCATCGTCCACAACTGTGTTGGGCTCCTGTCTGTGTACAGCTCCGCGGTGCTGAGGATGCTCTTCGCCTCTTGGCGGTAGACCCCTGTCAGCTCGAATACCGGGGCAACACCGCATGTGCACAAGTCCTCGAACACAGCCCCGACGCCGACTGGGGGGAGCTGGTTGTGGTCACCTGCAAGAACGCATCTTATGCGGAGCCCAGGGTATGTATTTCGCAGGCCAAGGAGGACATCGAACAGATCGTGCCACGTCCTCAAATCGACCATGCTACTCTCGTCAATCAGAAGAGCAAGTGGCGTCACGGGGCCTTTCAGGATGTATTGCGCGAGTTTGCAGTTCTCCCAGCCCGGCGCCCACCTGTAGAGCCAGGAAGCCAGCACGCAGGAGTGATGTAGGAGGGGTGCCTGACAGTCAGACGACGGAAGCGCATCCTGGACGCCTAGCGACTCTTCGAGGCGCTTCCTGGCAGCATGCGTCGGGGTCGCGGCTAGCAAACAGACCCGCGGTGCCAGCACCTCGATGTCGGCGTCGTCAGATGGGCAGAACTCATTCTGTTCAACGCACTCAGATCCCTCACTCAGAAGCAGCCACTCAGCCAGACCGCGCAGTACAACATCTGTTTTACCTGCACCCGCTGGCGCCTGCAGCAGGGCGAGCGTGCTGTTGAACAGGCCGCGAATCGCAGCCCATTGCGCGTCGTCTGGCGAGCAGCGTCCGGCGGCGGCGAAGCTTTTTTCCAGCGTGGCACGCATGGTCTCTGCGCGGCCACCAAACTCGTGGTAAGGGCACTCGCTCATGAGTTCAGCGATAGCGTTCGCGACGGCGCACTCTTGCGCATACACTTTTGCGTAGGCGAGTGTTTGGGGTGGAGCATTGGGCGGCGACGCTTCCCCAGCACCCCTTAGACCGATGACGACCTTGTCCTCTTGCAGCATATCCGGGAGGATGTTTGAAAGAGCGGTTTTAGGGCAATGCTCCCGCTGCTTCATCCTCATGCACCATTGCAAGAGATGTTCTCGCCCGCAAACAGTGTGTCCGTCCTTCTGGATCAGATGAACTATACCCTCTTCGAGGTATGCGCGTAAGCGTGCGTTGCTCTGTGCCCCCCACCATTGTTCTGCTGTGGCGATCATGTCTGTCATTCTCAAGGAAAGACCCCATTGCTTGCAGAAGTAATCGTGGGGCCTCGCACGCGCCTCATCGATTGCGAAGATGGGCCAGGGCGGCGCCTGGCCAGTCTCTTCGTACTCGCGGACTCTCTTGCGCACCGCGCTTATATACGCCCGGAGCAGCGCTGTGTTTGCGTACTGCGGGAATTTGCAGATCGTTTGCACTTGCTTCACCAGGCTATCGTTCACAATGCCGCTGTTGCTCCAGCTAGCCAGGCGCTTCATCCAATCGGAGTTTAAATGTGGCCCCACAAGGTCCATAACGTTGCCAGTGGCTCCTCTCGGCAGCAGAGGCTTGCAGGAACAGTGTAATCTCTGCCGTCGCCTTGGCCCCGACACCTTCCATGAATCTCAGCCGCCCCGTCCGATGCGCGAGCCGCAACTCGTCCCAGCCGTGCTTGACACTGCTTGTTGATTGCAGCCTTGGTGGCACGCGCCAGCGCCTCGGGCGCACCGTCTGCCTCATCGACGCGAGCGCGCTTGGGCATGATTCTCCACTAGATAATCCTAGAAATCTTTATTATGGCATCGACGACACCGTGGAGGTGCTGAACGTGTGGGCAGCAGGCCAGTGCTGAATGACAGTCGGCCGCAGCGGGTCTTATGCTAGGTCAGCAAGTGGCGATGCATGCGCTGGGCCTGCGCGCTCGGGGATCCAGGTGGTTTGGCCAGGCGCGGGTCCTCCAGCCATCAGTTCTTCCAAGGTGGCTTGGATTGGTTTGGGCAGTCGTCCGCTCTTACGCGCAGACCGCGCCAGCCTTTGCTTGCGTACATTCTTCTTCGGGTCCCAATACCGTGCGCGGTCGTGCCGTCTCCTGCGCTGCACGAAACGGTCACGGGTGTCCGCTTGGCAACGCGGCTCACCCGACGCAAGGTGCACATAGCAGAAGCCGGTCCATACGTACCCCGCAGGGGGTCGACCGCGGGGCCGTGACTCGATGCTGCTTTGCTGCGCACAAACGGCGCCGACTGCCTCGCCCCCCTCCATGGCTCCATTTATTTCTGGGTGGGGCGACCACTGCACAAGTGCGACTGCCGCACGACTTTGCCGTCGAGCTTCCTCCCGGAATGCTATTATCTGCAGGACAACACAATGCGGCATTTTCTGGTCGTAGAA
This sequence comes from Prorocentrum cordatum, assembly GCA_963575745.1. Classification (NCBI taxonomy): domain Eukaryota; class Dinophyceae; order Prorocentrales; family Prorocentraceae; genus Prorocentrum; species Prorocentrum cordatum. The sequence goes on from CAUYUJ010011847.1 coordinate 169,792, forward strand.
TAATCAAAGAAAGCCTTGACAATACGGCGAGCATCGAACGATCAACTCCCTAGCCCTGGTGAAATTGGTATCCCACCTCTTGGCCTCGGCTCGGAGCCGTCTTAGATCCAGGAGAGGTAGCGAACCAGCGCTCTGTACGAATGCCTTCGCACCAGCATGCACTTCGTCCAGCAGCAACAGCTCACTCACGTTGAATTGCTTGATCCTGCTCCGCTCCCAGTCGTCCATCGGACCTGGAAGCGTCCCGTGCGCCCTGCGAAATAAGGCATCGCTGTGTTTGTTCCGGCGAATCTGCACTCGGACACATCAGCGAGTGACCGTTTTTGGCACCCACCAGCACAACCTATCGATCGCTTTGAATTCCCTGCTCGTCTTGTAGAACTTCTCCTGCCCGGCCTTCCAGGGCTGCCACTTTAACAGCCAAAGGCTGACTGCGTCGCGCCGGGCGTTTTCGCCAAGGGCGAGCGCGCCCGGTGCACTGCCGGGCGCCAAGCCACTCGCCACTGCCTGCTCGGTCGCTTGCATTGGAAGGCGCGTGGCCTTTTTGTTGGGGCCGCATCCAATGCGCCCCTGTATTGGGCGCCGCAAAAGTATCTCGACCGCCATCGTCGCCGAGCTCCAATACGAGCGTGTTTCCCACGAGCGCCGCCATGGGCTCGTAGACCAGGCTGCGGACCTCGACCTTCAACAGCCCATCCTCGGCGAATGCTACTCTGGGGCCGTACAGCAGATACGCGTGGTGGTGCGGATCCGTTCGTATTCTCGGATCGTGCTGGTCCAGGAAGTTGCTCACATCTTCGATATGCATCCCATTGCATTGGCTCGAGATGAGGACTTGAACTCGATCCGTCAGACGTTGCAAGACGTAGTCGTCGGCTGTGGACCAAGACGGGTCACTTAACCGCACTGTCCTTGCAATTTGAAAACCCGCCGATATGTGTTTCAGTCTGAACGGGCGAGCCTCGTCAACAATAATCCCAATCCCGCCACGCAGCTCAACACATGGTGCGCCGCTCCTGCGGGCAATCCCCGATTGAGGACGAACCGCAGCAAGTCGCCAGTCTCACTGGGCAAGTGGCCGAAGGTGGCTTGCCCAGACGCGTGCGTTCTCCTTGATGCCGAGCTGCGAGGAGCACCCGGCGCGGTTATTCCTTCAGGCCAGGTGCAAATGCTCCACGCCACGAACGCTGAAGGGGGGAGTATATGGGGGCCTGAAGGCTATCCCAACCGATGGGCTCCCTGTACCAGACTGATCATTGCCTATCGCCGAGTATTGCCACTGCGAAGCAGCACTCGCCGCAGTAGGATGCATGCGGCAGGCGCATCCGAGCCGTTGTTCGCTCTGGGCACCGCGGGCACAGACCAGAGTCTCGCAAAGCGCGGGCCGCGGAGCGCACATCGCGAATACACTGTCGGCAGCCGTCCAGGGTGGCGCGGCATCGTATCGAGCCCACCTCCCTGATGACTTTCCCAACTTTTCCATAGAAATCTGCTCTGAGTGCTTTCTCGTCCTCGCCATGCGCGTCGCACGCGGAGAATGCATGGACAACGTCTGGGTCGTCCAATCTTTTCTCGTCATAGTCTCGCGCGACACCAGCGGCGAGGAGGGACAGCTCGACACAGAACTCCGTCAATATATCAAGGCGAATTTCCCTTAGCCCGCACTCGGGAAGAGAGCGCATCATTCGTGCGCACGTGTCGTCGTCAGCAGGCACTCCTTGCTCGAAGAACCGCGTCATCAGGCGTATGTTTGCGGAGAGCTCGGTCCGCGCGGATCCCGCAGCGACGGCAGCGAGGTGACCTCTCATGGCTTGCGTGTACTTTCTTGGCGCATTATTTCTTTCAGGCCTTGATCCGGGCCCGCAGCCATCTGGCGCATCTGTCGCGTCCAGGAGGTCGCCATGCGCCGCGACGCCTAGCGTGCTGCCAATGCTGGAAGGAACGACTGAACACAAAAGCAACCTTGGCTAGCCCTGGGGAGCATATCTGCAGCATGTGCATTGGACGTGGAGTCGTCGGGCATCGACAATATGTCTTGCTACTTCGACATCATGTCCACAGTAAAACGTCGACCATGCACACGTCCAAGGCGTTTCGCTGCACGCTCCCCATGCTCCGCGACGATCAGGTGACTAATCTGCGTCGCTGGGCCGATCTTCACTGTGCCCAGTCGATCGTTTTCCGTGGTGACCGTGGCAGCGCCGTGTTCGTCGGCCTCAAGGCCGAGCTTCGCACTTGCGCCAGCTTCTTGCGCACCGTTCGTACTGCTCTGCGCCGCCTCTGCATCGACGTGCCGCTGCGGGGGCGCTGGTGTGTGCTCATCACGCCCCGCGAGGCTTTGAGCATCTGTGCGACCCACATTGGCCAACGCGATGCTGCAGATACGCCAGCAGCATCCCGCATAGACGACGCGGCTGACGATGACATGCGCGTCATAACGCTTCACTGACCCAGCTCCATTGGCTCGTCCAGATCATCCACACTATAACGGCGTTAGCGAGATTCCCACGAATGGCGCGCACCTGCGTGTACGTCCCTAATCTCCGCTTGTCGGAAAATGAAAGCGCCGTCTCCAAAGGATACCACATGCAAATTCTGCCGTCGACGGTTCACGAGGCGTGGCGTCGCGGAACACATGCGTCACCATTGTGCCACAAACCCCGACAGAGTGCCGCGCGAGTTCAAGAAGAGCCAATGCCGTCATTGCGGGAAAATCCTGCATGGCAGCGGATTACGCGCACACGTGGCCCAGGTACATCCCGAACAGTACGCCAGATCCCGCTCGGTGCGAGCCCATCGCATGAAGGAGAAGCGGAGCGGCAGCGCAGGCGCCCGGAAGGAGGAGCGCAGGAAGCACTCGAGACCGCCCTCTGGTCATGTTCAGCATTCGCCCAAGCGTTCTCCCACGCCACGGAAAGAGGACACGGAGACACACCCGCACAATCAGCGCGAGACACGGAAGGAGACGACGGAGCGTATCTGGGAGGAGGTTCGTAAACGTATGCCACTGCAGACCCAGAAACGCAACCCGTCAGGAAATTAGCGTCGTGGGGTTCAGGAAATTGGCGTGGCTCATACAGGAACGTTTGTTTGAAGGCAGCTCTAGCTGCCCTACCCGACGGGAAGATGCGGCGCACTCTGGAAATTTCAGCGGCTTCAACCAATCAGCTGTTACCTGCGCTGCTGCGGCCGAAAAAAAACTGGACCAGATGACGCCGCCACGGGAAAATATGCAATAGCAGCAAACAGACAGGTGGAACAACTGACAGAGCACGCTGTAAACGTCGTCGAGAGCGTGTGTGTTTTACAGCAGCTCGGCAGCCAGTCGCAGAAAAGTTGCCAGGCCGACTGCGCGTCTTGAGCATACCTGAAGCGCCGCGAGCGTGCTTGGCCGGCGTCGGGAGCGTGTGTATTTTTCAGCTGCTCTGCAATCAGTCGCAGAAATGTTGTCGGGCCGACTGCGCGGCTTGAGAATGCCTGAAGCCGCGCGGGCGTGCTTGGCGAAAATTCGGCTAGAGCGCATCGCGAGCGTGTGTATTTCACAGCAACTGAGCAACACTGCAGCTGGTCGCAGAATAATTGCCGGGCCGACTGCGCGTCTTGAGAATACCTGAAGCACTGCGGGCGTGCTTGGCGAAAAGTCTGCCAGAGCGCGCTGTTGAACATATTCTACAGGATATCGCCGATCGCCCGTGCATTTGTTTACAAGTTCTCTGCAATCCATCGCAAAAAAGTTGCCAGAGCGACGCGGTCATTTGAGATTACCGGAAGCTCTGATGGCGTGCTCGGCGAAGAAGCTTATGCTCTTGCCGCGGGTGGTCTGAGCGGCCAAGCCATGCCATTGCCAGGATGGGAGCGAGGAAGTTTCCAGGGTCGCTGCACGCACCCGTCGGGTAGAGCAGCTCTAGCTCGTCGCACGCCCGTTCCTGTTCTGGGCTACGGACAATTTCCTGTGGGCCAGAGAGAACGCCAGCTTCCTGTCACGGTGGTGCCGCAAACTTGCAGCTACTGTCATTCTTCTTTGAGCACCTGCACCGCTCGCGCATGGCTATGCCGAGGCCCGCCGCTCAACACGATAATTCTCTCGTTGTCGCCTTCACCCGCATGGCATGGCGGCGGCGCGGCAGGCGCTGACGGCGTCGGCTGCGCAGTCGCACGCCTGGCTGCTTCGGACCGCACGACGCTGTCCTCAGCGAGGACGAGCCATCGACCGCGCAGCCTGGTAACATTGATGGCCAAACGCTTCAGCACCCCGCGGACAGACCGCAAGACTGCCTTGCGGCTTCGTGCGCGCTCTTCCGAAGCAAGCCATGCGACACACTCCGACTCGCGAAACACTGCGGCCGCAGCGCAGTTTTCCACGCTCCACGCCTGGAGCCACCGCACCTCTTCATCAGAAAGGCATGGGAGGATCGCTCTGAAGGACTTGCTCGTCGTCATGCTTTACTGATTCCATGCTTACGTTCCTTCAAGATCTTCTTGGCGCGCTGCACAGAGCCAACCCCGAAACCGCGCGACCGACACTGCGAAAGCGTCGCGCGAATCTCCCCCGCTGGGACTGGACCGTCGCCGTAGTAGAGGGGCTGCTCGATGTATCTTTTGTAAGGGCCGAAGTTGTCGGCCAGGAATCTTCGAGATGTGCCGGGGCAATCTCTTGATAGAACCTGGCACCAAAACCTTTCTTAAAACAGGCAGAAGGGCTCCCGATCACCATATCTCCGCCATTCTGGCGGAGCTTCGGCGATAAGATATTGTTGCCGCAGAAGATATGCGCCGTCTTGCCTTTGTGCCGGACAGCCGCACGGTGCGGCTGGTGAGAAGGCCTCGTCTCGCTCTGGCTTGCTGAGCGCGTGTTTGCCAACTGCTGGTCTGAAGAAGCGCGGGGCTCCCTTGCAAGGCTCCTCGACGCGTGTGGCTTGGCGAAGTGTGCATTGTGTGTTCGCGCCAAGCGCGAGCCTTGGTGTTCTCCCAGGGTTGTCGTTTGCTGTCGACTGGTCACCTTGTGGGTAGCAGGGGCCGCGCTGGTGGGTCTCGGCGTGGCACTTCGCATATGGTGGCTGCTCGTGTGCTCGCTCCGCGTGGAATCGTTTCGGGTAGAGTCAGTGCGCGTGCGGTCGCTGTGCGTGGGGACACGCGTCTGCTGAGCGTCGCCGCCCGCATGCACAGGAGCGCTCCCGGGGTTTGCCCGAGGCGCCTGCGGCAACGACCGCAGAGGTGACGCACGCGGCGCGGAGGGCGCGTAGCGCATCGCCTGATTCCTGGGCGTCGTGGTTAAGGGGTCGGCCCAGGGGTTGGCCTGCATCAGTTTTCCTTACGCTGCACACACGGCATGGCGATCCGCGAACAGTCGCTCGTAGGCGGCCCGCGCGTGTTCGTCAAAGCCATCGCTCAGCGAGAGGAGTATTACGTGGCCGGGCCCTGGCTCTGCCAGCTTTGGTGCAATTGGCGCGCTGGCTTCGCCCAGACCGTGCAGGGGAGGTACCGTGCATTCGCTGGCCACAGCGACTTCGCTATTGCCATTGGCAGCACAGGCTTTGGGGTTGGTCGCGCCCGCGACGGCAGCCCTGTACTCGGTCTCCGTAAGAAGAGTAAACCATCCGCGATCTAGTTTTCCAAACGACATCTTCCAGTGCGAGGTCAGTGTCCTCAGGAGTGATTGATACTGCCGCGCCGTCTTCGCCGAGCTCTTCGACGCGTACAGGGCTACGGAGTCGTCCTCGTGTCGGCACAGTGCGTGTTCGACACACGACGCCACCGCCCATTTCTCGAGTCGCTCAGCGACTGCTGAATCGAGGTTACCTAAGTTCGCAACAAAATAGCAGGATGTGGCCTCGCTTGCGGACGCCATGCTCGAGCGATTGCCCTTTGAACATTCGCTTGAACATTTTTGCCGACCGGTCGTAACCGTAAGGGACTTCACGACCGCCGCTGCTCAAGGCTATTTTGAGTAAATGACAGCGCTTGTGTAAGGGTCTCAGATTAGCTAGATCGTCGCTGACCCCGTTTTGTAGACTCTGATGGTGGCCCACCTCAAAATCTTCCGTCAGTAAATCGCCGCAAGCCACGCAGCGCCACGAGTACAGCGCCCCGACCTTCTTTGCGGTAAAAGGTGTTGCGCGCTTCCTTTTGACGGGCACGCTAGGCGTCTGGTACCCCGTGACAGCGCGAGGTGGCGACCGCTCAGGCGTTGGGTGGCGCGGCACGTCATCGTCTTCGCCGCCATCGTCTTCGCCGCCTTGGCTCAGCGCCGCCACGGTGCTGTCAAGGGCCCGCCACGCCGAGAGGTTTAGATTAGAGCCAGGGCTGAACCAGGAGCACATGGCGATGACGGCCATCAGAAGGAGGAGGAACCAGAGCATGTCTTTACTTCCTGCCTCGCGAGTGCACCGCAAGGTGCGGAGCGCCTTGCTCCCTCCGCTTCACGTAGACCCAGTGTGCGACTCTTCCCAGGCGTTTGTCGTGGCTTCTCCCCATGGAACCATGCATTGAGACCTATTTTCGCCACGTTGGGGCAGGTCACCTTCTCTCCACCATGCTGCGTTCGCTGGTCGCGCTTGCCGTCGTCATAATTGTTCCACAACACTGCCCTTCCTACCGCGGGGTACACGCGAAGGGGTTCCCCGTCTCGGCGCAAACGCTCGAACCGAGCAGCACCACCACACTTCCCTGCGGGCAGACCCCCGCTTGCCTGCAAGTACGCAAAGATCGTCTTCAGTCGACGCTGGTTGACTCTGGAAACACGGCAGGGAGGGGGGAAATGCTCTCACTCCCCGCAGAGGCAACAATTTGTTGACTCTGGAAACACGGCAGGGAGGGGGGAAATGCTCTCACTCCCCGCAGAGGCAACAATTTGTTGACTCTGGAAACACGGCAGGGAGGGGGGAAATGCTTTCACTCCTCGCAGAGGCAACAATTTGTTGACTCTGGAAACACGACAGGAAGGAGGACACCGTTGGACAGATTGGGGTGCGAGTACTTCGTATTTGCTTGCATGACAGCGCAGCTGTGGCTCAAGATGGCGGGAATCCAGCAGCAACTCGGGGCTCTCTTGGGGAGGGAAGTGAAACAAATCCGGAAAACTGAGGAGGATGGCACCGCTCGCGTGTCAGTCATCGATGTGGTCTCGGCAATAACCGGTCAAGGGGGTCGGTGCGCGGCAGTGCAATGTGGGCGTCTGGTGGCGCAATATCCAGGGATCGATGGAAATTGTATCCTCTATAAGTTTGCTGGCGCACGCCAGAGGAACACTTTGCTTTGTGATGTCCGGAGCGTCGTCGAGATCATTCTGCTCCTGCCCGGGGCGCAGGCGGCGCGTTTACGTCGGCAGATGGCGGAGCTCGTCGTTAGGTATTTAGGCGGTGGTTTGACCATCATCGATGATGCGTGCAGGATCCGTGGCTTTCAAGAAGAGTTGGCCGCGCGAGCACCTGAAGACCCGCGTCGAGCTTTCGGAGAAGCAGTTGAAGCTTCACGCGACAGCGTCGCGCTGGCGGACTTGGCGCGCGCGTTCTCTACGCTGACCGAGCGGCGGGCGGTCCAGGAGGAGACGCTGGCGCGCGCCCGGCGCCTCCTCGAGCAAGATCGCGCGCAGATCACGCTGAACGTGCGCGCGCCGAAGTGGGCGCGGGACCCCCCGATCGCCGGGGACATCTCCGGCGCTGGCCGGCCGCTGCCGCTCGCCAAGTTTCTGGGCCAGAAGGAGAGGGGGGACGCGAGCTGGAAGCGCGCGCGGCGGAGCTTCGCGCCCACGTTCGGCATGTTGATGCAGGTGCTCAAGAAGCAGAAGCTGCGCGAGCAGGGCCCCGCGCCCATCTACGCGGAGCAGCTAGCTCGCGCGCAGCTGCTGTACACCGAAGAAGATCGAGCGCTGTTCGAGCAGGCGTGGGATATGTCCGAGGCACACCGTGAAGAACCCGTGGCGCGCACGGGCCCTCCGGCAGCGGCGGCGCCCACCCCCTCCCGCCGCGCCCGACGGCGCGCCGCCGCGGCCGAGCGTCCTGGACATGCTTCGGCGGGCCGCGTGAGAAAGGGCATCGGGCGGCAGGCATGCCACGGAGCGGCCTGCCTTTGAATCAAGACTTGCAGCAACCGCGCGTTGCGCATTTCTTCGCTTAATGCGCAGTCAATGGGCTCACTGGAATGGCCTTGAAGGGCGCCGGTGGCAGCGGAAGGGGTGCGAGAGGTTGCGCTGGGGTGCAAGCGGGTGTCGTTTATACCCCTTTTATGGGCAGGGTAAGAAGATTCAGTCTGAAAACATTATGCAACACATAACAATCAGGCTAACTCTGCAGGGCAGAGAGGATCCAGGTTCTGTCGCCTGCGCCTGGCGAGATGCCTGCGGCCGACGCCGAGCGGGTTTGGTTGCCGCCTGGCCGATTGAGCCCAAATGATCGGGTTTATCGGGTTGAGCGATCATGCCGCTGCGGGTCACACGGCAGATCTTCTCGACCAAAGCCTCGGGCAGGCGCTTGCCCCGTGCGGCTGCGGGCTTGAGCATCGCGCAGCGGCCGACCCACTCACCGTCGAGGCCTTCGGCCAGGCTGTCGGTCTCCTCGCGGAAATGCTTCGGCATTGCGCGGGGCTCGGGTGGAGAAGCGAAGATTGCGAATATGCAATCGCCCCGCTGGGGCGTCGTGGCTTTTACTGTTTGGGCTTGGAGGTTTCAACCGCTGCAGCCGCACGATGAGCTCAGCCAGCCCGTGTGCTTGCGACGCTCCTTCGCGGCGCCCCCGACGGTGTTGCCGTAGGTACCTTACGCGCTGCCCAGCACATGCCCTCAGGGCGCAATGCCACCTCGGCCGCGACGCGCCCATCCACGGGCGGCCTGCTTCAGGCGCGCTTCGAAACTTCAGAGGCGCGGTCGCTTGCGCCGTTCAAGGCCGGTCGCCTGACGGGTTTCCTCCATCCTGGCTCTTTCGGCGGCGCGCTCTATCCTTTTGTTCTCGGTAGCCTTGCGGATGGCAGTCTCCAGGCGGCGCTTGCCCTCGCGCACGCGCTCGATGTCGTCGGTGGGCGCGGGCAAGCGCCGGTCCAGTTCGTCCGCCACTCGTTGGCCGACCTGCTGGATAACCCGATCGCTTTCGTTTGTCACATGGGCTTTAACTTGCTGCGCGCGCTGTCGGATCATGTTGGGCCAGGACTGGCGGCGCTGCATCGTGAGCTGCCGCTCATACGCCACAGCTTCCGCCAGCGAGTGGATGGTCTTACCCTTGTCGGGGCCCTCCGCCGTCTTCACGAAGACAGCGCCTTCTGGCTTGTACCTCTTCAGGGCACGTTTGGCGGCCTGGGCGTCTGGCGTCTTGGACGGACGGGTTGAAGCAGTGTCTGGAGCCGGGGTTGAGGCCGGGGTTGGGGCAGGGGTTGAGGCCGGGGTTTGAGGCCGGGGTTAAGGCCGGGGTTGAGGCCGGGGTTGAGGCCAGGGTTGAGGCCAGGGTTGAAACAGGGGTTGAAACTGGTCCTGAAGTCGGTTGAACCTCAAGGTTGAGGTTTGGCTCGCCGGCTGGCAGACACAACAGTGCGCCGACGATCGCGTGGAGATTGCCAGGCGGCAGTTCTGTCGCGTTCGGGCAACATGCTTCTCGAAAAGCGTTCGGGGAGAAAGGCGCACACTTGCTACGGCACTCCTCGGCGTAGCCCTTCAAGACCTTACCGAAGTTTGGGAAAGCCGCATGATCCGAGCAATAATCGGAACAGATTTCTTTTCGAAGGGAGCAGCTGCGGGTTGAACCCGCATCCAGGCAGGACGCGCAGCGCAGCTCAAGCTCCGCATGGAACGGGCAATCGCAGCGGATGCGGTCACAGAAGCCCTTCTTGGCGTGCTTCCCGCAAGCGCCGTTCTGAAAGAGGCGGGAGAGTCGGTCCTCCCGCTCCATGTCTAGGCGCTCACAGCGGCCATGCAAGTGGCAGCTGCGTGCGCCCCAGGGACACGGCTTACCATTTGTGCAAGGACGGCCGCAGCGAATCGACATTAGATCGGAGTGCGACGTCGCCCAAGGGAGCGCCAAAGAAAAGTTCCAAGCGAAATGCTTTTCCAATGGCGCCTTTCTTCGCTGAGTCGCGCGGCGGCTTCGTTCGCAGTTTTGAGCCGCTGCGCGTCGAAGCGGAAAACAAGCCGCTTTCCACGAGGCAACGTGCTGGGTTTGACTTGGGATCTGCTGCTTCAAGGGCGCCTCAGAAGCGCATCCAGGAACGGTCGTGATCTTGTGAGAAGCAGCTCATTCGACAGCCGTGGCCGAGTCACAGCAAGCAACTCATCGCTTATCTGTCTCCCGCCTTCCCGTCAAAGCAGCAAGCCCCGTGCCCTGCCGGGTATGCGCCAGGCTTGGACAGAGCTGCAGCATGGCAGATGCTGCGATCATCTGCTCGCGATTCTGCATCATACCATCAAGCAACGTTCTGTCCCACGTGCGGTTATACGATTTGGGACAATCGCAGTGGGAGCACCTGCTCATGGTTACCGGCGCTTCACCAGGAAAGATCGCCAATTCGCGCGTGACCCAAACGGTTTGCTTGTCGGCGCAAGCTTCGTTCAAGCACCCCTCGGGCTGCACTAGGCGGGGTGCTGCATCCAACCTTGGAAGTACCTTCTGGCCCAAGCGCGGTGCCTTCTGGCCGCCAACCTTGGAGGTACCTTCTGGCTAAGGCGGGGTGCTACCTCCAACCTTGGAGGTACCTTCTGGCCCAAGCGCGGTGCCTTCTGGCCGCCAACCTTTGAGGTACCTTCTGGCTTAGGCGGGGTGCTACCTCCAACCTTGGAGGTACCTTCGGGCCCAAGCGCTGACTGCGCCATGCTCCGCCATTGCTGCGTCAGCCGACTTAACGAACACTCAAATACTGAGCCGCAACTGCACAATGCATACAAACACGCGTGAACGCACGAGACGCATATACAGGATGTGACCAGGGGCAGGAACCGCAAATTACACGTGGCAGCCCGCTTTGTTTGGACAGCCCCAGACCGATAGCTCCAAAATCAATGGCGACCCTGCTAAAACATAATGAAACACGCGCGATTTTATTATTTTCCGGCGGCCCCGCGCGCGGAACAATTATTGGTCGAGCGACCCAGAATACGAAGCCAAAATCAACGGGGACCCCCCGCCCCCCAAACATAAGTCCGCGTTGTATATTTTTTATGCGGCGCCGCGCGCATAGATGAAGGGGGCTTCCTCGGAAGGTTCTCAAACCTCGAAGCCTGGTTCACAAAGTCCGAAGGTTGGTTTCTGAAGCCCGAAGCCCGATCCAGCAAGCGCGCAGCCCAGCCATGTCCACGAGCGCTCCAAGCCCCGAAAGTGCTCCTGGAACCATCTGGACCCGTAAACGCTCAAAATGGGTTGTTTAGGCTAATTTTTGAAGGGTTTTGGAAGGCTTTCAAAAAGCGATTTTTCTTCTCAGGAAAACACCGCCAGCCCCGAGGCCCAGCGCCGGAGCCGCGGAACCCAGCGAAGAAACTGCGGAGCCTAGCGCAGATACTGCGAGGCCCAGGTCGAGAACCGCGGAGCCTAGACCAGCTCACGGAGATAGCGCATTTACGTCCCCTCCTCCTTCGAGATGGGGCGTTTTCGCGCGGTTTCCTGCATGCCGTATTATCGCCCGGACTCTCCCATGCGTTCGACCTGCCTTCTGCCAGGCGGCGCGATCTCAATCGTCCGGAACACGATGCTACCGCTGTGGCCAGCGTCGGCAATCTGCGGCACGCCATGCTGTGTGCGCAGATTTGCTTCCAAAGTCATAACAAGGGCAGTTCCAGGGGACAGCACCTCATCGAAGAACGGCGCCTTGCTGCCCTGCGCTCTCTCTTGTTCCCGCTGCAGAGCCAAAAGTTTTGTTTTCTGCGCTTGCTTGAACTCGTCGGAAGCCGTGCAGGCTTCCGTGTGTTCGCGCAGCTCGCGCTTGTGCCGCTCTTCCATAGCATGGACGTCCTCGCCACCCTCGTCCCTGACGATCAGGCGGTCTCGAAGCTGGAAGGGCCGGCCGTGCGCGCCGGTTTTCACTGCGGTAATGAGGGATTCTGGGCGAATCGACGGCGCCTTGTCGAAGTGGTAGCCGATGTAATGATCGCCACCTTCATATTCCGTGACGATGTAGTGGTTTGCGCTGGGGTAGCCCTCGCGCTCTGCCCAAGCATCATAGCGATCGGCGACCAAAGCCACCTCGGGGCACAGCCTCACGTCCGCAGTGGCGCACAGGATGTTCCTCTGCCAGCCAGTGTGCAGATACCTTATCGTGCCGATGCTCTTCGGGTCGCCGCGCTGGAACCACATCTTATTGCGCCGCACCGGGCCTCCGCGGTAATTGAGCGCTTTATTTTCACCTTCGACCCACTGTGCAGCGCCCGGCGCAATGTTTTGTTCAGCTCTGACTCTCGGATACGACTGGAGCTGGGTCATCAGGGCTGCGGGGTCGAAGCCCAGCACCTGCTGCGCGAAGTGCGGGAGAGCCCATATGTCCAAATCATCTCGGACACGGCGCGCCCTTCCCATCTTGGTCAGCGCGCGGGGAACGGGACGCTTCTCCCGCTGCTCTTGCGTAGGATCGATGGGAAGGCAAGCCGCGATACGAGCGGCGTCTCTTTCCACCTGCTTCCGCAACTCGCGGATTTGTTTGTTGGCTCGCGCTCTCTCAGCAAGCGCCTCCTCCATCGGACCAGAAGGTGCTCGCCCGAGGCGCTTGTCAAATTCCTCCGCTATGCATTGCTGCACGGCGTAGGGCACCTCGCGAATCACGCGGTCCGCCTCCGAAGTCGTGTGGTCCGTGATGCGACCGATAAACTTTTTCTGCCGCTCGGCGCGCATCTCGGCATCCATGCGGTCGCGCTTCTCCTCCAGAGCGGCTATCTCTTCCGGCTCCAAGGTGAGGCCTTGCGCGTTTTACCAGATTTGATTTGGAAGCGCACCTGGGCAAGATCTAAGGAGGCCTTGCTCGCGAGGCCACGCATGTTTGGCACAGTGGCCGGAGCAAGGGAGTGGTTGCTACAACGACCGCTGCAGTGGCCTGTGCAATGGCAAAGGTTGGGCGCAAAATACTTTTCCTTGACGCCTCTTCTGCAACGTGCCCCGCGACGGCTTCACTCCCGCTTCAGAGCCGCCGTGCCGCGGCCAAGCAGCCCGAAAAACATCTGGGAGGGCTGGTGTCGATCGACTGCGACTGGGCACTGGTGACAGTTTGTCACCAGTTCTGGGAATCGATCGATCATTCTGTGGAGGGCACGAAGCGCCGTACACTTCGTGCGCTCTTGACAAAGCGTCATGTGCACTTCGAATTCGTGTTCTTCTCGAGCGATGTTACGTCGAAGGTAACACCCCCCTGAATTCGCGTCGTCGATCGACACCTGCGGTTTCGCTCAAGCCATTCTACTAGATCGCAAGCTCACATTGGAACGCCATCTCCTCCAAGCGTGCGTCGCGCCTACGTTCTAGCGCTTCGATGCTTGCGCCCTCATCGGCACGACAGCCAGCTCGGTCCACCCGAATGACGTCAAGCCAATCGATCAAGTCCGCCCCGTGGGGCAGCATCACCCCTTTCGAGTGGGCTCTATTCACCACCCACGCCACAAGGCCTGGGGACCAAGGGACACCTGAGCAGTGAATGCAAGGAACCCATGCTGGGCTGCGACCCGCGCCGCGACTTCCGTCAGCTCCGGCGGTAACAATGCCAGGCCTGCCTTCACGGCGCGCGCAGAGGGCGTGCCGCCATGCGCGGCCAGCGTCTGACAGAGCGTTCCCGCCATCTCGTTGACGAGCACGGTAACGTCCGCGGGGAATCGGAAAATGTACGCCATGGAATTTGTGCGCGATGTGGCGGCGGGTCTAACGGCCAAGCTTGGACACAAAGCGTTTTTCTTAAATGCCCCGGCTGCGTCGTCCCCTGCGACGGTCTCACTCCTGCTTCTGAGCCGCTTGTTGAATGGAGGCACGAAGTGCCGTGCACTTCGTGCGCTCTTGACAAAGCGTCAGGTGCACTTCGAGTTCGTGTTCTTCTCGCGCGATGTTACGTCGAAGGTAACACCCCCCTGAATTCGCGTCGTCGATCGACACCTGCGGTTTCGCTCAAGCCATTCTACTAGATCGCAAGCTCACATTGGAACGCCATCTCCTCCAAGCGTGCGTCGCGCCTACGTTCTAGCGCTTCGATGCTTGCGCCTTCATCGGTACGACAGCCAGCTTCGTCAACGATTAAGCGGCACTAGCTTCCCCAAACAATGAAGTAGCTGTGGCCGTCCGCGGCACGTTGGATGCCTTCGAAGAAAACGTGGCGCGTGTCCACTTCGCCAACTTTGCCACCCCACCACCTGGATTTGGGGCGTGCCACGTTTTCGAAAGCGATGGTGTGGTGCACCATTTCGTGCACAGTGAAATAGCCGCGCTTGTTAAGGAAGGATCGCTTTGTTTCTCCCTCGTGGAATTTGCTCGGTGGCTCCCGGAAGACGATCTCATGGCCGTGGAACGCGGGAGCCAGCCATTCTACTGGTGACAAGCTGCGGAATTCGTCGCGCGCGGCATCAAAGTATTCAGGAGGACGGTCCTTTATGTTAATGGACCCATGGGGAGCGACATATAATTCGAAACTGAGGTCCTGCAGCTGTGCTGTAGGTTCCGATTGCACGGCGACCGCAGCGAGCTCCACGGCGCCGCCTTGGATTCCACAGCGAGCCAAGGCGACGCTGTTCAGCAAACGCTGTCCCTGGAACAGCAGCGCCGTGTCGGGATACGCGCGCCCCGTTGCTACGCAAAGCTCCATCAACACATCTCCGATTTTGCCCGTCGGTTTTACTTTCGTCTTGTGCGTCGCCGGCTCGCCCGACAGAGCTTTGCGGAAGGTCACCGAGACGCGTCGGGGCACTATCCTTGGGCGGATCCTCCGGGCCATGGCCTTGACGAGGGGTGGCTCGTTCGCGCTGGTCGGCGCCGTGGCTGGTGCAAAAGGTAAACTATCAAGGCCGGTCTAAGGTCTAACGGCCGAGCTTGGACACAAAGTGTTTTTCTTAAATGCCCCAGCTCCGTCGTCCCCCGCGACGGCTTCACTCCTGCTTCTGGTCGGAAGCGCAGCGGTGCATGGCGCTGCTTCGAGCGCGCCTCAGAGGCGGATGCAGGAACGATCATGGACACGTCCTGCGAGACCGGACCAACTGATTCAACAGCCGCGGCCGAGCTGCAGCATGCGATCTGTCGCTAGCATCTCATCTGCCTTCCTTTTCCTTTGCCAGTGAAATTTCCTGTCGCAGTCGGCGCGTCAGCAGCAGGTGTCGCCGACCCTCCCGGTGGCAGCGGATGTAAGTCAGCTCCGGCGGTTCTCCCACCGAGATCACAACGACCATTGCCAGTGTTTGCGCCCGAAGCGTCCAGCGCGCCAGATGGGTGCGCGAATGGCCGCGTCCCGTGAAGACAGCATCGCTGCCCATTTCGGCGGCAGCGGAACCGCGTAGCTCGAGGGTTTGACGCACGTTGATGAACTCCTCCTCGCTCTCGGAGTACTGTTCCATGAATTCGTTCAGGGTGTTCAGGGTGACAGGGGGACGGGCTTCGGGCGAATGCGCTTTGCCACGCGCGCTAGCGCGCACTTCCGGCCGCAGGTCATCCACTGTGTCCCGCGCAGCGAGCCTGTCACGATCGAGCTCATCCAGCGGGCGGAGGCTTTCTTCCACGGCGCGCCGCTGCTTGGCCGGGAGCGGCGTCAGCACTCTGCCCAGGGCTGTCCGCGTGGTGCTCACCTGCTGCTCGGATGCGGCCACGGTCAGCAGCCAGGCGCCTTCGAGCTCCACGAAGATCGCGAGCCACCGCACGGGACACGTTTTCTTAGCCATTAGCGCGGCCACTTCTGTTTGCCATTTTTGTGCAGCAGCGCCACAGCCGGCGATTTCTGCGAAAGGCGGGCGCGGGCTGAACAGGTCGGCCGCGAAGCGGGTGTGCTTGCTGCCAGCGCGGTCAGCGAGGCTGAGGCCAAGGCGCCCGCGGAAGAAATTCATGCGGGCGACGCGAAACGAGCTGCAGAAGGGGGTTGCGAAACAAAGTATCGCCCGAAAGCAATGATAACTTTTATTGAACGCTGCGTCTCTCATGGCGCCCGCGACAAAATCAATCCTGCTTCCGAGCCGACGCGGCGCGCCATCGAAGCGGAAAGAAAAAAGGGGCCCACTCTCCTTCGAGGCATGGCTCGCTCCTGCTTCTGAGCTGCTGGCTTGCGGCGTCTGCTCCCATGTCTGCGGGTGCTTATTTTCGCTCCTGTTTCCAAGGTGTTACGTTGGAGCTAACACCTCAGAAACCCAACATTCAGGGTAATCTGCACCAGTGTCAGCGCAACAAAGCGCATGTGCGGGTGCGGTTGAGTATCGTAACAAACTCCCTTGCAATTTGGGTGGCGCTGTGGTCGCCCAGAGCGGCTTTGGACGAATCTCTGGAGACAGAAAAGCACCCCCCGAAACGAAACTGTTTCACAGTGGTTCGCCACACGCTGCCGCCACGCCGTCCCTGATCGACAAGGACGGGCACATTGCGAAGCGCGCGAAAATAACCCCCGCACCGCCCGCAACAACGACCCTCAGCCGCGCCGTCCTCGGCGTCCTCCTCCGACAGGATGCTGTCGCAGACGAGCTGGCGCAGACCCAGAAGCGGTTGGCCTTCTTCTACATGGCGGCGTGCGCGTGCGAAGCGCAGGCTCCGTATCCATCGCATCCAGGCGTGGATTACATGAGCTGCGCAAGGGATTTTTGCGAGGCCATGCGCCACGACGCGCTCGAGCAGGTCCTCTGCGACGATTGCGCCACATTCAGGCGCCGACATCGTTGGTGCGACCGCCGACTTCGCCCAGAAAGTTGGGGTCGAGGCGGTGCGCATGCGCTGTGTCCGTGCGCCCGCTGCCCATCGGATCCCGCTTGCCGCCTCGGCGATTGCCTGGAGGGCATGGGCACGCAGTTCCTGTGCCAAGGCCACAGAGACGGCATCATCGAACAGTTGCGCAATGCGCAGTACATCTTGCGGGAAGATTGCGCTGCCGCAGGCCCCGGATTAAGCTGCAGCGAGGGCGAAGAAGAACGCGTATCACGCATAGGCTGCTGCCTGGGCGTGGACGCCGCTTCCTCCCCCCTCGACATCGTCCTCGCGAGGGGCTTCCTCTGCCGCGATGAAGCGGTCGAGGAAACGCTGGCCGTGGCCCGCAAGCGGGTCGCCCACTTCTTTATCAGGCTCTGCAGCGCCGCGCGGAGTCACGAACCCGAATGCATTTCGGCGGGCAGGGCGTTCAACCTCCTGTCACGTGAGGACACGTCGCCCGCTCGCAAAGATGCATACTGGCATGCGTACGCTTCGGCAATGCAGGACGCCGTAATGGAAACTTTTTGCATGCGTTGCCGAGAGCACAGCGCCTCCCGTAAATGGTGCGATGACATGCGGAGTCCGTGGTACATGCGTGGGCGCTGGCCATGGGCACGGGAGTACCCGTGCAGTCAATGCCCTCCTCCAGTCCGGGCCGTGCGTGCCCTCCTCGGGGCCTTCATGCTCCCCCGAGAGCGGGCCGCCTGGCCCATCGCGCCCTGGGAGGAAGGACACCACGACGGGTTGCGAGAGCAGCTGCGGAACGTGCAGCTCCTCATGCGCACGTAGACGCGCCAGCGTAATCGGCGAGGCACCAGCCCCTCTACGGCACACCCCCAAGACGTTTCGCCGAGATGCTGGCAGAGCCAGCCAGCGACGTGCTGCGGCTCTCCAACTCTCCTGGTCCGCTCAGAGAAGCCAAGCCCATAAACCATCCGCGCTTGTTCTTTATGCCTCCTGCGCGCACTCTGAAGGCCCTCTGTTTCTAGAACTCTTTGACATGTGCTCAGAGGCGCACGAGATGACGTCTGCCTAGATTATTAAATTTATTCCAGCAACAAATGGAATGTCTGGCATTATTCGAAATGTGCTCAGAGGCGCACGAGTTGACGTCTGCCTAGATTATTGAATTTATTCCAGCAACAAATGGAATTTCTGGCACTATTCGAAATGTGCTCAGAGGCGCACGAGAAGACGTCTGCCTAGATTATTCCATTTATTCTAGAAAAAATAGAATTTCTGGAACGTGTGTGTGTGTTGGAGCAGACGGTCATTCTATATCAGCGAAGCAACAGTTGGCGTGATGCCTACGAAGTTCTTGTTAGCCGCTGACTACAACCAAATGACCTGACTCAATTCCTGCACGCGCACACATTGCAGAAATTCCATTCCAGAAATTCCAGAAATCTGGAACTCCTCGGACATCGTTCCCTGGGTGTCCTAAGCAGAGAATAGCGCCCGGGCATGAGGCAGAGCGCACATATCCAGAAAATCCGTCTTCTGGAACTATTGGAAATATGCTCGGGGGCGCAAGAGACGTCGTCTGCCTAGATTATTCAGTTCATTCCAGAAAGAATGGAATGTCTGGAACCAATCGAAATGTGCTCAGAGGCGCACGAGAAGACGTCTGCCTAGATTATTCAGTTTATTCTAGAAAAAATAGAATTTCTGAAACGTTTGTGTGTTGGAGCAGACGGTCATTCTATATCAGCGAAGCAACAGTTGGCGTGATGCCTACGAAGTTCTTGTTAGCCGCTGACTACAACCAAATGACCTGACTCAATTCCTGTACGCGCACACATTGCAGAAATTCCATGCCAGAAATTCCATAAATCTGGAAGAACTCCTCGGAAATCCTTCCCTGGGTGTCCTAAGCAGAGAATAGCGCCCGGGCATGAGGCAGAGCGCACATATCCAGAAAATCCATCTTCTGGAACTATTGGACATGTGCTGGGAGGCGCAAGAGACGTCGTCTGCCTAGATTATTCAGTTCATTCCAGAAAGAATGGGATATCTGGAACCAGTCGAAATGTGTTCAGGAGACGCACGAGAAAACGTCTGCATATATTATTCCATTTATTCAAGAAAAAATGGAATTTCTGGAACGTGTGTGTGTTGGAGCAGACGGTCATTCTATATAAGCGAAGCAAAAATTGACGCGATGCCTACGAAGTTCTTGATAGCTGCTGACTACAAACAAATGGCCTGACTCCAATGCCTGTACGCACACACATTCCAGAAATTCCATTCCAGAAATTCCAGAAATCTGGAACTCCTCGGAAATCGTTCCCTGGGCGCCCCAGCAAACTATAGCGCTCAATCTTATGGGAGAGCAGCCGATTCCAGAAACTCCATTTGTCCGATTGATCGGCCATGGGGCCTGTAGGCAGCAGGGTGCTGTTGTACAAGCTAGGCGACACATGTGCGTTCGAAATCATCCTTCGCTGGGGTGTTTGCAAACGCAATCGGAGAAGTTCCTGAGACGACGTCTGAGACGGTGTGCTCAGTCGCGGCGTGGACGCTTCGCGAAGCTCCTCATCCACTGCGCCGCTGCCGCTTCACGCTCTTCGCGGTTACGCTTCAGAAATTCATTTATCTCAGCCACCTCGTCTGGCCTCGCGCTCTCGTCCGCTTCCGCCTCCCCGCCAGCGATGTCTTCGATGCACACGGTGCTCTCCACGAACGCATCGGGGCTTCGTGGGCTCGGCGGCGCAGGCGGCTCAGCGGGCAGGAGCGGCGGCGGGCTCAAAACGGGGCCCACATAGCCCGGGTTGGCAGGCAACCAATCCTTGATACATGATACGATGGGGTGCGCCTTCCACTGGGGATTCATCGCGAAAGCCCCGAAACGGATCGAGGCGCGCACGCTGTCGCCGTTGGCGTCTCCCAGCAGGCAGGCGACACTGAGGGCATTTTCCCAACAAGCTGGTCGAACGGCGCGTGTGTCGTTCACCAGCCGCTTCGTTTTATGGACTTCAAGGATGTCGAGGAGATGCGGGTCCGCGCTGGGTTCCCCTGTTCTGGGCGCACAAAGGGGTGCCCTCGGGAAAGTTGAAATGCCACTGGAGTCCGGCTGGCCTAAAAGGCGGCTTCAGCGGGACGGACGTGTCTTTTGGCTGCCGCACACAGGCATGGCAGTGATATGCATAGAAGGTGCCGTCAAGACCATGGTGCTTGACCGCGTACGCTGCCCAAGGGCCGCCCCGCTCTTTAGCGTGCCCCATCCCTTCCGCAGCAGCAGGATGGCACTGGGCGCAGCAACGCTTACCGCAGCCCCAGCACATGGGGGTTCCACCCGAGCGGACGGTGCAACCGCTAATTGCAAGGATCAGCGGTGTCGACAATGTGCGCCGCATGGTCGGCGAGTGCCTCCTCCCAGCCCGCAGCCGGGCCGAGGAAGACTGCGGAGGCCGCAGCCTTGGCATGCTGGATGCGCGACAGGACCTGCATCTGCGGCGCTGGCGTCTGCCCCAAGTAACGCAAGCCGTTGAAGACGGCGACGTCGGTGTAACTCGAGCCTGTTCATGCCAGCAGCGAGCGCAATGGCGTCTTCCGCCCGGCTCCGTGCGGCAAGCGTGTGCACGGGAGCGGGCGCCTCGGCTATGGAGTTTGTCGCGCTCGTAGTCGAGGCCGGTGCCTGTTCCACGATTGAGTGGCGCTCGTGAGCGCCATACGCGCAAAAGGTTTGGGTGCACTTCTTGTTCACACCGTTGCGGTCCAAGGTCGAAGAGGAGAAAGTGAAGGTCAGCGCCGTGCTCTCGATGCTGACGCTCGGTGATTCGGCGCGGCGGTAGAAAGGGCTCTTCAACAGCCGTTGTCGGAGGGCTTCTGGTTGGTCCACACCCTCGAATTTCACAGTCCACGTACGCGTGGTGCTCATGGTGGAGTGCACGGTTCGATGCGGCTCTGTGTTATGAGCAACGGTGAAGGTGCGACAAGAAGTAGGGGGGTGCTGACGTGTAGTCGGTATTGTTTCGCAAGAGGCTTGGTTTTCCGCAGCCGCTTTTAGGGCGGCGCCCGAGCCACCCAAAATATGCACGCAGAAGGCAAAATAAAAAACGCGACGCGAAACGAGCTGCAGACGGGGATTACGAAACAAAGTATCGCCCGAAAGCAATGAGAACTCTTATTGAACGCTGCGTCTCTCATGGCACCCGCGACAGACTCAATCCTGCTTCTGAGCCGACGCGGCGCGCCATCGAAGCGCAAAGAAAAAGGAGCCCATTCTCCTTCGAGGCATGGCTCGCTCCTGCTTCTGAGCTGCTGGCCGTTGCTCTTCGGCCACTGCTCTCTTGTCTTCGTCTGCTTATTTCGCTACTGCTTCCAAGCGGCCGCGCACCGCTGGTGCGCAAACAGGAACGACCCCGGGACTCATGCGTCGCTTCCTCCTAGAACTTCCGTAACAATCCGGAAAGTCCTAGCGCATGTCGTGTTGGCGGCGATGCGATGCAACACTTCGCGCTCACGGTTGGAGATGGCCAGGGCAGCCTGCACCTGGAATCTCAAGCTGATCACCATGCTTTCCAATTGGTGCACGCGGCTGCGTTCGGCTTGGGAAACTTCTTCCAAGCGCCGCTGGACCTCCCGGGCAGCCTGCTCCTGTTCCATTACATCGACCGTTGTCCGTACCATTTCTGCACGCAGGCGAGGCTGGCATGCCAAGACGACCGACCCTCGGCATGCGTAGCAGCCGCGCTCTTCACATGGCTCGTGAACCAAAACGCCGGATGATTCGCCCCCCACAACCTCGACGGGCTTGGCATGAGAACGGCAATGCAGACGCATAAGGGCCTTCACGCGCCCGTGCGTTAGGGATCGGACGTGCCTGCAAAACGGACAGGCGATCTGGCAGGTTGTTGCGAGGCCGACCGGGCTGCGGACGCGGACAAGGTTCAGCGCGCACGTCTCGCAGACCCTCTTTCCGCAAAATTGCTGCTTCACCCCTATGCTGCCACAGCCGAGGTCGCAGCCCTTCTGGTCGATTACATGGGCACGAACTCGTCGGCGGATCGCGGCAAAGCCTTTCCTGCGGATCGGGGCAACCATGCGGGTCCACTGCGGAGGGGCAGGACGTAGCAGGTGGGAGCTTGTACACAAATTGCTTTTCTTAAACGCCCCGGTTCCGTCGCGCCCCGCTGCGGACTCACGCCTGCTTCTGAGCCGACGCGGCGCGCCATGGAAGTGCAAACAAAAATGCCCCGCCTCCTCTGAGGCAAGGCTCTTGGCGGCTCTTCTACCAGGATTCTTTTTGGCCTCGGCGGCGGCGCTGGGCTGAACGCTGCGCCCTCTCCATGTGTTTCTTCAGTTCCTCTTGCGTCTCCCGGCGGACGCTTGTGCGGAACGTCAAACTGTGCGCGGCGCTCGCTCCCTCCTCCTTGGGTGCGCAATGCTCCGTCTCCAGATTGCTGCCGTTAGCGGTCATGATGACCAGGTCAAACGGCTCCAGCACGCGGTCGAAAATCTTTCGCTGCGTCGCTTTGTCACGGACCTGGAACGCTCGGCGCCCGCCGCGCAGCGCCGCGATCAGGCCGAGCTCGTGGAGGTCCTCCACGGCATCGCTGTGCCAACCGAGGTGTCTGCCGCCGTCTTCGTACCAGCGGTCCATCGCGATGTTGCGCGGCGGCAGTTCTACCGTTCGCAGGAATTCGTTCCACTGGTTCACGGCCCGCCCAAGAAAGCGCGCGTGGTCGACGTTGGACGTGCTCGCGTGAAACTTGGCAAACGTCCCTGGGTATCGGTTGGTCCAAACACCACTCTCCAGGGGCGGGCTTTGCATGGGCAAGGTGTTGTAAGCTTTGGGTCGGAAGTGTCCGCCGTGCGATACGTGGTCGCCGCCTATGAACTGGGGCTCACCCATGGCGATTTCGTCTTTGCCGTGTCTCACAGGGATTTCCCCCAGCGCCTTCATCAAAGCATCTTGGTCCACTTCGTTCAAGAATCGCAAACATGTTGGACAGTCGTTGGCAAGGACATGCTAGACGTCATGACCGCCGACCTGGTATTTAGCTAAAACCTTGCGCAAGAGGGTGAAGGCGTCCGCGCAGCGCTTGGTTGGCGGCCCTTCTGTGGGTTCGGCGGCGCCCTCGGAGGTCACGGCCGTGCTCTGGGACGGTGCTTCAGGATTTGCTGCGATGCTCCCGGGAAGCATTGCCGCGTCCTTTTTCTGCTGTTTCCGCAGGTCACGGACTCGCTTGTTGGCGCGGGCTCTCTCCGCAAGCGCCTCGTCCAACGCACCGACGGGTGCTGGCCCGAAGCGCTTGTCAAGCTCCTCCGCTATGCATTGCTGCGCGGCCTGGGGCGCCTCGCGGATCACGCGGTCCGCCTCCGAAGTCGCATGGTCCGCGATGCGGCCGATCAACTTTTTCTGGCGCTCGGCGCGCATCTCGGCAACCATGCGGTCGCGCTTCGCCTCCAGAGCGGCTCTCTTCCGGCTCCAAGGTACGACCCTTGCGCGTTTTACCAGATTTGATTTGAAAGCGAACCTGCGCAAGATCTAAGGAAGCCTTGCTCGTGGGTCCGGGCATGTTTGGGGCAATGGCCGGGACAATGGTTGGGGCAATGGCTGGTGCAATGGCCGGTGCAATGGCCAGCGTCAGTGGCCGCTGCAACGGCCAAGGTAAACACTTTTCCTGAACACCTCGGTTCCTGCCGCGCCCGCGACGGCCTCAGAAGCGCTTCTGGGCCGCCGCGGCGCCCCAAACATACATAAAAAAAGCGGCCCGCCTCTTTCGAGGCGAGTCGCTTTTGTTTGTGGTTTGCCTCCCAGCCTTTCCATTGGCCGCGTCGCGCGAAAGTTCGCAGCGCGCCTCGTCCTTGAGGTGCCAGGTTTCCCAGAAGTGGCGCCCGAAATCTGCCAGCGGGCCACCGCAAAAAAATGAGTTTCGAGGCTTATATTCGCTGCTCAAAGCTCCTGTGGGTTCCCGTCGGCCGCTCAGCCAAGGACGGACAGATCGTGCACAATGGGCGCGCGGTTCTCTGGCATCTGTGCCTCGATCCTGCTTAAATCTTCTTCTCCGAGTTCCCATGTGATGGCCTGGCCTTTGGCTGCAATGGGGACGGGCTGCTTCAAAACGATTGCCCCCTGAATTGGGTAGCAAATCGGGCCGGCCGCCCAAGGATAACCGTTGCATTCTTTGGGGGTGCGCCGCCCAGCATAATAAAGCAGGACGGGCACGCATCCGTGCCAGTTTTCAAGGTCGGGGTTGTGCGGCACGGCCTCGACCAGCGGTCCCAGTGGCGGCTCACTCGCCCACGGAAGCTTGCGCCACTTCTTGTTCATACCCATCTTGACCGCGTACCAGCCCGGGTCGAGGTTTATTTTTTGGTTATCGACCAGTTTGTGGCCCTTGCTCATCGAGTCCAGGACTTCTGGGCCTTGCAAAACAATGATTTTTTCAGATCCTTGACAGGCGGTATTCCTGGCGTGCTTGCCGATGCACCGTCCACCCTCAATTTGTTCTTGCGGCCATGCTCGTGGCCATCGGTGGCTCCGCGTTTTTTCGGCTCGGGCTGCGGCGGCTGCTCGAGTCGCCCAGCTGCGTCTACGATGTCCGACAGCATTTGCGGCAACGTGTCCGGCGTAAGTTGGACGCCGTCGCTTCCTGGGTCGCCCCTGCGTCGCTTGGCAGGCCGCGCTCCTGCGCTCTGCTCGTGGCCCGCGGAGGGCGCAGGCGCAGCTGGCTGGGTGGCGCCAGCGCACGCGGGATTGCTTTTGCCTTCCTTCCGCAACTCGCGGATTCGTTTGCTGGCCCGTGCTCTCTCAGCTAGCGCCTCCTCCATCGCACCAACGGGTGCTGGCCCGAGGCGCTTGTCAAGTTCCTCCGCTATGCATTGCTGCGCGGCCTGGGGCACCTCGCGGATCAAGCGGTCCGCCTCCAAAGTCGTGCGGTTTACGATGCGACCAATGAGCTTTTTCTGGCACTCGGCGCGCATCTCGGCAACCATGCGGTCGCGCTTCTCCTCGAGCGGTTTTCTCTTCCGGCTCCAAGGTCCGGCCCTTGCGCGTTTTACCGGATTTGATTTGGAAGCGCACCTGGGCAAGATCTAAGGAGGCCTTGCTCGTGGGTCCGGGCATGTTTGGGACAACGGCCAGAACAATGGTTGGGACAATGGTTGGTGCAATGGCCGGCGCAATGGCCAGCGTCAGTGGCCGCTACAACGGCCAAGGTAAACACAAAATACTTTTCTTGAACGCCTCTTCTTCCATTGTGCCCGCGACGGGCTCAAACGCGCTTCAGAGCCGTCGCGGCGGGCTCAAACGCGCTTCAAAGCCATCGCCGGAGCTGGCCGCGCGCCGTTTGTGGGGCTACACGGCTAAACAGCGAGTCCGCCCCCCAGAAACGCTATATAAGCCATCTCTGGGCCGAGCGCCCCGAGAATGCATTTTGAGCCATCTATGGGCAGAAGAGCTTAATCCCCCAGAAACGCTATATAAGCCATCTCTGGGCCGAAGCCCTCCCGAGGCCTCCCCCCGAATTATTTTCTTGCTTTAGATTTCAAAAGGAGGGGCCGGCAGTAAAACGCTGCCCCCGCCAGCAATCGCTTTCTAGGCCGTTTCACGGCCTAACCCCTGAAAGCGCACTTTGAGCCATCTCTGGGCGAATGGCCGCCCCAGCGCCCGCAGCCGCCAGACAGCGCAAGCCCCGCTCCGACGAGCAGCGCGGCTGAGAACGAGAGGCGCCGCATGGCCAACGAAACCGAAGAGGCGCGGGCGAAGCGCGAAGAGCGCAACTTGAGGCGCCGCGTAGGCGGAGATTTGCACAGGAAGCTGACGCCAGAGGCGCGCCTGACAAAGAAAAAACAGATATTCGACAAGCGCCACACCGCCAATCCAGAGATGCGCACCAACAAGCCGAGGCGCAAGTTCAAGAACGCACGCGCTTCTTGGACGAACGTTGACGACGTTTATAAGCTTCGGCACGATTTTGCAAATCAGGCGCAGGCGCTGAAAGCCATGACCCGGCGCGCGGAAGCCGCCGAGGCCCGCGCAGAGGCAGAGGAAGGCGCGCGCGAAGCGGCCGAGGCCCGGTCGGAGGCAGAGAAAGGCGCACGCGAAGCGGCCGAGCGAAAACTCGCGCTGCAAGAGGGCGCCGAGTTGAGCGCATACGAGCTTTACGGGCTTTACCGTGCGCGCTTAGGCTCGCAAACGGAGGGCGCGGTGCAAACGGAAGGAGCGGGAGCCACCGCCGAGGCCGCGCACGCAGCGAACCTCGCAGGCCGCGCGCGGCGCGACGCAGCGAGAGACGAGCGCCTTCTCAAGCGAGCGCGGCGCAATGGCTTGGAGGAGCACCCGGAATGCGCGGAGTATCTCGCTTGGCAGAACAGCCCTCACACGAAGAGTTTGGAAGCGCGGGCCGAGACAGCGGAAGCGAATCTTCAGAAAATCCGTGAAGATTCCACCGATTGGGCCAATGCGGTCGGTCTAACCCCGCTTTTGCTAAAATTGGCTCGCCGCCTTGGCCGCGAACCGACCAGGGAGGAAGTGAAATATTGTCTCGAAAGCTTCGCCGCTTGAGGCGCGGAGCTGCTCCCCAGTGGCGGGCCCGCAGACGCAAGCCCCGCCGCGCAGCTACAGGAAGAGCGCGCTTGGATGGACACAGAGAAAGCTCTCCCACGCCGCTCAATATTTTTTTTATTGCAATTCTGTTTCTCGAAAGAGCTGGCCTTTCAACGCTAAGTGTTGCGTGGGCCGTCGGCGTCGGGACGAGGAGATTGCGAAAGTATGAATCCGAGAATGGAGATGTCACCAGAGCTAGGCAGTTGCCCGTTGCACTCGTCCCGCCAAGATTGCCCAAGGCGTTTGATAATCGCCCGTTCTTCCGCAAGTTTTGTTTGAAGGTCTTCCACTTCCTTCGTAAGTTCATTCGCAACGCCTGGCAGATCCGCGGGGAGCATGTCGATGGAAGACCTAGAATCGCAGCGTCCATCTGGGCCAGTATTGTGGACGATCGCCACTGGGCCGATGTCACTCGCGATCACCTTCGCATGGTCTGGGACATGATCACACAAAAGTTGTTTTACGCGCTTCTCCGTGACGGCGGCCACATGGCGGCAGAAAGGGCACACGATGTGCCAACGCTGGCGCTGATAATTCAGCTGCAGCACTTGGGTCACGCACCTATCGCAAATGCGCTTGCGACAGCAGCGCAAACGGCCGCATCCGGCCTGTCGGTCACATTGTAAATCGCAGGCGGGCATGGCGCGCCCTTGGAAACACAGCGAGGACCGCCAAGAGCGGTCGCTTTTGTTCGCAGAGCAAGGCGCCGCCACTCAGAAGCGGGGGCTGTTACTTTGCCTTTACTTCCCATTTGTTTCTGACCCGCAGCGGTCGCACTTCTGTTTGTGCGCCGTTGCAGAACAAATGACCCAACAACTTTTTTAACGCGCTTCATCCTGACGGTGGCCACATGGGTGTCTAAGTTGTTTTTCTTTCCCCCGAAGATTCTCGCGCATTTTGCTAACAAGGCGTTTCTCGAAATTCTTTTGTATTATGCCGGGGGGGCTGAAGGTTTTCCAAAGATTCTTGCGTATTCTGCTAGGAGTGGGGCGAAGCTTTTACAAGGCCCCTGGCGTACCCTGCCCGCGCGAGTCACGTGAAAATGCGCATATTCTGCTGCGCCCTGCCTGGCCGAGGCGCCTGGCCACATCCCGCGCGTGGGGACACGCGGCTAAACGGCGAATCCGCGCCCTGCCTGGCCGGGGCGCCTGGCCACAGCCCGTGTGTGGGGACACACGGCTAAACGGCGAATCCGGGCCCGGCCAGGCAGGGCTTGGCCACAACCCGCGCGTGGGGACATACGGCTAAACGGCGAATCCGGGCCCGGGCCCTGCCTAGCCGGGGCGCCACCGCAATTCCAGCCGCGGCACGCGGGCAACCCGCGCTCGGGCAAGCAACCGGCACGCGCTCGGGCGAGGCCGGGAGGGATCGCTCCGCACAGGGGAAGCTACTCCGCCTGCGCACGAGAAAGAAGGGAGGGCGGTCGTGCAAGGGTAAGTTGGGGGGAGCTTCTCCTCCCTCGCTTCGAGTGGCAACGCTGCATCCGATAATGCAAAAGCATGTCCTTCTTTTTCCAGAAGGCTCTGGAGCAGAGGGGGCACGCAACGGTCCCGGCGCAATTTTCGTGGACCCGCCGGACATGGTACAGCATATCCTTTTTACGGGCGTGCGAAATGCCGCAGAGGTCGCACTTGTTCTCCTCGCGTCGCTCTGAGGACGCCGTGCGCAGCGGAGAGACCGGCTCTTCGACGTCGTCGCACGACTCTGTGTCGCCGCCGCTGCCGGTGGTCTCCACCTGCTCTTCCTCCCTCGTTCGAGACCGCCGTGTGAATGTGACGCCGTTGGGGGGGCCCGGCGCGATCCGCAGCAGCGACGGGAACTCCTCGCAGAGCGACCACCCGACGTAGCCGTGCGCCGCCAGCTTGTTTTCGCTGGTTCTGTAATAATGCTGCAGGCCGCCAGCGTTGCTTGTGTTTTTGGCGACGGCCGCCGCGAAGTTCAGCCGCACTATGGAGCCAGAGTAAAGAACGCAGGCTCCGCTCGATGTCTTCGCCGGCCCCGCCCACGACGTCGCTCGTCCTCGTCGCGTCGCGCAGCAGCTCTGACTGCGTGACCACGCCGAAGAAGTAGCCGTTGACGAGCCCCAGCTGCATGGAAACGTTGTCGCGCAAGCTGCGTGGGTTTGCGCTCGTGTTCAGACCCCAGGATGAACGCGCTTCTGCTGCGCAGTCAGGAAGCCGAGCATCACGAGCTCGTGTAGGCTGAAGTGGTCTGGCCAAGCGACGCTCGTCACGCCGTCGAGGAACAAGCACCAAGAGCCTCGTGGCAAATAGCGCGTGCCGCATTCCGGGCAAGCCTGGGGCGCCGACCGGCGCCCTGCCGCGGTCGCCCGGCGCCCGGCAGCGGTGCTCAAGCAGCTCGTGGAAGCCAGCCGGCCATTCTTTCCAGGTGCGCCACCTTCTATTGTGGAGTCCTCGCAACTGGTGAAGAGTTGTTCGAGTGCCCAAGCGATGCTTCGATGCAAACAGGTGTTGTGGCTTTTCACGTGGCAATGTTCGACCGCGCGGCTGCGGCAGGATTTGCGCTCGGCGGCAAATCAGATGCAGCGCCCGACATGGCCAATGCAAAGGCATTGATTGACAAAAGTTTGCAAGGAGAGGATAATCTGCTAGCCGAGGTCGGCAGTGCGTTGGCTCTCTTTGTTGACCGTTGCTTTGATCACGCTGGCGCGGGGTCGGGCGCACAACGACGAGGTCGCTACGTTGTTTTGCCAATGCCCGTCGCGCTGGCAACCGCTGGCAACCGCTTTGACTTTACCTTCATGCCCGAAAGCTGCGTGGACTCATGCTTTGCGCCACAAGTCAGCATCGCCACGGTTACTGCTAACTGGACGCCACGCTAAAGAGTCCTGCAAAGCTCGCTCTGGCACGCGCGTTGTTTGATAGGGGGGCGTCTGCTCTGCTAAGCAGCTGCGTGCTGCACCTGTCGATGTGACATAGTTCATGGAAATGCTCCAGCGCAGCCCAATTGGACTTTCTGCGAGGAGGCGGCCGCTAAGTTTCCCGGCTGCAGGGGAAGCCCATTCTTTCCCAGTGCTGCCCCATGCCATGGGTAACGATGCCTAGGTCGTCCACCAAGGCAAAGGGAGGCACTCGAGACTATGGAGTGATGTCTGCCTCTGCCATCGGTTACATCACCGGTGCGGCACACAAAAGCCCGCATTTCGGATGCAGAGCACACAGGCCTTGTGGAGAAGGAGACGGAGAGGTTCGCCACTTGCTCAGGAGATGCCTTGGAGGTGGCCTTGCGCAACAGGGAGCAGTCGTGAGCAAAGGGGCCTCGGGGCGTGCCGATGCATAAATACAGGGTGCGCGCTTTGTCCTGCCATAGTGCGGGGCGTGCGTCGCGTGCGGAAGACGCTGGCTAGGATTTGCAACCCATGAGGATCGCAGGTCGTGCGCGTGGAAATGGCCCTGCTTACCTGTAGTTGGTGTCGAGCCTCTGTGGCTGGTCTATGGACTCCTCCGTCCTTTGCGTGCACTCCCCCACCTGTTTCTCACTGCTGCTGCTCTCCTCTGCCTAGCTGCTTGCGCGCACTGCTCCTTTAATTTTAGGGCTTGCCCTTTCGCATGCGCCACGCATGCGTATGTGTGGGCGCGCGCGCATGTTGCACAGCATGGCTTGGACCACTGCGCGCGCATTCCATAAATTACACTGCCGCACTCCTAGGCGCGCACCGGTGTGCTCTTTGGATCCACGGCCGTGTCTGCGTGCCCACCACACGGAGCCTTGGCAGCCCCCACTGCGGCTCGCCGTCGGTCGCGATGTCAGCAGAAGTCGGGCAGCAAGCGCTCGCACCAGCTGTGCTCCGTGACCCCGTCGGCGCGGACGCGCGCGGCGACGATTGTCAGCAAACGCCAGGCCTTGAGCACGTGCTGTCAGCCTCTGGGAGCAGCAGGTGCGGAAGACTCGACCGAAGGAGGAGCGATGCGCAGGTTTGTTCTCACATAAAATAGAAAGAGTGCGTCTTCAATGGCGACGCCCCGCGAATTTGAGTTGGCCTGCCCAGCTTGCGACGGGCCCGGCATCTTCGCAATTGAAAATGGACTCCGCTTGCGGGTGGGGTTGGCCAGCAACCTTTCACGCTTCGTGCGGCGACAGCGATATCCTGTCCTCATTCTGTACGTCGCTCGCCTGGAGCCTGGTAAAGCGCCCCGCGCCTGGAGGTCGCTGCTCAGCTCACTCCGAGCTCAAGGGTTCATGCCAAGGGAATGTCAGTTCGAGGCTAGTGCTGCGCACGATGTGGCCCGGAGCTTGGCCCGGGCGGCGCGGCACAGAAGCGTCCTCGCCGCCTCAGACATCCACCGCCTTGCGCGGCGCGCCGTGACGCGCCGCTCGAGCCCCTCGCCAGACAGAGGTGGTTCCGTGGCTTCCACGCGGCTCGACTCGAGCCCGGACAGCCGACCGAGCTCCCAGTCAGCGCTCGCAGCGCTTGGCGAGGATGCAATCCCACCCACGTTCCGGAAGGTTCTGGGCGAGATCGGCGCAGACGAATAGGGAGTAAACAAAAAGGCATGGCGTCCTTCCCCGAATTTGTCCGCTTCTGCGCGGCCCGGCCGGGCGGCGACAAGGGCGGCCTCTGCGCGATCCAGCCACGCGGGCTGCGCGGCTCCCCTATCAAAATGGGATACTCGTTTAACCTGCTGCGCCGTCTCGCCAACTGGGAATACAGCTACCCTGCCGGCGTTGACATCCTGGCCGTGGCCCGGATGAACCGGCCGAACGACACGCACTTCCACCAGCGCCGCGCGCTCCAGCTCGCGGAGGCCCTGCTGAAGCACGAGCTCCATCAATACGTCGTGGCGAGGAGGAATGGTTGCAACCGTGGGCCACGGCGGAAACGTTAGCGGCCATGCGCCGCCTCCAGCTCTCGCTGAGCCCCAACCTCGCCGGGCACTTCTTTGACGCGGCGCAGATCAAGGCAGGGCCTCGGGAGAGGCGCGCGGGAGATCCGCACGCGGCGCCACATGCTGCGCCTCCGCCCCTCCACGAGCCCGCGCGCCGCCAGCGGCGCGCGCAACTAACGCCCGCGCGTTGGCCCTGCCACCTTCGGCACAAGGGCGTGGAGCCGATGTGTGAGGCGGACGCCCTGTGCCGCTGGGAGCGGTCGCCGCAGCCCCGTGGGCGAGGCAGGTGCGTGGCGACTGGAGCGCCTGCTCGGGGCGCATAGCCGATCCTTGTTTGGCGCCGAGCCACAAAGCTTGCACTGAAGGAAAACCCTGCCTACGCGGTCTCCTGCTCCGCGGAAGCCTGCCCAAACGGCAGGGAGGTTGGCGGCGGTGTTAACTGAGGCTCTCGAGGCACGCTTGCATCGGCAACGGCGTCAGCGAGCTCACCCAGCCTGGACGCGAGCGATTGAAGCACAGAGCCGTCGCCGCAGACCGCCGCAACACCCATGGACACACCAAAGAGTAGCTGGTAATCGACTACTGCCTCGGCGGCATCGAGCAAATCAGCGCAGTTGCGCAAAGGGTCTTCGCGGTGCTGGAGAGAGCCCCAAACAGCGCGGAGCCACAGCACCATTGTCTCGAGCTCCTTGTTTGCTCCGGCCTGCCCTGCAAAGGCTTTGCTCGCACACGAAAGTGCGGCGCTGCTGAACAGTTGGTGCGGCCGGCTGCGAAGGGCGCAAGCAATGAGGTCGAGCCACCGGGCCAAGTCGCACGTCTTCTCCGGGTCGCTGAAATCCCAATCCAGATCGAGCTCCTCTCCGACGCGGTAGTAGGCGTAGGCGTCCCGGTCGTCCGCCACGAGTCCGAGCGCTTGAGCGCTGTTGTGAATGACCTCGCTGTAATTCCGTACTGCTCGCAGCCTTGTCTGCTCTTGGAGCAGCTGCACCCGAGTGCGCTGGCCCAGGAGGAGCAAAAGCTCCGACATCGCCCTTTGACAAGAAATCACAAAGTGGACGAAATACCTTTAAGAGCTTCTGCGCGCTGTTTCTTGGGGCAACAACCGCGAACTTATACATTGGAGCATCGCGGCCACACCACATGGAGGACCAGCGTCTGGCGCTTGCTAAATTGGGCCATGGGCCCAGATGTGGTTTCGCCAGGGAGGCTAACTAGACATACTTGACGTACCATTGAGGTCCTGGCCCCGACACGCCCTGCTCAGAACGACATGAGCAGGCGCAGACTCCCTGAGCTTGGCCGAACGAAATGGTGCAGTTGCCAGCGATGTTGGACATTACGGCACCAACGGCCCGGCGAACATACGATTACCGATCTGACGGTATTTACTTTTCTGGGGAATCTGGTCTCCGAGAGGCAGCGGGCGTCGCCGTGAGTGCGGCGGTTGGAGCACGCATGGGGGCCGTGGCTGACCCAGTTGGACGCGCGCGCCCTCGCAGCTCAAGCTCCGCACCTGCGGGCAACTCCAAGAACCGCTTCTTCAACGAAGCGCCCCGCGACGATCCAGAACATGGCGACTTGGGCGATGTCGCTGGGAGATGTGGGCCCCGTCTTGTGGAGCGTCGTTGTGTGCACCATCGAAGGACGCGGCGGCGAGGCCTCCCAGCACGTACAAAAAACATCCAAGGAGGCGGCACGAAGCTGATGTAGGCACCTGCAAGGTCTGCATGGACAAGAACATCGACTGTGTCATTGTCCCGCGTGGCCACCTCGCCTGCTGCCCTAGGTGCGCGAGGCTTGTCGACGCCGCGGGCCAGAGATGCCCGATTTCTGCGCAGGACATCGCGATGATCCAGCAAATCTTCAACGCTTGAGCGCCGTGCTCTCGAGGCCGCGCAGCTTGATCTCGCTAAAGCGGAAACTCTTCCCGCGCGTCCGTGCCCGTGATGCTGGGCTCGTTGCCGTTCCCAGGGGGAGAGCATGGACAAGCGACGTTCGTCGCTAGCATGCAGTTCCGCTTGTCACGACGCGCGCGCATGTCTCTTGATCTCGCCGGCTATCTCTCGCCATGGCCAACCGTTTCCTAGGTGTTCAAGATCCGGCGATGCCCCCGTCAGACACATTCGTCCATTTTCAAGACCGAGCACCGTCGGAGCAACAGCGCGCCCCCCGAAGTCTACCTCGACGCTGGGATCGCAACTGCCCAATGGGGGGGTAGGAATATGCCGCGGCGGAGGCGGGCGTAGACACGGAGGCAGCGAAGGAGAAGGTGGGGGCGATATGCAGGAAAGCGAATCGCCGTCGCAAGATAAGGCGGGACAAGAGGAGAGACGAAGAAGCGGCCATGCTCGAGCCTCGACACCGAGCGGACGACGAACGGTGGCGCCTGTGGTCGAGGCGCGTCTCCATGCGCTACGCCGTGAACGCGGTCGCCGCCGCCATGCGTCGCGCCGCCCGGCACGCAAGGCGGCGCGCCAAGCCGAGGCTACGTGCGACGCTGGCGCCGTACCTCTGAGATGAGCTGGCGCACAAGACAAGCGTGGACATCTTGTCGAGGAGACGAGGTGCAAATCTGGATATCAGATAACAGCCTCGCGGAGCCGTGCATGCGGGAGCTGATGGCAGTCGCGAGCCACATAACGTGCCTTGCGGAGTGCAAAGCCTACTGCGTGTTCAACAACAGCACCTTTCTTGCGCTGCCTCTCCCGCACAGCCCGACGCAGACGGTCGAAGATCTCCGGCGCGCGCTGGACACGCAAGGGCGCCTCGTGCATCTCGGCCGTGCGCTGAGGGGCGGGCCGCTGAGTGAGTGCGGCATCCGGCCCGGGAGCTTCGTGATCGTGCACGATTGAGAAAAGCCCGCTCGGCGCGCGGCGGCTGTGCTACACCCGCGGGCGGCGTCTGCGGGAGGAGCGCGCGCGCGCGCGCCGATCCGGGCTCGAGCTTCGCGCGCGCATCGGGGGGGGGTCGTGAGGGCAGAGTTGGGCGCTCCATGGCCGCGCTCTTCGTTGTGAACCTCCGTGCGGAAGGCACTATCCACAAGCTCGCCGCGGACGCTTTCACGCAGCCCCATCGCTGACGCAAAACCAGCTGCGGTTGGTCGTTCGGGCTCGCGGTGTCGAGCGTGAAGGTCTGCGCGCGCGTGATCCACAAGAGCCGGTGTCGGAAGTGCTTCTTTCGGCAGGGCGAGGACCTCGCCGCGCAGCTCGTGGGGGATTCGGTCGAGTGAGGGAGGGCCGGGCGGCTGTAGCGCGGGATCGGCGGGCCGCTCGCTTCGGCCTCCGGATGGCGGAGCGGCCCGCAGGTGCACAGATGACTGGGAAAAAAATAGGCCGTGGGCGGCGCGGTTGCGTGAGAGAAATGCCACGCGGCGTCGCACCTCTTTCCACGCGTCGCAGCCGCGCAGCTCGTTGGCGACCTCGGACGGGATTCGCACCATGCTCAAGAGGCGCGCCTCGTAGCGTCCGCTCGGCAGCAGTTTGACCCTCTTGCACGCGTCGAGTATGACTTCTCCGTCGTCCCCGATCGGGAGCAAGAGGGTGGCCTTTCCGGGCTGCTGCCGCTTGAAGGCCCCGAAGCTCTGGGCGGTGACCTCGGCCACTAGCTCATTCGCCTCGTTTCGCACCGCTACCGTTGCTGCCATTTATACGACGCCGAGGAATCATCGAGCTCGCGGCCTACTTCGCCTTGGCCTTCGCCTTGGCCTTTGCCTTGGCCTTTGCCTTGGCCTTTGCCTTGGCGCGCTTGGCGCCGGGAGATGCCACCTGCGTGCAGCTAGCTGCTTCCTCGCGCTCTTGGGCCAGAGCGGCCTGCTTGATCCTAAAAGCCGTCGGCCGCCGCCAGTAGCTCGCCTCGAGCAGGGCCACCGCCTTTTCGTCTTTTGCCACGGGTTTGCGTACAGGCCGAAAGTGTGCTGCACGCGTTTCGACGGGTTGCGCGCGCCAAGCGCGAAGAGCTCCGGCCCCACGTGGCAGGGCTCCTGGCATTTGATGGCGTCGGTTTGCATTACGTCGGCCAGCGCTGCGAGCTCCTGTTTGCGCGCCATCTCTTCGATGGAGTCGCAATGAAGGCCGAGGTTTCTCTCTGTCCAGGAGAAGACCATGGGGTCCAGGGCCCAGCCGGGGTCCGCCGTTCCGTTGAGCACCTGATTTGCCGCGAGGGACGGGTGGAGGGCCGACATCGTGGCGTCCTTGCGCGAGCTCTCGACGAGGTCCGTGTCCGCTGTGAGTTCGTTGCCGTGGCGGAAGATCTCGGCGGCACTGCGGAGCTTGCTCCAGTCCCCCTGCGCCACCTGCGCGCGCCGCAGAGCCGCCTCGGCGTCCCAGCCATCCTCATGGAACAGCTGCTTCGCCATCGCGTCGGCCGACATTGGCTGCATTCGCGCGACGGGCACGCCGCTAGCTCTCATGCTCGGGCCGGTGTCGTCTGCCACCAGAATGATTTTCGCGCGCGTTCTCTTTGCGAACGCGAAGTCCTTCAAGAAGTGTTCGGATGCGTTCGAGTTTATGTGGGCGCTGCGCACGAGGCCCGTCGAAATCAGCTGCTGACTATTGAGCCTGCCCCACTGTATGGCGCCTTGCGCGAGGTCGTGGTGAGTGACGGCCACGCCCGCCTGGCGCGCTGCCTCTGCGATCGCGTGGCGTTTGCCACAGCCTGCGGGGCCCGTGGGAGCAAGGGCGCCGGGCTTATCGCTGCGAAGGAGGGAAACTACCTTCGCCACTGCCATGGCTCGCGCGCGGAGCGAGTTATGCAATTGACGGTGCCGTGGTCTAGGCTTTTCTATTTGACACAAGTTGCACGCGCGGCTAGCGAGCGCACCTCCCTCCAACTGGACGAGCGGCTTTCTCCATGTTTTTTGGATGATGTTGATTACAATGCCCGCCCAGACTCCATTATAAGCCCGTTAGCGGCTTTCTCTCCTTTCTCTTCTTTTTCTTTTAACTTGCTCAGATCTGGAAGTTACCGTGCTGGCCACCGACCTAGAGAGGGGGATGGATCAAGAAACTTGAGAAAGGGGAGAAAGCCGCTCGGTCCACTGTAGTTGCCCGTCGCGCCGCCGACCTAGAGAGTGGGGATGGCCAAGGAACTCGAGAAAGGGGAGAAAGCCGCTCAGCCTACTCTGATCGCGCGTCGCACCGCAGAGTCGCCTGTCCAGCGAGCGGCTTTCTCCGGGTTTTTCTGATGATGTTGATTACAATGCCCGCCCAGACTCCATTATAAGCCCGTTAGCGGCTTTCTCTCCTTTCTCTTCTTTTTTTAAAACTTGCTCAGATCTGGAGGTTACCGTGCTGGCCACCGACCTAGATCTGGGCGAGCGTGCTGTTGAACAGGCCGCGAATCGCAGCCCGCTGCGCGTCGTCTGGCGAGCAGCGCCCGGCGGCGGCGAAGCTTGTGTCCAGCGTGGCACGCATGGTCTCTGCGCGGCCACCAAACTCGTGGTAAGGGCACTCGCTCATGAGTTCAGCGACAGCGTTCGCGACGGCGAACTCTTGCGCATACACCTTTGCGTAGGCGAGTGCTTGGGGTGGAGCATTGGGCTGCGACGCTTCCCCAGCACCCTTAGACCGATGACGACCTTGTCCTCTTGCAACATATCCGCGAGGGTGTTTGAAAGAGCGGTTTTAGGGCAATGCCCCAGCTGTTTCATCCTCATGCACCATTGCAAGAGATGTTCTCGCCCGCAAACAATGTGTCCGTCCTTCTGGATCAGATGAACTATACCCTCTTCAAGGTATGCGCGTAAGCGTGCGTTGCTCTGTGCCCCCCCACCATTGTTCTGCTGTGGCGATCATGTCTGTCATTCTCAAGGAAAGACCCCATTGCTTGCAGAGGTAATCGTAGGGGCAAGACGGCTCCTGGCCAGTCTCTTCGTACTCGCGGACTCTCTTGCCGACCGCGCTTATATACTCCCGGAGCAGCGCTGTGTTTGCGTACTGCGGGAATGCGCAGATCGTTTGCAGGTGCTTCACCAGGCTATCGTTCACAATGCCGCTGTTGCTCCAACTAGCCAGGCGCTTCATCCAATCGGAATTTAAATGTGGCCCCACAAGGTCCGTAAAACGTTGCCAGAGGCTCCTCTCGGCAGCAGAGGCTGGAAGGAACAGTGTAATCTCTGCCGTCGCCTTGGCCCCGACACCTTCCATGAACCTCAGCCGCCGCGCCCGATACGCGAGCCGCAATTCGTCCAAGCCGTGCTTGTTGATTGCAGCCTTGGTGGCACGCGACAGCGCCTCGGGCGCCCCGTCTGCCTCATCGACGCGAGCGCGCTTGGGCATGATTCTCCACTAGATGATCCTAGGAATCTTTATTGTGGCATCGACGACACCGTGGAGGTGCTGAACGTGTGGGCGCAGGCCAGTGCTGAATGACAGTCGGCCGCAGCGGGTCTTATGCTAGGTCAGCAAGTGGCGATGCATGCGCTGGGCCTGCGTGCTCGGGGATCCAGGTGGTTTGGCCAGGCGCGGGTCCTCCAGCCATCAGTTCTTCCAAGGTGGCTTGGATTGGTTTGGGCAGTCGCCCGCTCTTACGCGCAGACCGCGCCAGCCTTTGCTTGCGTACATTCTTCTTCGGGTCCCACTACCGTGCGCGGTCGTACCGTCTCCTGCGCTGCACGAAACGGTCACGGGTGTCCGCTGGGCAACGCGGCTCACCCGACGTAAGGTGCACATAGCAGCCGCCGGTCCATACGTACCCCGCAGGGGGTCGACCGCGGGGCCGTGACTCTATGCTGCTTTTGCTGCGCACAAGCGGCGCCGACTGCCTCGCCCCCCTCCATGGCTCCATTTATTTCTGGGCGGGGCGACCACTGCGCAAGTGCGACTGCCGCACGACTCTGCCGTCAAGCTTCCTCCCAGAATGCTACTATCTGCAGGACGACACAATGCAGCATTTTCTGGTCGTAGAATAGCAAAAGAAAGCCCTGACAATACGGCGAGCATCGAACGATCAACTCCCTAGCCCTGGTGAAATTGGCATCCCACCTCTTGGCCTCGGCTCGGAGCCGTCTTAGATCCAGGAGATGTAGCGAACCAGCGCTCTGTGCGAATGCCTTCGCACCAGCATGCACTTCGTCCAGCAGCAACAGCTCACTCACGTTGAATTGCTTGATCCTGCTTCGCTCCCAGTCGCCCATCGGACCTGGAAGCGCCCCGTACGCCCATGCGAAATAAGGCGTCGCTGTGTTTGCTCCGGCGAATCTGCGCGCGGACACTTCAGCGAGTGACCGTATTTGGCACCCGCCAGCACAACCTATCGATCGCTTTGAATTCCCTGCTCGTCTTGTAGAACTTCTTCTGCCCGGCCTTCCAGAGCTGCCACTTTCACAGCCAAAGGCTGACTGCGTCGCGCCGGGCGTTTTCGCCGAGGGCGAGCGCGCCCGGTGCACTGCCGGGCGCCAAGCCACTCGCCACTGCCTGCTCGGTCGCTTGCATTGGAAGGCGCGCGGCCTTTTTGTTGGGGCCGCATCCAATGCGCCCCTGTATTGGGCGCCGCAAAAGTATCTCGACCGCCATCGTCGCCGAGCTCCAATACGAGCGTGTTTCCCACGAGCGCCGCCATGGGCTCGTAGACCAGGCCGCGGACCTCGACCTTCAACTGCCCATCCTCGGCGAATACTACTCTGGGGCCGTACAGCAGATACGCGTGGTGGTGCGGATCCGTTCGTATTCTCGGATCGTGCTGGTCCAGGAAGTTGCTCACATCTTCGATATGCATCCCATTGCATTGGCTCGAGATGAGAACTTGAACTCGATCCGTCAGACGTTGCAAGACGTAGTCGTCCTGTGGACCAAGACGGGTCACTTAACCGCACTGTCTTTGCCATTTATAAATCCGCCGATATGTGTTTCAGTCTGAACGGGCGAGCCTCGTCAACAATGGGGCCCAATCACGCCACGCAGCTCAACGCATGGTGCGCCGCTGCTGCGGGCAATCCCCGATTGAGGACGAACCGCAGCAAGTCGCCAGCCTCGCTGGACAAGTGGCCGAAGGTGGCTTGCCCAGACGCGTGCGTTCTCCTTGATGCCGAGCTGCGAGGAGCACACGGTGCGGTTAGTCCTTCAGGTTAGGCGCAAATGCTCCTCGCCACGAACGCTGAAGGGGGGAATATATGGGAGAGCTGGGCCTGAAAGCTATCCCAACCGATGGGCTTCCTGCACCAGACTGATCATTGCCTATCGCCGAGCATTGCCACTGCGAAGCAGCACTCGCCGCAGTAGGATGCATGCGGCAGGCGCATCCGAGCCGTTGTTCGCTCTGGGCACCGCGGGCACAGACCAGAGTCTCGCAAAGCGCGGGCCGCGGAGCGCACATCGCGAATAAACTGTCGGCAGCCGTCCAGGGTGGCGCGGCATCGTATCGAGCCCACCTCCCTGATGACTTTCCAAATTTTTCCATGGAGATCTGCTCTGAGTGCTTTCTCGTCCTCGCCATACGCGGGGAATGCATGGACAACGTCTGGATCGTCCAATCTGTTCTCGTCATAGTCTCGCGCGACACCAGCGGCGAGGAGGGGCAGCTCGACACAGAACTCCGTCGATATATCAAGGCGAATTTCCCCTAGCCCGCATTCGGGAAGAGAGCGCATCATTCGTGCGCACGTGTCGTCGTCAGCAGGCACTCCTTGCTCGAAGAACCGCGCCATCAGGCGTATGTTTGCGGAGAGCTCGGTCCGCGCGGATCCCACAGCGACGGCAGCGAGGTGACCTCTCATGGCTTGCGTGTACTTTCTTGGCGCATTATTTCTTTCAGGCCTTGATCCGGGCCCGCAGCCATCTGGCGCATCTGTAACGTCCAGGAGGTCGCCATGCGCCGCGACGCCTAGCGTGCTGCCAATGCTGGAAGGAACGACTGAACACAAAAGCAACCTTGGCTAGCCCTGGGGAGCATATCTGCAGCATGTGCATTGGACGTGGAGTCGTCGGACATCGACAACATGTCTTGCTACTTCGACATCATGTCCACAGTAAAACGTCGACCATGCACACGTCCAAGGCGTTTCGCTGCACGCTCCCCATGGTCCGCGACGACCAGGTGACTAATGTGCGTCGCTGGGCCGATCTTCACTGTGCCCAGTCGATCGTTTTCCGTGGTGACCGTGGCAGCGCCGTGTTCGTCGGCCTCCAGGCCGAGCTTCGCACTTGCGCCAGCTTCTCGCGCACCGTTCGTACTGCTCTGCGCCGCCTCTGCATCGACGTGCCGCTGCGGGGGCGCTGGTGTGTGCTCATCACGCCCCGCGAGGCTTTGAGCATCTGTGCGACCGACATTGGCCAACGCGATGCTGCAGATACGCCAGCAGCATCCCGCGTAGATGACGCGGCTGACGATGACATGCGCGTCATAACGCTTCACTGACCCAGCTCCATTGGCTCGTCCAGATCATCCACATTATAACGGCGCTAGCGAGATTCCCACGAATGGCGCGCACCTGTGTGTACGTCCCTAATCTCCGCTTGTCGGAAAATGAAAGCGCCGTCTCCAAAGCATACCCAATTCAAATTCTGCCGTCGACGGTTCACGAGGCGTGGCGTCGCGGAACACATGCGCCACCATTGTGCCAAACACCCAGACAGAGTGCCGCGCGAGTTCAAGAAGAGCCAATGCCGTCATTGCGGGAAAATCCTGCATGGCAACGGATTACGCGCACACGTGGCCCAGGTACATCCCGAACAGTACGCCAGATCCCGATCGGTGCGAGCCCATCGTATGAAGGAGAAGCGGAGCGGCAGCGCAGGCGCGCGGAAGGAGGAGCGCAGGAAGCACTCGAGACCGCCTTCTGGTCATGTTCTGCATTCGCCCAAGCGCTCTCCCACGCCGCGGAAAGAGGACACGGAGACACACCCGCACAATCAGCGCGAGACATGGAAGGAGACGACGGAGCGTATCTGGGAGGAGGTTCGTAAACGTACGCCGCTGCAGACCCAGAAGCGCAATCCGTCAGGAAATTAGCGTCGTGGGGTTCAGGAAATTGGCGTGGCTCATACAGGGGCGTTTGTTTGAAGGCAGCTCTAGCTGCCCTGCCCGACGGGCGCATGCGGCGCACTCTGGAAATTTTAGCGGCTTCAACCAATTAGCTGTTACCTGCGCTGCTGCGGCCGAAAAAAAAACTGGGCCAGGTGACGCCGCCACGGGAAAATATGCAATGGCAGCAAACAGACAGGTGGAAAACCTGACAGAGCACGCTGTAAACGTCGTCGAGAGCGTGTGTATTTTACAGCAGCTCGGCAGCCAGTCGCAGTAAAGTTGCCAGGCCGACTGCGCGTCTTGAGAATGCCTGAAGCGCCGCGGGCGTGCTTGGCGAAAATTCGACCAGGGCGCGTCGGGAGCGTGTGTATTTTTCAGCTGCTCTGCAATCAGTCGCAGAAATGTTGTCGGGCCGACTGCGCGGCTTGAGAATGCCCGAAGCCGCGCGGGCGTGCTTGGCGAACATTCGACTAGAGCGCATCGCGAGCGTGTGTATTTCACAGCAACCGAGCAACACTGCAGTCGGTCGCAGAATAATTGCCGGGCCGACTGCGCGTCTTGAGAATACCTGAAGCACTGCGGGCGTGCTTGGCGAAAAGTCTGCCAGAGCTCGCCGTTGAAAAGATTCCACGGGATATCGCCGATCGCCTGTGCATTCGTTTACAAGTTCTCTGCAATCCATCGCAGAAAAGTTGCCAGAGCGACGCGGTCACTTAAGATTGCCGGAAGCTCTGTTGGCGTGCTCGGCGAAGAAGCTTATGCTCTTGCTGCGGGTGGTCTGAGCGGCCAAGCCATGCCATTGCCAGGATGGGAGCGAGGAAGTTTCCAGGGTCGCTGCACGCACCCGTCGGGTAGAGCAGCTCTAGCTCGTCACACGCCCGTTCCTGTTCTGGGCTACGGACAATTTCCTGTGGGCCAGAGAGAACGCCAGTTTCCTGTCACGGTGGTGCCGCAAACTTGCAGCTACTGTCATTCTTCTTTGAGCACCTGCACCGCTCGCGCATGGCTATGCCGAGGCCCGCCGCTCAACACGATAATTCTCTCGTTGTCGCCTTCACCCGCATGGCATGGCGGCGGCGCGGCAGGCGCTGTCGGCGTCGGCTGCGCAGTCGCACGCCTGGCTGCTTCGGACCGCACGATGCTGTCCTCAGCGAGGACGAGCCTTCGACCGCGCAGCCTGGTAACATTGATGGCCAAACGCTTCAGCACCCCGCGGACAGACCGCAAGAATGCCTCGCGGCTTCGCGCGCGCTCTTTCGAAGCAAGCCATACGACACACTCCGACTCGCGAAACACTGTGGCCGCAGCGCAGTTTTCCGCGCTCCACGCCTGGAGCCGCCGCGCCTCTTCATCAGAAAGGCACGGGGGGATCGCTCTGAAGGACTTGCTCGTCGTCATGCTTTACTGATTCCATGCTTACGTTCCTTCAAGATCTTCTTGGCGCGCTGCACAGAGCCAACCCCGAAACCGCGCGACCGACACTGCGAAAGCGTCGCGCGAATCTCCCCCGCCGGGACTGGACCGTCGCCGTAGTAGAGGGGCTGCTCGATGTATCTTTTGTAAGGGCCGGAGTTGTCGGCCAGGAAATCTTCGAGATGTGCCGGGGCAATCTCTTGATAGAGCCCGGCACCAAAACCTTTCTTAAAACAGGCAGAAGGGCTCCCGATCACCATATCTCCGCCATTCTGGCGGAGCCTCGGCGATAAGATATTGTTGCCGCAGAAGATATGCGCCGTCTTGCCTTTGCGCGGGACAGCCGCACAGTGCGGCTGGTGAGAAGGCCTCGTCTCGCTCTGGCTTGCTGAGCGCGTGTTTGCCAACTGCTGGTCTGAAGAAGCGCGGGGCTCCCTTGCAGGGCTCCTCGACGCGTGTGGCTTGGCGACGTGTGCATGGTGTGTTCGCGCCAAGCGCGAGCCTTGGTCTTCTCCCAGGGTTGTCGTTTGCTGTCGACTGGTCACCTCGTGGGTAGCAGGGACCACGCTGGTGGGTCTCGGCGTGGCACTTCGCATCTGGTGGCTGCTCGTGTGCTCGCTCCGCGTGGAATCGTTTCGGGTAGAGTCAGTGCGCGTGCGGTCGCTGTGCGTGGGAACACGCGTCTGCTGAGCGTCGCCGCCCGTATGCGCAGGGGCGCTGCCGGGGTTTGCCCGAGGCGCCTGCGGCAACGACCGCAGAGGTGACGCACGCGGCGAGGAGGGCGCGTAGCGCATCGCCTGATTCCTGGGTGTCGTGGTTAAGAGGTCGGCCCAGGGGTTGGCCTGCATCAGTTTTCCTTACGCTGCACACGCGGCATGGCGATCCGTGAACAGTCGCTCGTAGGCGACCCGCGCGTGTTCGTCAAAGCCATCGTTCAGCGAGAGGAGTATTACGTGGCCGGCCCCTGGCTCTGCCAACTTTGGTGCAACTGGCGCGCTGGCTTCGCCCAGGCCGTGCAGAGGAGGCACCGTGCATTCGCTGGTTACAGCGACTTCGCTATGGTCATTGGCAGCGCAGGCTTTGGGGTTGGTCGCGCCCGCGACGGCAGCCCTGTACTCGGTCTCCGTAAGAAGAGTAAGAAATCCGCGATCTAGTTTTCCAAACGACATCTTCCAGCGCGAGGTCAGCGTCCTCAGGAGTGATTGATACTGCCGCGCCGTCTTCGCCGAGCTCTTCGACGCGTACAGGGCTACGGAGTCGTCCTCGTGTCGGCACAGTGCGTGTTC
Organism: Prorocentrum cordatum; assembly: GCA_963575745.1. NCBI lineage: Eukaryota > Dinophyceae > Prorocentrales > Prorocentraceae > Prorocentrum > Prorocentrum cordatum. Next base: position 213,662 of record CAUYUJ010011847.1, read on the forward strand.
GTCACACGACGCCGCCGCCCATTTCTCGAGTCGCTCAACGACTGCTGAATCGAGGTTACCTAAGTTCGCAACAAAATAGCAGGATGTGGCCTCGCTTGCGGACGCCATGCTCGAGCGACTGCCGTTTGAACATTCGCTTGAACATTTTTGTCGACTGGTCGTAACCGTAAGGGACTTCACGACCGCCGCTGCTCAAGGCTGTTTTTGAATAAATGACAGCGCTTGTGTAAGGGTCTCAGATTAGCTATATCGTCGCTGCCCCCGTTTTGTAGATTCTGATGGTGGTCCACCTCAAAATCTTCCGTCAGTATATCGCCGCAAGCCGCGCAGCGCCACGAGTACAGCGCCCCGGCCTTCTTTGCAATCAAAGGTGTTACGCGCTTCCTTTTGACGGGCACGCTAGGCGTCTGGTACCCCGTGACAGCACGAGGTGGCGACCGCTCAGGCGTTGGGTGGCGCGGCACGTCATCGTCTTCGCCGCCATCGTCTCCGCCACCTTGGCTCAGCGTCGCCACGGTACTGTCAAGGGCCCGCCACGCCGAGAGGTTTAGATTAGAGCCAGGGCTGAACCAGGAGCACATGGCGATGACGGCCATCAGCAGGAGGAGGAACCAGAGCATGTCTTTACTTCCTGCCTCGCGAGCGCACCGCAAGGTGCGGAGCGCCTTGCTCCCTCCGCTTCGCGTGCTTTGTCTTCAGACCCAGTGTGCGACTCTTCCCAGGCGTTTGTCGTGGCTTCTCCCCATGCAACCATGCATTGAGACATATTTTCACCACGTTGGGGCAGGTCACCTTCTCTCCACCATGCTGCGTTCGCCGGTCGCGCTTGCCGTCGTCATAACTGTTCCACAACACTGCCCTGCCTACCGCGGGGTACGCGCGAAGGGGCTCCCCGTCTCGGCGCAAACGCTCGAACCGAGTAGCACCACCACACTTCCCTGCGGGCAGACCCCCGCTTGCCTGCAAGTACGCAAAGATCGTCTTCAGTCGACGCTGGTTGATTCTGGAAACACGGCAGGGAGGGGGGAAATGCTCTCACTCCGCGCAGAGGCAACAATTTGTTGACTCTGGAAACACGGCAGGGAGGGGGGAAATGCTTTCACTCCCCGCAGAGGCAACAATTTGTTGACTCTGGAAACACGACAGGGAGGGGGAAAATGCTCTCACTCCCCGCAGAGGCAACCATTTGTTGACTCTGGAAACACGACAGGAAGGGGGAAACCGTTGGACAGATTGGGGTGCGAGTACTTCGTATTTGCTTGCGTGACAGCGCAGCTGTGGCTCAAGATGGCGGGAATCCAGCAGCAACTCGGGGCTCTCTTGGGGAGGGAAGTGAAACAAATCCGGAAAACTGAGGAGGATGGCACCGCTCGCGTGTCAGTCATCGATGTGGTCTCGGCAATAACCGGTCAAGGGGGTCGGTGCGCGGCAGTGCAATTTGGGCGTCTGGTGGCGCAATATCCAGGGATCGATGGAAATTGTATCCTCTATAGGTTTGCTGGCGCACGCCAGAGGAACATTTTGCTTTGTGATGTCCGGAGCGTCGTCGAGATCATTCTGCTCCTGCCCGGGGCGCAGGCGGCGCGTTTACGTCGGCAGGTGGCGGAGCTCGTCGTTAGGTATTTAGGCGGTGGTTTGACCATCATCGATGATGTGTGCAGGATCCGCGGCTTTCAAGAAGAGTTGGCCGCGCGAGCACCTGAAGACCCGCGTCGAGCTTTCGGAGAAGCAGTTGAAGCTTCACGCGACAGCGTCGCGCTGGCGGACTTGGCGCGCGCGTTCTCTACGCCGACCGAGCGGCGGGCGGTCCAGGAGGAGCCGCTGGCGCGCGTCCGGCGCCTCCTCGAGCAAGATCGCGCGCAGATCACGCTGAACGTGCGCGCCCCGAAGAGGGCGCGGGACCCCCCGATCGCCGGGGACATCTCCGGCGCTGGCCGGCCGCTGCCGCTCGCCAAGTTTCTGGACCAGAAGGAGAGGGAGGGCGCGAGCTGGAAGCGCGCGCGGCGGAGCTTCGCGCCCACGTCCGGCATGTTGATGCAGGTGCTCAAGAAGCAGAAGCTGCGCGAGCAGGGCCCCGCGCCCATCTACGTGGAGCAGCTAGCTCGCGCGCAGCTGCTGTACACCGAAGAAGATCGAGCGCTGTTCGAGCAGGCGTGGGATATGTCCGAGGCACACCGTGAAGAACCCGTGACGCGCACGGGCCCTCCGGCAGCGGCGGCGCTCCCCCCTCCCGCCGCGCCCGACGGCGCGCCGCCGCGGCCGAGCGTCCTGGACATGCTTCGGCGGGCCGCGTGAGAAAGGGCATCGGGCGGCAGGCATGCCACGGAGCGGCCTGCCTTTGAATCAAGACTTGCAGCAGCCGCGCGTTGCGCATTGTTCGCTTAGTGTGCATTCAATGGGCTCACTGGAATGGCCCTGAAGGGCGCCGGTGGTAGCGGAAGGGGCGCGGGAGGTTGCGCTGGGGTGCAAGCGGGCGTCGTTTATACCCTTTGTATGGGCGGGGTAAGACGATTCAGTCTGAAAACATTATGCAACACATAACAATCAGGCTAACTCTGCAGGGCAGAGGATCCAGGTTCTGTCGCCTGCGCCTGGCGAGAAGCCTGCGGCCGACGCCAAGCGGGTTTGGTTGCCGCCTGGCCGATTGAGCCCAAATGATCGGGTTTATCGGGTTGAGCGATCATGCCGCTGCGGGTCACACGGCTGATCTTCTCGACCAAAGCCTCGGGCAGGCGCTTGCCCCGTGCGGCTGCGGGCTTGAGCATCACGCAGCGGCCGACCCACTCACCGTCGAGGCCTTCGGCCAGGCTGTCGGTCTCCTCGCGGAAATGCTTCGGCATTGCGCGGGGCTCGGGTGGAGAAGCGAAGATTGCGAATATGCAGTCGCCCCGCTGGGGCGTCGTGGCTTTTACTGTTTGGGCTTGGAGGTTTCAACCGCTGCAGCCGCACGATGAGCTCAGCCAGCCCGTGTGCTTGCGACGCTACTTCGCAGCGCCCCCGACGGTGTTGCCGTAGGTACCTTACGCGCTGTCCAGCACATGCCCTCCGGGCGTAATGCCACCTCGGCCGCGCCGCGCTCATCCACGGGCGGCCTGCTTCAGGCACGCTTCGAAACTTGAGAGGCGTGGTCGCTTTCGCCGTTCAAGGCCGGTCGCCTGACGGGTTTCCTCCATCCTGGCTCTTTCGGCGGCGCGCTCTATCCTTTTGTTCTCGGTAGCCTTGTGGATGGCAGTCTCCAGGCGGCGCTTGTCCTCGCGCATGCGCTCGATGTCGTCGGTGGGCGCGGGCAAGCGCCGGTCCAGTTCGTCCGCCACTCGTTGGCCGACCTGCTGGATAACCCGATCGGTTTCGTTTGTCACATGGGCTTTAATTTGCTGCGCGCTCTGTCGGATCAAGTTGGGCCAGGACTGGCGGCGCTGCATCGTGAGCTGCCGCTCCTACGCCACAGCTTCCGCCAGCGAGTGGAAGGTCTTACCCTTGTCGGGGCCCTCCGCCGTCTTCACGAAGACGGCGCCTTCTGGCTTGTACCTCTTCAGGGCACGTTTGGCGGCCTGGGCGTCTGGCGTCTTGGACGGACGGGTTGAAGCAGTGTCTGGGGCCGGGGTTGAGGCCGGGGTTGAGGCAGGGGTTGAGGCCGGGGTTTGAGGCCGGGGTTAAGGCCGGGATTGAGGCCGGGGTTGAGGCCAGGGTTGAGTCCAGGGTTGAAACAGGGGTTGAAACTGGTTCTGAAGTCGGTTGAACTTCAAGGTTGAGGTTTGGCTCGCCGGCTGGCAGACACAACAGTGCGCCGACGATCGCGTGGAGATTGCCAGGCGGCAGTTCTGTCGCGTTCGGGCAACATGCTTCTCGAAAAGCGTTCGGGGAGAAAGGCGCACACTTGCTACGGCACTCCTCGGCGTAGCCCTTCAAGACCTCACCGAAGTTTGGGAAGCCGCATGATCCGAGCAATAATCGGAACAGTTTTCTTTTCGAAGGGAGCAGCTGCGGGTTGAACCCGCATCCAGGCAGGGCGCGCAGCGCAGCTCAAGCTCCGCATGGAACGGGCAATCGCAGCGGATGCGGTCACAGAAGCCCTTCTTGGCGTGCTTCCCGCAAGCGCCCTTCTGAAAGAGGCGGGAGAGTCGGTCCTCCCGCTCCATGTCTAGGCGCTCACAGCGGCCATGCAAGTGGCAGCTGCATGCGCCCCAGGGACACGGTTTACCATTTTTGCAAGGACGGCCGGAGCGAACCGACATTAGATCGGAGTGCGACGTCGCCCAAGGGAGCGCCAAAGAAAAGTTCCAAGCGAAATGCTTTTCCAATGGCGCCTTTCTTCGCTGAGTCGCGCGGCGGCTTCGTTCGCAGTTTTGAGCCGCTGCGCGTCGAAGCGGAAAACAAGCCGCTTTCCACGAGGCAACGTGCTGGGTTTGACTTGGGATCTGATGCTTCAAGGGCGCCTCAGAAGCGCATCCAGGAACGATCGTGGTCTTGTGAGAAGCAGCTCATTCGACAGCCGTGGCCGAGTCACAGCAAGCAACTCATCGCTTATCTGTCTCCCGCCTTCCCGTCAAAGCAGCAAGCCCCGTGCCCTGCCGGGTATGCGCCAGGCTTGGACAGAGCTGCAGCATGGCAGATGCTGCAATCATCTGCTCGCGATTCTGCATCATACCATCAAGCAACGTTCTGTCCCACGTGCGGTTATACGATTTGGGACAACCGCAGTGGGAGCACCTGCTCATGGTTACCGGCGCTTCACCAGGAAAGATCGCCAATTCGCGCGTGACCCAAACGGTTTGCTTGTCGGCGCAAGCTTCGTTCAAGCACCCCTCGGGCTGCTCTAGGCGGGGTGCTGCATCCAACCTTGGAAGTACCTTCTGGCCCAAGCGCGGTGCCTTCTGGCCGCCAACCTTGGAGGTACCTTCTGGCCTAGGCGGGGTGCTACCTCCAACCTCGGAGGTACCTTCTGGCCCAAGCGCGGTGCCTTCTGGCCGCCAACCTTGGAGGTACCTTCTGGCTTAGGCGGGGTGCTACCTCCAACCTTGGAGGTACCTTCGGGCCCAAGCGCTGACTGCGCCATGCTCCGCCATTGCTGCGTCAGCCGACTTAACTAACACTCAAATACTGAGCCGCAACTGCACAATGCATACAAACACGCGTGAACGCACGAGACGCATGCACAGGATGTGACCAGGGGCAGGAACCGCAAATTACACGTGGCAGCCCGCTTTGTTTGGACAGCCCCAGACCGATAGCTCCAAAATCAATGGCGACCCTGCTAAAACATAATGAAACACGCGCGATTTTATTATTTTCCGGCGGCCCCGCGCGCGGAAAAACTGCAAAGCACTGGCTCTTGACACGTCGGGTACACTGGCGGAACAATTATTGGTCGAGCGACCCAGAATACGAAGCCAAAATCAACGGGGACCCCCCGCCCCCCAAACATAAGTCCGCGTTTTATATTTTTAGGCGGCGCCGCGCGCATAGATGAAGGGGGCTTCCTCGGAAGGTTCTCAAACCTCGAAGCCTGGTTCACAAAGTCCGAAGCCTGGTTTCTAAAGCCCGAAGCCCGATCCAGCAAGCGCGCAGCCCAGCCATGTCCACGAGCGCTCCGAGCCCCGAAAGTGCTCCTGGAACCATCTGGACCCGTAAACGCTCAAAATGGGTTGTTTAAGCTCACTTTTGAAGGGTTTTGGAAGGCTTTCAAAAAGCGATTTTTCTTCTCAGGAAAACACCGCCAGCCCCGAGGCCCAGCGCCGGAGCCGCGGAACCCAGCGAAGAAACTGCGGAGCCTAGCGCAGATACTGCGAGGCCCAGGTCGAGAACCGCGGAGCCTAGACCAGCTCCCGGAGATAGCGCATTTACGTCCCCTCCTCCTTCGAGATGGGGCGTTTTCGCGCGGTTTCCTGCATGCCGCATTATCGCCCGGACTCTCCCATGCGTTCGACCTGCCTTCTGCCAGGCGGCGCGATCTCAATCGTCCGGAACACGATGCTACCGCTGTGGCGAGCGTCGGCAATCTGCGGCACGCCATGCTGTGTGCGCAGATTTGCTTCCAAAGTCATAACAAGGGCAGTTCCAGGGGACAGCACCTCATCGAAGAACGGCGCCTTGCTGCCCTGCGCTCTCTCTTGTTCCCGCTGCAGAGCCAAAAGTTTTGTTTTCTGCGCTTGCTTGAACTCGTCGGAAGCCGTGCAGGCTTCCGTGTGTTCGCGCAGCTCGCGCTTGTGCCGCTCTTCCATAGCATGGACGTCCTCGCCACCCGCGCCCCTGACGATCAGGCGGTCTCGAAGCTGGAAGGGCCGGCCGCGCGCGCCGGTTTTCACCGCGGTAATGAGGGATTCTGGGCGAATCGACGGCGCCTTGTCGAAGTGGTAGCCGATGTAATGATCGCCACCTTCATATTCCGTGACGATGCAGTGGTTTGCGCTGGGGTAGCCCTCGCGCTCTGCCCAAGCATCATAGCGATCGGCGACCAAAGCCACCTCGGGGCACAGCCTCACGTCCGCAGTGGCGCACAGGATGTTCCTCTGCCAGCCAGTGTGCAGATACCTTATCGTGCCGATGCTCTTCGGGTCGCCGCGCTGGAACCACATCTTATTGCGCCGCACCGGGCCTCCGCGGTAATTGAGCGCTTTATTTTCACCTTCGACCCACTGTGCAGCGCCCGGCGCAATGTTTTGTCCAGCTCTGACTCTCGGATACGACTGGAGCTGGGTCATCAGGGCTGCGGGGTCGAAGCCCAGCACCTGCTGCGCGAAGTGCGGGAGAACCCATATGTCCAAATCATCTCGGACACGGCGCGCCCTTCCCATCGTGGTCAGCGCGTGGGGAACGGGACGCTTCTCCCGCTGCTCTTGCTCAGGATCGATGGGAAGGCAAGTCGCGATGCGAGCGGCGTTTCTTCCCACCTGCTTCCGCAACTCGCGGATTCGTTTGTTGGCTCGCGCTCTCTCAGCAAGCGCCTCCTCCATCGGACCAGAAGGTGCTCGCCCGAGGCGCTTGTCAAATTCCTCCGCTATGCATTGCTGCACGGCGTAGGGTACCTCGCGAATCACGCGGTCCGCCTCCGAAGTCGTGTGGTCCGTGATGCGACCGATGAACTTTTTCTGCCGCTCGGCGCGCATCTCGGCATCCATGCGGTCGCGCTTCTCCTCCAGAGCGGCTATCTCTTCCGGCTCCAAGGTGAGGCCTTGCGCGTTTAACCAGATTTGATTTGGAAGCGCACCTGGGCAAGATCTAAGGAGGCCTTGCTCGCGAGGCCACGCATGTTTGGCACAGTGGCCGGAGCAAGAGAGTGGTTGCTACAACGACCGCTGCAGTGGCCTGTGCAATGGCAAAGGTTGGGCGCAAAATACTTTTCCTTGACGCCTCTTCTGCAACGTGCCCCGCGACGGCTTCACTCCCGCTTCAGAGCCGCCGTGCCGCGGCCAAGCAGCCCGAAAAACATCTGGGAGGGCTGGTGTCGATCGACTGCGACTGGGCACTGGTGACAGTTTGTCACCAGTTCTGGGAATCGATCGATCATTCTGTGGAAGGCACGAAGTGCCGTGCACTTCGTGCGCTCTTGACAAAGCGTCATGTGCACTTCGAGTTCGTGTTCTTCTCGAGCGATGTTACGTCGAAGGTAACACCCCCCTGAATTCGCGTCGTCGATCGACACCTGCGGTTTCGCTCAAGCGATTCTACTAGATCGCAAGCTCACATTGGAACGCCATCTCCTCCAAGCGTGCGTCGCGCCTACGTTCGAGCGCTTCGATGCTTGCGCCCTCATCGGCACGACAGCCAGCTCGGTCCACCCGAATGACGTCAAGCCAATCGATCAAGTCCTCCCCGTGGGGCAGCATCACCCCTTTGGAGTGGGCTCTATTCACCACCCACGCTACAAGGCCTGGGGGCCAAGGGGCACCTGAGCAGTGAATGCAAGGAACCCATGCTGGGCTGCGACCCGCGCCGCGACTTCCGTCAGCTCCGGCGGTAACAATGCCAGGCCTGCCTTCACGGCGCGCGCAGAGGGCGTGCCGCCATGCGCGGCCAGCATCTGACAGAGCGTTCCCTCCATCTCGTTGACGAGCACGGTAACGTCCGCGGGGAATCGGAAAATGTACGCCATGGAATTTGTGCGCGATGTGGCGGCGGGTCTAACGGCCAAGCTTGGACACAAAGCGTTTTTCTTAAATGCCCCGGCTGCGTCGTCCCCTGCGACGGTCTCACTCCTGCTTCTGAGCCGCTTGTTGAATGGAGGCACGAAGTGCCGTGCACTTCGTGCGCTCTTGACAAAGCGTCATGTGCACTTCGAGTTCGTGTTCTTCTCGAGCGATGTTACGTCGAAGGTAACGCCCCCCTGAATTCGCGTCGTCGATCGACACCTGCGGTTTGGCTCAAGCCATTCTACTAGATCGCATGCTCACATTGGAACGCCATCTCCTCCAAGCGTGCGTCGCGCCTACGTTCGAGCGCTTCGATGCTTGTGCCTTCACCGGCACGACAGCCAGCTTCGTCAACGATTAAGCGGCACTAGCTTCCCCAAACAATGAAGTAGCTGTGGCCGTCCGCGGCACGTTGGATGCCTTCGAAGAAAACGTGGTGCGTGTCCACTTCGCCAACTTTGCCACCCCACCACCTGGATTTGGGGCGTGCCACGTTTTCGAAAGCGATGGTGTGGTGCACCATTTCGTGCACAGTGAAATAGCCGCGCTTGTTAAGGAAGGATCGCTTCGTTTCTCCCTCGTGGAATTTGCTCGGTGGCTCCCGGAAGACGATCTCATGGCCGTGGAACGCGGGAGCCAGCCATTCTACTGGTGACAAGCTGCGGAATTCGTCGCGCGCGGCATCAAAGTATTCGGGGGGACGGTCCTTTATGTTAATGGACCCATGGGGAGCGACATATAATTCGAAACTGAGGTCCTGCAGCTGTGCTATAGGTTCCGATTGCACAGCGACCGCAGCGAGCTCGACGGCGCCGCCTTGGATTCCACAGCGAGCCAAGGTGACGCTGTTCAGCAAACGCTGCCCATGGAACAGCAGCGCCGTGTCGGGATACTCGCGCCCAGTTGCTACGCAAAGCTCCATCAACACATCTCCGATTTTGCCCGTCGGTTTTACTTTCGTCTTGTGCGTCACCGGCTCGCCCGACAGAGCTTTGCGGAAGGTCGCCGAGACGCGTCGGGGCACCATCCTTGGGCGGATCCTCCGGGCCATGGCCTTGACGAGGGGTGGCTCGTTCGCGCTGGTCGGCGCCGTGGCTGGTGCAAAAGGTAAACTATCAAGGCCGGTCTATGGTCTAACGGCCGAGCTTGGACACAAAGTGTTTTTCTTAAATGCCCCGGCTCCGTCGTCCCCCGCGACGGCTTCACTCCTGCTTCTGGTCGGAAGCGCAGCGGTGCATGGCGCTGCTTCGAGCGCGCCTCAGAGGCGGATGCAGGAACGATCATGGACACGTCCTGCGAGACCGGACCAACTGATTCAACAGCCGCGGCCGAGCTGCAGCATGCGATCTGTCGCTAGCATCTCATCTGCCTTCCTTTTGCTTTGCCAGTTCGTCTTCCAAACAAGGCCCACGCTGTCCCACGTACGACCGTGCGATTTGGGCATATGGCAGCGGGAGCAGCGACTCATGACCATCGGCACTTCACCAGGGATCGTCAAGTCGCGCGTGATCCAAACTGCTGGCTTGCCGGTGCAAGCTTCGTTCAAGCACCCCTCGGGGTGCTCATGGCCCTCGCCCAACAAGCGCGCCATCACCATCTTCACGCAGTGTCGCTCGTGGACGGTCAGCTTCGCTACTACCGTCTCCGCCTGCGGGCTCACGGCCTGCAGCGCGTCACCACACCGCTGCAAAAAAAAACTTTTCCTTTTGGCGTCGGGCTTGGGCAGTGAGCCTTCCACCGCCATCCGCGGGGCCAGCTCGGCCACCTGCGCCAGCGTGGCGGGCGATGCCGGTGAAATTTCCTGTCGCAGTCGGCGCGTCAGCAGCAGGTGTCGCCGACCCTCCCGGTGGCAGCGGATGTAAGTCAGCTCCGGCGGTTCTCCCACCGAGATCAAAACGACCATTGCCAGTGTTTGCGCCCGAAGCGTCCAGCGCGCCAGATGGGCGCGCGAATGGCCGCGTCCCGTGAAGACAGCATCGCTGCCCATTTCGGCGGCAGCGGAACCGCGTAGCTCGAGGGTTTGACGCACGTTGATGAACTCCTCCTCGCTCTCGGAGTACTGTTCCATGAATTCGTTCAGGGTGTTCAGGGTGACAGGCGGGCGGGCTTCGGGCGAATGCGCTTTGCCACGCGCGCTAGCGCGCACTTCCGGCCGCAGGTCATCCACTGTGTCCCGCGCAGCGACCCTGTCATGATTGAGCTCATCCAGCGGGCGGAGGCTTTCTTCCACGGCGCGCCGCTGCTTGGCCGGGAGCGGCGTCAGCACTCTGCCCAGGGCTGTCCGCGTGGTGCTCACCTGCTGCTCGGATGCGGCCACGGTCAGCAGCCAGGCGCCTTCGAGCTCCACGAAGATCGCGAGCCACCGCACGGGGCGCGTTTTCTTAGCCATTAGCGCGGCCACTTCTGTCTGCCATTTTTGTGCAGCAGCGCCACAGCCGGCGATTTCTGCGAAAGGCGGGCGCGGGCTGAACAGGTTGGCCGCGAAGCGGGTGTGCTTGCTGCCAGCGCGGTCAGCGAGGCTGAGGCCAAGGCGCCCGCGGAAGAAATTCATGCGGGCGACGCGAAACGAGCTGCAGAAGGGGATTGCGAAACAAAGTATCGCCCGAAAGCAATGATAACTTTTATTGAACGCTGCGTCTCTCATGGCGCCCGCGACAAAATCAATCCTGCTTCTGAGCCGACGCGACGCGCCATCGAAGCGGAAAGAAAAAAAGGAGCCCACTCTCCTTCGAGGCATGGCTCGCTCCTGCTTCTGAGCTGCTGGCTTGCGGCTTCTGCTCTCATGTCTGCGGGTGCTTATTTTTTCTCATGATTCCAAGGTGTTGCGTTGGAGCTAACACCTCAGAAACCCAACATTCAGGGTAATCTGCACCAGTGTCAGTGCAACAAAGCGCATGTGCGGGTGCGGTTCAGTATCGTAACAAACTCCCTTGCAATTTGGGTGGCGCTGTGGTCGCCCAGAGCGGCTTTGGACGAATCTCTGGAGACAGAAAAGCACCCCCCGAAACGAAACTGTTTCACAGCGGTTCGCCACACGCTGCCGCCATGCCGTCCCTGATCGACAAGGACGGGCACATTGCGAAGCGCGCGAAAATAACTCCCGCACCGCCCGCAACAACGACCCTCAGCCGCGCCGTCCTCGGCGTCCTCCTCCGACAGGATGCTGTCGCAGACGAGCTGGTGCATGCCCAGAAGCGGTTGGCCTTCTTCTACATGGCGGCGTGCGCGTGCGAAGCGCAGGCTCCGTGTCCATCACATCCAGGCGTGGATTACATGAGCTACGCAAGGGATTTTTGCGAGGCCATGCGCCACGACGCGCTCGAGCGGGTCCTCTGCGACGATTGCGCCACATTCAGGTGCCGACATCGTTGGTGTGACCGCCGACTTCACCCAGACAGTTGGGGCCGAGGCGGTGCGCGTGCGCTGTGTCCGTGCGCCCGCTGCCCATCGGATCCCGCTTGCCGCCTCGGCGATTACCTGGAGGGCATGGGCGCGCAGTTCCTGTGCCAAGGCCACAGAGACGGCATCATCGAACAGTTGCGCAACGTGCAGTACATCTTGCGGGAAGACTTCGCTGCCGCAGGCCCCGGATTAAGCTGCGCCGAGGGCGAAGAAGAACGCGTAGCACGCATAGGCTGCTGCCTGGGCGTGGACGCCGCTTCCTCCCCCCTCGACATCGTCCTCGCGAGGGGTTTCCTTTGCCGCGATGAAGCGGTCGAGGAAACGCTGGCCGTGGCCCGCAAGCGGGTCGCCCACTTCTATATCAGGCTCTGCAGCGCCGCACGGAGTCACGAACCCGAATGCATTTCGGCGGGCAGGGCGTTCAACCTCCTGTCACGTGAGGGCACGTCGCCCGCTCGCAAAGATGCATACTGGCATGCGTACGCTTCGGCAATGCAGGACGCCGTAATGGGAACTCTTTGCATGCGTTGCCGAGAGCACAGCGCCTCCCGTAAATGGCACGATGACATGCGGAGTCCGTGGTGCACGCGTAGGCGCTGGCCATGGGCACGGGAGTACCCGTGCAGTCAATGCCCTCCTCCAGTCCGGGCCGTGCGTGCCCTCCTCGGGGCCTTCATGCTCCCCCGAGAGCGGGCCGCCTGGCCCATCGCGCCCTGGGAGGAAGGACACCGCGACGGGCTGCGAGAGCAGCTGCGGAACGTGCAGCTCCTCATGCGCACGTAGACGCGCCAGCATAATCGGCGAGGCACCAGCCCCTCTACGGCACACCCCCAAGACGTTTCGCCGAGATGCTGGCAGAGCCAGCCAGCGACGTGCTGCGGCTCTCCAACTCTCCTGGTCCGCTCAGAGAAGCCAAGCCCATAAACCATCCGCGCTTGTTCCTTATGCCTCCTGCGCGCACTCTGAAGGCCCTTTGTTTCTAGAACTCTTCGAAATGTGCTCAGAGGCGCACGAGATGACGCCTGCCTAGATTATTCAATTTATTCCAGCAACAAATGGAATGTCTGGCATTATTCGAAATGTGCTCAGAGGCGCACGAGTTGACGTCCGCTTAGATTATTCAAATTATTCCAGCAGCAAATGGAATTTCTGGCACTATTCGAAATGTGCTCAGAGGCGCACGAGAAGACGTCTGCCTAGATTATTCCATTTATGTTAGAAAAAATGGAATTTCTGGAACGTGTGTGTGTGTGTGTTGGAGCAGACGTTCATTCTATAAGCGAAGCAACAGTTGGCGTGATGTCTACGAAGTTCTTGTTAGCTGCTGACTACAACCAAATTACCTGACTCAATGCCTGTACGCACACACATTGCAGAAATTCCATTCCAGAAGTTCCAAAAATCTGGAACTCCTCTGAAATCGTTCCCTGGGTGTCCTAAGCAGAGAATAGCGCCCGGGCATGAGGCAGAGCGCACATATCCAGAAAATCCATCTCCTGGAACTATTGGAAATGTGCTCGGGGGCGCAAGAGACGTCGTCTGCCTAGATTATTCAGTTCATTCCAGAAGGAATGGAATTTCTGGAACCAGTCGAAATGTGTTTAGAGGCGCACGAGAAGACGTCTGCCTAGATTATTCAATTTATTCTAGAAAAAATGGAATTTCTGGAACGTGTGTGTGTTGGAGCAGACGGTCATTCTATAAGCGAAGCAACAGTTGGCGTGATGCCTACGAAGTTCTTGTTAGCTGCTGACTACAACCAAATGACCTGACTCAATGCCTGTACGCACACACATTGCAGAAATGCCATTCCAGAAATTCCATAAATCTGGAAGAACTCCTCGGAGATCGTTCCCTGGGTGTCCTATGCAGATAATAGCGCCCGGGCATGAGGCAGAGCGCACATATCCAGAAAATCCATCTCCTGGAAGTATTGGAAATGTGCTCGGAGGCGCAAGAGACGTCGTCTGCCTAGATTATTCAGTTCATTCCAGAAAGAATGGAATATCTGGAACCAGTCGAAATGTGTTCAGAGACGCACGAGAAGACGTCTGTCTATATTATTCCATTTATTCCAGGAAAAAATGGAATTTCTGGAACGTGTGTGTGTTGGAGCAGACGGTCATTCTATATAAGCGAAGCAACAGTTGGCGCGATGCCTACGAAGTTCTTGTTAGCTGCTGACTACAACCAAATGACCTGACTCAATGCCTGTACGCACACACATTGCAGAAATGCCATTCCAGAAATTCCATAAATCTGGAAGAACTCCTCGGAAATCGTTCCCTGGGTGTCCTAAGCAGATAATAGCGCCCGGGCATGAGGCAGAGCGCACATATCCAGAACATCCATCTTCTCGAACTATTGGAAATGTGCTCGGGGGCGCAAGAGACGTCGTCTGCTTCGATTATTCAGTTAATTACAGAAGGAATGGAATTTCTGGAACCAGTCGAAATGTGTTTAGAGGGGCACGAGCAGACGTCTGCCTATATTATTCCATTTATTCTAGAAAAATTGAATTTCTGGAACGTGTGTGTGTGTGTGTGTGTTGGAGCAGACGGTCATTCTATATAAGCGAAGCAACAATTGACGCGATGCCTACGAAGTTCTTGATAGCTGCTGACTACAAACAAATGGCCTGACTCAATGCCTGTACGCACACACATTCCAGAAATTCCATTCCAGAAATTTCAGACATCTGGAACTCCTCGGAAATCGTTCCCTGGGCGCCCCAGCAAACTATAGCGCTCAATCTTATGGGAGAGCAGCCGATTCCAGAAACTCCAGTTGCCCGATTGATCGGCCATGGGGCCTGTAGGCAGCAGGGTGCTGTTGTACAAGCCAGGCGACGCATGTGCGTTCGAAATCATCCGTCGCTGGGGTGTTTGCAAACGCAATCGGAGAAGTTCCTGAGACGTCCTCTGAGACGGTGTGTTCAGTCGCGGCGTGGACGCTTCGCGAAGCTCCCCATCCACTGCGCCGCTGCCGCTTCACGCTCTTCGCGGTTACGCTTCAGAAATTCATTTATCTCAGCCACCTCTTCTGGGCTCGCGCTCTCGTCCGCTTCCGCCTCCCCGCCAGTGATGTCTTCGATGCGCGCGGTGCTCTCCACGAACGCATCGGGGCTTCGTGGGCTTGGCGGTGCAGGCGGCTCAGCGGGCAGGAGCGGCGGCGGGTTCAAAACGGGGCCCACATAGCCCAGGTTGGCAGGCAACCAATCCTTGATAAATGATACGATGGGGTGCGCCTTCCACTGGGGATTCATCGCGAAAGCCCCGAAACGGATCGAGGCGCGCACGCTGTCGCCGTTGGCGTCTCCCAGCAGGCAGGCGACACTGAGGGCATTTTCCCAGCCAGCTGGTCGAACGGCGCGTGTGTCGTTCACCAGCCGCTTCGTTTTATGGACTTCAAGGATGTCGAGGAGATGCGGGTCCGCGCTGGGTTCCCTGTTCTGGGCGCACAAAGGGGTGTCCTCGGGAAAGTTGAAATGCCACTGGAGTCCAGCTGGCCTAAAAGGCGGCTTCAGCGGGACGGACGTGTCTTTTGGCTGCCGCGCACAGGCGTGGCAGTGATATACATAGAAGGCACCGTCAAGACCATGGTGCTTGACCGCGTACGCTGCCCAAGGGCCGCCCCGCTCTTTAGCGTGCCCCATCCCTTCCGCAGCAGCAGGATGGCACTGGGCGCAGCAGCGCTTACCGCAGCCCCAGCACATGGGGGTTCCACCCGAGCGGACGGTGCAACCGCAACGGTAATTGCAAGGATCAGTGGTGTCGACAATGCGCGCCGCATGGTCGGCGAGTGCCTCCTCCCAGCCCGCAGCCGGGCCGAGGAAGACTGCGGAGGCCGCAGCCTTGGCGTGCTGGATGCGCGACAGGACTTGCATCTGCGGCGCTGGCGTCTGCTCCAAGTAACGCAAGCCGTAGAAGACGGCGACGTTGGTGTAACTCGAGCCTGTTCATGCCAGCAGCGAGCGCAATGGCGTCTTCCGCCCGGCTCCGCGCGGCAAGCGTGTGCACGGGAGCGGGCGCCTCGGCTATGGAGTCTGTCGCGCTCGTAGTCGAGGCCGGTGCCTGTTCCACGATTGAGTGACGTTCGTAAGCGCCATGCGCGCAAAAGGTTTGGGTGCACTTCTTGTTCACGCCGTTGCGGTCCAAGGTCGAAGAGGAGAAAGTGAAGGTCAGCGCCGTGCTCTCGATGCTGACGCTCGGTGATTCGGCGCGGCGGTAGAAAGGGCTCTTCAACAGCCGTTGTCGGAAGGCTTCTGGTTGGGCCACACCCTCGAATTCCACAGTCCACGTACGCGCGGTGCTCATGGTGGAGTGCACGGTTCGATGCGGCTCTGTGTTATGAGCAGCGGTGAAGGTGCGACAAGAAGTAGGGGGGTGCAGACGTGTAGTCGGCATTGTTTTGCAAGAGGCTTGGTTTTCCGCAGCCGCTTTTAGGGCGGCGCCCGAGCCACCCAACATATGCGCGCAGAAGGCAACATAAAAAACGCGACGCGAAACGAGCTGCAGACGGGGATTACGAAACAAAGTATCGCCCGAAAGCAATGAGAACTTTTATTGAACGCTGCGTCTCTCATGGCACCCGCGACAGACTCAATCCTGCTTCTGAGCCGCCGCGGCGCGCCATCGAAGCGCAAAGAAAAAAGGGGCCCATTCTCCTTCGAGGCATGGCTCGCTCCTGCTTCTGAGCTGCTGGCCGTTGCTCTTCGGCCACTGCTCTCTTGTCTTCGTCTGCTTATTTCGCTACTGCTTCCAAGCGGCCGCGCACCGCTGGTGCGCAAACAGGAACGACCCCGGGACTCATGCGTCGCTTCCTCCTAGAACTTCCGTAACAATCCGGAAAGTCCTAGCGCATGTCGTGTTGGCGGCGATGCGATGCAACACTTCGCGCTCACGGTTGGAGATGGCCAGGGCAGCCTGCACCTGGAATCTCCAGCTGATCACCATGCTTTCCAATTGGTGCACGCGGCTGCGTTCGGCATGGGAAACTTCTTCCAAGCGCCGCTGGACCTCCCGGGCAGCCTGCTCCTGTTCCATTACATCGACCGTTGTCCGTACCATTTCTGCGCGCAGGTGAGGCTGGCATGCCAAGACGACCGACCCCCGGCATGCGTAGCAGCCGTGTTCTTCACATGGCTCGTGAACCAAAACGCCGGATAATTCGCCCACCACAACCTCGACGGGCTTGGCATGAGAACGGCAATGCAGACGCATAAGGGCCTTCGCGCGCCCGTGCGTTAGGGATCGGACGTGCCTGCAAAACGGACAGGCGATCTGGCAGGTTGTTGCGAGGCCGACCGGGCTGCGGACGCGGACAAGGTTCAGCGCGCACGTCTCGCAGACCCTCTTTCCGCAAAGTTGCTGCTTCACCCCTATGTTGCCACAGCCGAGGTCGCAGCCCTTCTGGTCGATTACATGGGCGCGAACTCGTCGGCGGATCGCGGCAAAGCCTTTCCTGCGGATCGTGGCAACCATGCGGGTCCACTGCGGAGGGGCAGGACGTAGCAGGTGGGAGCTTGTACACAAATCGCTTTTCTTAAACGCCCCGGCTCCGTCGCGCCCCGCTGCGGGCTCGCGCCTGCTTCTGAGCCGACGCGGCGCGCCATGGAAGTGCAAGCAAAAATGCCCCGCCTCCTCTGAGGCAGGGCTCTTGGCGGCTCTTCTACCAGGATTCTTTTTGGCCTCGGCGGCGGCGCTGGGCTGAACGCTGCGCCCTCTCCGTGTGTTTCTTCAGTTCCTCTTGCGTCTCCCGGCGGACGCTTGTGCGGAACGTCAAACTGTGCGCGGCACTCGCTCCTTCTTCCTTGGGTGCACAATGCTCCGTCTCCAGATTGCTGCCGTTAGCGGTCATGATGACCAGGTCAAACGGCTCCAGCACGCGGTCGAAAATCTTTCGCTGCGTCGCTTTGTCACGGACCTGGAACGCTCGGCGCCCGCCGCGCAGCACCGCGATCAGGCCGAGCTCGTGGAGGTCCTCCACGGCATCGCTGTGCCAACCGAGGTGTCTGCCGCCGTCTTCGTACCAGCGGTTCATCACGATGTTGCACGGCGGCAGTTCTACCGTTTGCAGGAATTAGTTCCACTGGTTCACGGCCCGCCCAAGAAAGCGCACGTGGTCGACGTTGGACGTGCTCGCGTGAGACTTGGCAGACGTCCCTGGGTATCGGTTGGTCCAAACACCACTCTCCAGGGGCGGGCTTTGCATGAGCAAGGTGTTGTAAGCTTTGGGTCGGAAGTGTCCGCCGTGCGATACGTGGTCGCCGCCTACGAACTGGGGCTCACCCATGACGATTTCGTCTTTGCCGTGTCTCACAGGGATTTCCCCCAGCGCCGTCATCAAAGCATCTTGGTCCACTTCGTCCAAGAATCGCAAACATGTTGGACGATCGTTGGCAAGGACATGCTAGACGTCATGACCGCCGACCTGGTATTTAGCTAAAACCTTGCGCAAGAGGGTAAAGGCGTCCGCGCAGCGCTTGGTTGGCGGCCCTTCTGTGGGTTCGGCGGCGCCCTCGGAGGTCACGGCCGTGCTCTGGGACGGTGCTTCAGGATTTGCTGCGATGTTCCCGGGAAGCATTGCCGCGTCCTTTTTCTGCTGTTTCCGCAGGTCACGGACTCGCTGGTTGGCGCGGGCTCTCTCCGCAAGCGCCTCGTCCAACGCACCGACGGGTGCTGGCCCGAAGCGCTTGTCAAGCTCCTCCGCTATGCATTGCTGCGCGGCCTGGGGCACCTCGCGGATCACGCGGTCCGCCTCCGAAGTCGCATGGTCCGCGATGCGGCCGATGAACTTTTTCTGGCGCTCGGCGCGCATCTCGGCAACCATGCGGTCGCGCTTCGCCTCCAGAGCGGCTATCTCTTCCAGCTCCAAGGTGCGACCCTTGCGCGTTTTACCAGATTTGATTTGAAAGCGAGCCTGCGCAAGATCCAAGGAAGCCTTGCTCGTGGGTCCGGGCATGTTTGGGGCAATGGCCGGGGCAATGGTTGGTGCAATGGCCGGTGCAATGGCCAGCGTCAGTGGCCGCTACAACGGCCAAGGTAAACACTTTTCCTGAACACCTCGGTTCCTGCCGCGCCCGCGACGGCTTCAGAAGCGCTTCTGGGCCGCCGCGGCGCCCCAAACATACATAAAAAAAAAGCGGCCCGCCTCTTTCGAGGCGATTCGCTTTTGTTTGTGGTTTGCCTCCCAGCCTTTCCATTGGCCGCATCGCGCGAAAGTTCGCAGCGCGCCTCGTCCTTGAGGTGCCAGGTTCCCCAGAATTGGCGCCCGAAATCTGCCAGCGGGCCACCGCAAAAAAAAGAGCTTCGAGGCTTATATATTCGTTGCTCAAAGCTCCTGTGGGTCCCCGTCGGCCGCTCAACCAAGGACGGACAGATCGTGCACAATGGGCGCGCGGTTCTCTGGCATCTGTGCCTCGATCCTGCTTAAATCTTCTTCTCCGAGTTCCCATGTCATGGCCTGGCCTTCGGCTGCAATGGGGACGGGCTGCTCCAAAACGATTGCCCCCTGAATTGGGTAGCAAATCGGGCCGGCCGCCCAAGGATAACCGTTGCATTCTTCGGGGGTGCGCCGCCCAGCATAATAAAGCAGGACGGGCACGCATCCGTGCCAGTTTTCAAGGTCGGGGTTGTGCGGCACGGCCTCGACCAGCGGTCCCAGTGGCGGCTCACTCGCCCACGGAAGCTTGCGCCACTTCTTGTTCATGCCCATCTTGACCGCGTACCAGCCCGGGTCGAGGTTTTTTTTGGTTATCGACCAGTTTGTGGCCCTTGCTCATCGAGTCCAGGACTTCTGGGCCTTGCAAAACAATGATTTTTTCAGATCCTCGACAGGCGGTATTCCTGGCGTGCTTGCCGATGCACCGTCCACCCTCAATTTGTTCTTGCGGCCGTGCTCGTGGCCATCGGTGGCTCCGCGTTTTTTCGGCTCGGGCTGCGGCGGCTGCTCGAGTCGCCCAGCTGCGTCTACGATGTCCGGCAGCATTTGCGGCAACGTGTCCGGCGTAAGTTGGACGCCGTCGCTTCCTGGGTCGTCCCTGCGTCGCTTGGCAGGCCGCGCTTCTGCGCTCTGCTCGTGACCCGCGGAGGGCGCAGGCGCAGCTGGCTGGGTGGCGCCAGCGCACACGGGATTGCTTTTGCCCTCCTTCCGCAACTCGCGGATTCGTTTGTTGGCCCGTGCTCTCTCAGCTAGCGCCTCCTCCATCGCACCAGCGGGCGCTGGCCCGAGGCGCTTGTCAAGTTCCTCCGCTATGCATTGCTGCGCGGCCTGGGGCACCTCGCGGATCAAGCGGTCCGCCTCCAAAGTCGTGTGGTTTGTGATGCGACCGATGAACTTTTTCTGGCACTCGGCGCGCATCTCGGCAACCATGCGGTCGCGCTTCTCCTCCAGAGCGGCTATCTCTTCCGGCTCCAAGGTCCGGCCCTTGCGCGTTTTACCGGATTTGATTTGGAAGCGCACCTGGGCAAGATCTAAGGAGGCCTTGCTCGTGGGTCCGGGCATGTTTGGGACAATGGCCAGAACAATGGTTGGGACAATGGTTGGTGCAATGGCCGGTGCAATGGCCAGCGTCAGTGGCCGCTACAACGGCCAAGGTAAACACAAAATACTTTTCTTGAACGCCTCTTCTTCCATTGCGCCCGCGACGGGCTCAAACGCGCTTCAGAGCCGTCGCGGCGGGCTCAAACGCGCTTCAAAGCCATCGCCGGAGCTGGCCGCGCGCCGTTTGTGGGGCTACACGGCTAAACAGCGAGTCCGCCCCCCAGAAACGCTATATAAGCCATCTCTGGGCCGAGCGCCCCGAGAATGCATTTTGAGCCATCTATGGGCAGAAAGGCTTAATCCCCCAGAAACGCTATATAAGCCATCTCTGGGCCGAAGCCCTCCCGAGGCCCCCCCCCGAATTATTTTCTTGCTTTAGATTTCAAAAGGAGGAACCGGCAGTAAAACGCTGCCCCCGCCAGCAATCGCCTTCTAGGCCGTTTCCGGCCTAACCCCTGAAAGCGCACTTTGAGCCATCTCTGGGCGAATGGCCGCCCCAGCGCCCGCAGCCGCCAGACAGCGCAAGCCCCGCTCCGACGAGCAGCGCGAGGCTGAGAACGAAAGGCGCCGCATGGCCAACGAAACCGAAGAGGCGCGGGCGAAGCGCGAAGAGCGCAACTTGAGGCGCCGCGTAGGCGGAGATTTGCACAAGAAGCTGACGCCAGAGGCGCGCCTGACAAAGAAAAAACAGATATTCGACAAGCGCCACACCGCCAATCCAGAGATGCGCACCAACAAGCCGAGGCGCAAGTTCAAGAACGCACGCGCTTCTTGGACGAACGTTGACGACGTTTATAAGCTTCGGCACGATTTTGCAAATCAGGCGCAGGCGCTGAAAGCCATGACCCGGCGCGCGGAAGCCGCCGAGGCCCGCGCAGAGGCAGAGAAAGGCGCGCGCGAAGCGGCCGAGGCCCGTTCGGAGGCAGAGAAAGGCGCACGCGAAGCGGCCGAGCGAAAACTCGCGCTGCAAGAGGGCGCCGAGTTGAGCGCATACGAGCTTTACGGGCTTTACCGTGCGCGCTTAGGCTCGCAAACGGAGGGCGCGGTGCAAACGGAAGGAGCGGGGGCCACCGCCGAGGCCGCGCAAGCAGCGAACCTCGCAGGCCGCGCGCGGCGCGACGCAGCGAGAGACGAGCGCCTTCTCAAGCGAGCGCGGCGCAATGGCTTGGAGGAGCACCCGGAATGCGCGGAGTATCTCGCTTGGCAGAACAGCCCTCACACGAAGGGTTTGGAAGCACGGGCCGAGACAGCGGAAGCGAATCTTCAGAAAATCCGCGAAGATTCCACCGATTGGGCCAATGCGGTCGGTCTAACCCGCTTTTGCTAAAACTGGCTCGCCGCCTTGGCCGCGAACCGACCAAGGAGGAAGCGAACTAATGTCTCGAAAGCCTCGCCGCTTGAGGCGCGGAGCTGCTCCCCAGTGGTGGGCCCGCAGACGTGAGCCCCGCCGCGCAGCTACAGGAAGAGTGCGCTTGGATGGACACAGAGAAAGCTCTCCCACGCCGCTCAACATTTTTTGTTTGCAATTCTGTTTCTCGAAAGAGCTGGCCTTTAAACGCTAAGTGTTGCGTGGGCCGTCGGCGTCGGGGCGAGGAGATTGCGAAAGTATGAATCCGAGAATGGAGATGTCACCAGAGCTAGGCAGTTGCCCGTTGCACTCGTCCCGCCAAGATTGCCCAAGGCGTTTGATAATCGCCCGTTCTTCTGCAAGTTTTGTTTGAAGGTCTTCCACTTCCTTCATAAGCTCATTCACAACGCCTGGCAGATCCGTGGGGA
Organism: Prorocentrum cordatum; assembly: GCA_963575745.1. Taxonomy (NCBI): domain Eukaryota; class Dinophyceae; order Prorocentrales; family Prorocentraceae; genus Prorocentrum; species Prorocentrum cordatum. Next base: position 235,513 of record CAUYUJ010011847.1, read on the forward strand.
GCATGTCGATGGAAGACTTAGAATCGTAGCGTCCATCTGGGCCAGTATTGTGGACGATCGCCACTGGGCCGATGTCACTCGCGATCACCTTCGCATGGTCTGGGACATGATCACACAAAAGTTGTTTAACGCGCTTCTCCGTGACGGCGGCCACATGGCGGCAGAAAGGGCACACGATGTGCCAACGCTGGCGCTGATAATTCAGCTGCAGCACTTGGGTCACGCACCTATGGCAAATGCGCTTGCGACAGCAGCGCAAACGGCCGCATCCGGCCTGTCGGTCACACTGTAAATCGCAGGCGGGCATGGCGCGCCCTTGGAAACACAACGAGGACCGCCAAGAGCGGTCGCTTTTGTTCGCAGAGCAAGGCGCCGCCGCTCAGAAGCGGTGGCTGTCACTTTGCCTTTGCTTTCCATTTGTTTTTGACCCGCAGCGGTCGCACTTCTGTTTGTGCGCCGCTGCAAAACAAATGGCCCAACAACTTTTTCTAACGCGCTTCATCGTGACGGTGGCCACATGGGTGGCTAAGGTTTTTTTTTTTGGTCCGAAGATTCTCGCGCATTTTGCTAACGAGGCGTTTCTCGAAACTCTTTTGTATTATGCCAGGGGGGCTGAAGGTTTTCCAAAGATTCTTGCGTATTCTGCTAGGAGTGGGGCGAAGCTTTTACAAGGCCCCTGGCGTACCCTGCCCACGCGAGTCACGTGAAAATGCGCATATTCTGCTGTGCCCTGCCTGGCCGAGGCGCCTGGCCACGGCCCGTGCGTGGGGGCGCGCGGCTAAACGGCGAATCCGCGCCCTGCCTGGCCGGGGCGCCTGGCCACAGCCCGTGTGTGGGGACACGCGGCTAAACGGCGAATCTGGGCCCAGCCAGGCAGGGCCTAGCCACAGCCCGCGCGTGGGGACATACGGCTAAACGGCGAATCCGGGCCCGAGCCCTGCCTAGCCGGGGCGCCACCGCAATTCCAGCCACGGCACGCGGGCAACCCGCGCTCGGGCAAGCAAACGGCACGCGCTCGGGCGAGGCCGGGAGGGGTCGCTCCGCACAGGGGAAGCTACTCCGCCTGCGCACGAGAAAGAAGGGAGGGCGGTCGTGCAAGGGTAAGTTGGGGGGGAGCTTCTCCTCCCTCGCTTCGAGTGGCAACGCTGCATCCGATAATGCAAAAGCATGTCTTTCTTTTTCCAGAAGGCTCTGGATCAGAGGGGGCACGCAACGGTCTCGGCGCAATTTTCGTGGACCCGCTGGACATGGTACAGCATATCCTTTTTGCGGGCGTGCGAAATGCCGCAGAGGTCGCACCTGTTCTCCTCGCGTCGCTCTGAGGACGCCGTGCGCAGCGGAGAGACCGGCTCTTCGACGTCGTCGCGCGACTCTGTGTCGCCGCCGCCGCCGGTGGTCTCCTCCTGCTCTTCCTCCCTCGTTCGAGACCGCCGTGTGAATGTGACGCCGTTGGGGGGGCCCGGCGCGATCCGCAGCAGCGACGGGAACTCCTCGCAGAGCGACCACCCGACGTAGCCGTGTGCCGCCAGCCTGTTTTCGCTCGTTCTGTAATAATGCTGCAGGCCGCCAGCGTTGCTTGTGTTTTTGGCGACGGCCGCCGCGAAGTTCAGCCGCACTATGGAGCCAGAGTGCCCGAAAGAACGCAGGCTCCGCTCGATGTCTTCGCCGGCCCCGCCCAGGACGTCGCTCGTCCTCGTCGCGTCGCGCAGCAGCTCTGACTGCGTGACCGCGCCGAAGAAGTAGCCGTTGACGAGCCCCAGCTGCATGGATACGCTGTCGCGCAAGCTGCGAGGGTTTGCGCTCGTGTTCAGACCCCAGGATGAACGCGCTTCTGCTGCGCAGTCAGGAAACCGAGCATCACGAGCTCGTGTAGGCTGAAGTGGTCTGGCCAAGCGACGCTCGTCACGCCGTCGAGGAACAAGCACCAAGAGCCTCGTGGCAAATAGCGCGTGCCGCATTCCGGGCAAGCCTGGGGCGCCAACCGGCGCCCTGCCGCGGTCGCCCGGCGCCCGGCAGCGGTGCTCAAGCAGCTCGTGGAAGCCAGCCGGCCATTCTTTCCAGGTGCGCCACCTTCTCTATTGTGGAGTCCTCGCAACTGGTGAAGAGTTGTTCGAGTGCCCAAGCGATGCTTCGATGCAAGCAGGTGTTGTGGCTTTTCACGTGGCAATGTTCGACCGCGCGGCTGCGGCAGGATTTGCGCTCGGCGGCAAATCAGACGCAGCGCCCGACATGGCCAATGCAAAGGCATTGATTGACAAAAGTTCGCAAGGGGAGGATAATATGCCAGCCGAGGTCGGCAGTGCGTTGGGTCTCTTTGTTGACCGTTGCTTTGATCACGCTGGCGCGGGGTCGGGCGCGCAACGACGAGGTCGCTACGTTGTTTTGCCAATGCCCGTCGCGCTGGCAACCGCTGGCAACCGCTTTGACTTTACCTTCATGCCCGAAAGCTGTGTGGACTCATGCTTTGTGCCGCAAGTCAGCATCGCCACGGTTACTGCTAACTGGGCGCCACGCTAAAGAATCCTGCAAAGCTCGCTCTGGCACGCGCGTTGTTTGATAGGGGGGCGTCTGCTCTGCTAAGCAGCTGCGTGCTGCACCTGTCGATGTGTCATAGTTCATGGAAATGCTCCAGCGCAGCCCAATTGGACTTTCTGCGAGGAGGCGGCCGCTAAGTTTCCCGGCGGCAGGGGAAGCCCATTCTTTCCCAGTGCTGCCCCATGCTATGGGTAACGATGCCTAGGTCGTCCACCAAGGCAAAGGGAGGCACTCGAGACTATGGAGTGATGTCTGCCTCTGCCATCAGTTACATCACCGGTGCGGCACACAAAAGCCCGCATTTCGGATGCAGAGCACACAGGCCTTGTGGAGAAGGAGACGGAGAGGTTCGCCACTTGCTCAGGAGATGCCTTGGAGGTGGCCTTGCGCAACAGGGAGCAGTCGTGAGCAAAGGGGCCTCGGGGCGTGCCGATGCATAAATACAGGGTGCGCGCTTTGTCCTGCCATAGTGCGGGGCGTGCGTCGCGTGTGGAAGACGCTGGCTAGGATTTGCAACCCATGAGGATCGCAGGTCGTGCGCGTGGAAATGGCCCTGCTTACCTGTAGTTGGTGTCGAGCCTCTGTGGCTGGTCTATGGGCTCCTCCGTCCTTTGCGTGCACTCCTCCACCTGTTTCTCACTGCTGCTGCTCTCCTCTGCCTAGCTGCTTGCGCGCACTGCTCCTCTAATTATAGGGCTTGCCTTTCGCATGCGCCACGCATGCGCATGTGTGGGCGCGCGCGCATGTTGCACAGCATGGCTTGGACCACTGCGCGCGCATTCCATAAATTACACTGCCGCACTCCTAGGCGCGCGCCGGTGTGCTCTTTGGATCCACGGCCGTGTCTGCGTGCCCACTACACGGAGCCTTGGCAGCCCCCACTGCGGCTCGCCGTCGGTCGCGATGTCAGCAGAAGTCGGGCAGCAAGCGCTCGCACCAGCTGTGCTCCGTGACCCCGTCGGCGCGGACGCGCGCGGCGACGATTGTCAGCAAACGCCAGGCCTTGAGCACGTGCTGTCAGCCTCTGGGAGCAGCAGGTGCGGAAGACTCGACCGAAGGAGGAGCGACGTGCAGGTTTGTTCTCACATAAAATAGAAAGAGTGCGTCTTCAATGGCGACGCCCCGCGAATTTGAGTTGGCCTGCCCAGCGTGCGACGGGCCCGGCATCTTCGCAATTGAAAATGGACTCCGCTTGCGGGTGGGGTTGACCAGCAACCTTTCACGCTTCGTGCGGCGACAGCGAACTCCTGTCCTCATTCTGTACGTCGCTCGCCTGGAGCCTGGTAAAGCGCCCCGCGCCTGGAGGTCGCTGCTCAGCTCACTCCGAGCTCAAGGGTTCATGCCGAGGGAATGTCAGTTCGAGGCTAGTGCTGCGCACGATGTGGCCCGGAGCATGGCCCGGGCGGCGCGGCGCAGAAGCGTCCTCATCGCCTCAGACATCCACCGCCTTGCGCGGCGCGCCGTGACGCGCCGCTCGAGCCCCTCACCAGACAGAGGTGGTTCCGCGGCTTCCACGCGGCTCGACTCGAGCCCGGACAGCCGACCAAGCTCCCAGTGAGCGCTCGCAGCGCTTGGCGAGGATGCAATCCCACCCACGTTCCGGAAGGTCCTGGGCGAGATCGGCGCAGACGAATAGGGAGTAAACAAAAACGCATGGCGTCCTTCCCCGAATTTGTCCGCTTCTGCGCGGCCCGGCCGGGCTGCGACAAGGGCGGCCTCTACGCGATCCAGCCACGCGGGCTGCGCGGCTCCCCTATCAAAATGGGATACTCGTTTAACCTGCTGCGCCGCCTCGCCAACTGGAAACACAGGTACCCTGCCGGCGTTGACATCCTGGCCGTGGCCCGGATGAACCGGCCGAACGACACGCACTTGCACAAGCGTCGCGCGCTCCAGCTCGCGGAGGCCCTGCTGAAGCACGAGCTCCATCAATTCGTCGTTGCGAGGAGGAATGGTTGCAACCGTGGGCCACGGCGGAAACGTTAGCGGCCATGCGCCGCCTCCAGCTCTCGCTGAGCCCCAACCTCGCCGGGCACTTGACGCGGCGCAGATCGAGGCAGGGCCTCGGGAGAGGCGCGCGGGAGATCCGCACACGGCGCCACATGCTGCGCCTCCGCCCCTCCACGAGCCCACGCGCCGCCAGCGGCGCGCGCAACTAACGCCCGTGCGTTGGCCCTGCCACCTTCGGCACAAGGGCGTGGAGCCGATGTGTGAGGCGGACGCCCTGTGCCGCTGGGAGCGGTCGCCGCAGCCCCGTGGGCGAGGCAGGCGCGTGGCGACTGGAGCGCCTGCTCGGGACGCATAGCCGATCCTTGTTTGGCGCCGAGCCACAAAGCTTGCACTGAAGGAAAACCCTGCCTACGCGGTCTCCTGCTCCGCGGAAGCCTGCCCAAACGGCAGGGAGGTTGGCGGCGGTGTTAACTAAGGCTCTCGAGGCACGCTTGCATCGGCAACGGCGTCAGCGAGCTCGCCCAGCCTGGACGCGAGCGATTGAAGCACAGAGCCGTCGCCGCAGACCGCCGCAACCTCCATGGACACACCAAGGAGTAGCTGGTAATCGACTACTGCCCCGGCGGCATCGAGCAAATCAGCGCAGTTGCGCAAAGGGTCTTCGTGGTGCTGGAGAGAGCCCCAAACAGCGCGGAGCCACAGCACCATTGTCTCGAGCTCCTTGTTTGCTCCGGCCTGCTCTGCAAAGGCTTTGCTCGCGCACGAAAATGCGGCGCCGCTGAACAGTTGGCGCGGCCGGCTGCGAAGGGCGCAAGCAATGTGGTCGAGCCACCGGGCCAAGTCGCACGTCTTCTCCGGGTCGCTGAAATCCCAATCCAGATCGAGCTCCTCTCCGACGCGGTAGTAGGCGTAGGCGTCCCGGTCGTCCGCCACGAGTCCGAGCGCTTGAGCGCTCTTGTGAATGACTTCGCTATAATCCCGTACTGCTCGCAGCCTTGTCTGCTCTTGGAGCAGCTGCGCCCGAGTGCGCTGGCCCAGGAGGAGCAAAAGTTCCGACATCGCCCTTTGACAAGAAATCACCAAGTGGACGAAATACCTTTAATAGCTTCTGTGCGCTGTCTCTTGGGGCAACAACCGCGAACTTATACATTGGAGCATCGCGGCCACACCACATGGGGGACCAGCGCCCGGCGCTTGCTAAATTGGGCCATGGGCCCAGATGTGGTTTCGCCAGGGAGGCTAACTAGACATACTTGACGTGCCATTGAGGTCCTGGCCCCGACACGCCCTGCTCAGAACGACATGAGCAGGCGCAGACTCCCTGAGCTTTGCCGAACGCAATGGTGCAGTTGCCAGCGATGTGGGACATTACGGCACCGACGGCCCGGCGACAATGCGATTACCGATCTGACGGTATTTACTTTTCTGGGGAATCTGGTCTCCGAGAGGCAGCGGGCGTCGCTGTGAGTGCGGCGGTTGGAGCACGCATGGGGGCCGTGGCTGACCCAGTTGGACGCGCGCGCCCTCGCAGCTCAAGCTCCGCACCTGCGGGCAACCCCAAGAACCGCTTCTTCAACGAAGCGCCCCGCGACGATCCAGAATATGGCGACTTGGGCGACATCGCTGGGAGATGCGGGCCCCGTCTTGCGGAGCGTCGTTGTGTGCACCATCGAAGGACGCGGCGGCGAGGCCTCCCAGCACGCACAAAAAGGCGAAGACCATGGGGTCCAAGGCCCAGCCGGGGTCCGCCGTTCCGTTGAGCACCTGATTTGCTGCGAGGGACGGGTGGAGGGCCGACATCGCGGCGTCCTTGCGCGAGCTCTCGACGAGGTCCGTGTCCGCTGTGAGTTCGCTGCCGTGGCGGAAGATCTCGGCGGTACTGCGGAGCTTGCGCCAGTCCCCCTGCGCCACCTGCGCGCGCCGCAGAGCCGCCTCGGCGTCCCAGCCATCCTCATGGAACAGCTGCTTCGCCATCGCGTCGGCCGACATTGGCTGCGTTCGCGCGACGGGCACACCGCTAGCTCCCATGCTCGGGCCAGCGTCGTTTGCCGCCAGAATGATTTTCGCGTGCGTTCTCTTTACGAACGCGAAGTCCTTCAAGAAGTGTTCGGATGCGTTCGAGATTACGTGGGCGCTGCGCACGAGGCCCGTCGAAATCAGCTGCTGACTATTGAGCCTGCCCCACTGTATGGCGCCTTGCGCGAGGTCGTGGTGAGTGACGGCCACGCCCGCCTGGCGCGCTGCCTCTGCGATCGCGTGGCGTTTGCCACAGCCTGTGGGGCCCGTGAGAGCAAGGGCGCCGGGCTTATCGCTGCGAAGGAGGGAAACTACTTTCGCCACTGCCATGGCTCGCGCGCGGAGCGAGTTATGCAATTGACGGTACCGTGGTCTAGGCTTTTCTATTTGACACAAGTTGCACGCGCGGCTAGCGAACGCACCTCCCTCCAACTGGACGAGCGGCTTTCTCCATGTTTTTTGGATGATGATGATTACAATACCCGCCCAGACTCCATTATAAACCCGTTAGCGGCTTTCTCTCCTTTCTCTTCTTTTTCTTTTAACTTGCTCAGATCTGGAAGTTACCGTGCTGGCCACCGACCTAGAGAGGGGGATGGATCAAGAAACTTGAGAAAGGGGAGAAAGCCGCTCGGTCCACTGTAGTTGCCCGTCTCGCCGCCGACCTAGAGAGCGGGGATGACCAAGGAACTTGAGAAAGGGGAGATAGCCGCTCAGCCTACTCTGATCGCACGTCGCACCGCAGAGTCGCCTGTCCAGCGAGCGGCTTTCTCCGGGTTTTTCTGATGATGTTGATTACAATGCCCGCCCAGACTCCATTATAAGCTTGTTAGCGGCTTTCTCTCCTTTCTCTTTTTTTTCTTTGAAAGAGCGTGTTCTACCGCTGCTGGCGGAAAACCGGGGGGGTCACTACCAGTTCGAACCCCTCCCCCCCCCCCCCTCCGGAAAAACCGGGGGGGGTCGCTGCCGGTTCGAACCCCTCCCCCCCCCCCCAGCTCATCATGAAAAGGGGGGGGGGTCACTACCGGTTCGAACCCCCCCCCCCCCCCCCCTCGAAAACCGAGTGGGGGTGCGGACAGTGGTGGGGACGGTGTTGGTGGGGACAGTGGTGAGGGGACAGCGGGACAGCGGTGGGGGCAGCGGGGGGACAGTGGGGCAGTGGTGGGGACAGTGGTGGGCACTGGGACAGTGGAGGGTACAATGGTGGTGGAGACACTGGTAAAGGCGGTGGCGAGGACGGCGGTGGGACAATGGGACAGAGGTACAGTGGGGACAGTGGTGGGGGCAGTGGGGACAGTGGTGGAAACAGTGGGACAGCTCAGTGGGACAGCGGAGGAGTCAGTGGGACAGTGGGGACAATGGGGATAGGCAGTGGTTGGGTCCGTGGAGACAGTGGGGAGAGTGGAACCGTGGTGGGAACAGTTGTGGGAACAGTGGGGACAGTGCGACAGTGGTGGGGGCATTGGTGGGGACAATAGGGACGGTGTGGAACCAGCGGGGCCAGTGGTGGTGAGGACAGTGGTGCTGGGAACAACAGTGGGGGATGTGATGCGAGCGGTGGTAGGGACCGGGAGTCGTTTGCTGGCGGTGCGTGGGGGGGGGGGGTCGAACCGGTAGTGACCCCCCTCCGGTTTTCGGTTTTCGGGGGGGGGGGGGGTCCAACCGGCAGTGACCCCTCCCGGTTTTCCGGATCCGGAGGGGGGGGGGGGAGGGGTTCGAACCGGTAGTGACCCCCCCCGGTTTTCGAGGGGGAGGGGGGGGGGGGTTAGGGGGGGGGGGGGGGTTGCCGGGAGGGAGGGGGGGGGGGGGGGGGTCCGGCAGGGGGGGGGGATTTTCGGAGGGGGGGGGGGAGACGCCCGGGTTCCGGAGGAAGAGGTTGGCAATTTTCCACAGTAAAGCGGCGGTGGATCACGCTTTCTCTTTTCTTTTAACTTGCTCAGATCTGGAGGTTACCGTGCTGGCCACCGACCTAGATCTTGGCGAGCGTGCTGTTGAACAGGCCGCGAATCGCAGCCCACTGCGCGTCGTCTGGCGAGCAGCGTCCGGCGGCGGCGAAGCTTTTGTCCAGCGTGGCACGCATGGTCTCTGCGCGGCCACCAAACTCGTGGTATGGGCGCTCGCTCATGAGTTCAGCGACAGCGTTCGCGACGGCGCACTCTTGCGCATACACCTTTGCGTTGGCGAGTGCTTGGGGTGGAGCATTGGGCTGCGACGCTCCCCCAGCACCCCTTAGTTGGAGGGTGAAAGAGGGGGTCTGCAACAGGGGGTCTTCAATGGGGGCTGAATGGCCCATGTATGCTCAATGTATCGCTCATGTATGTGATCGGGTACGATTGGCATCCGATGCTGGCGGTCATTGATGGCCAGTCATTCGTGCCCGCGCGTTGCCCGCGCGGGCACACGCGCCGTCCATCCATTATCGTTCATGCGTGCGGGCGTTCTTGCATATTGCGTGTGGGTCGGCGAAGTGGAGTGCAAGTGTGCCTTGATTGTGCGGTTGATGATCGCGCGTGTTCCCAAACGATGACTTCTCGACCCTCAAGACAGATTTGGAATGGGCCCCGCGATTCTCCCAAAATGTGAATTCACATTTTCCTTTTTCCCAAAATGTGAATTCACATTTTCTTTTTTCCCAAACTGTGAATTCACATTCTGGCCCCTTCATAAAGACTCCTACACAAAATTCCAAAATGTGAATTCACATTTTCCTTTTTCCCAAAATGTGAATTCACATTTCCCTTTTTTTCCAAAATGTGAATTCACATTTTGCTTTTCCCCACAATGTGAATTCACATTTTGCCCTGGCCTTCAAGATCCCCAAAACTGAGGCGCAGTGTTCCGAATGTCAGATTGGCTGGGCAGATTTCGACACTCACCTGACCGCTTTCGTGCGTTCCAGCCTTTTCTTTTTGCGCCCTTAGCGCACGTTGCCTTCGTCGCCTTTCCCGAGCCCCTCGCCCCCTTGCTTCCTTCCCCCTCGAGTCTCGCGCGCAGGTGCAGGCGGGGGCTTCAATTAGTCCCCCCGCCGAACACAGCAATCGAGGATGCATCGCCCATTAATGGCCTTAAAAAACACCATTGCCGGGACCCTGCGCCCGACCCCCACTTTCACCCTCCAACTTAGACCGATGGCGACCTTGTCCTCTTGCAGCATATCCGCGAGGGTGTTTGAAAGAGCGGTTTTAGGGCAATGCTCCCGCTGCTTCATCCTCATGCACCATTGCAAGAGATGTTCTCGCCCGCAAGCAGTGTGTCCGTCCTTCTGGATCAGATGAACTATACCCTCTTCAAGGTATGCGCGTAAGCGTGCGTTGCTCTGTGCCCCCCGCCATTGTTCTGCTGTGGCGATCATGTCTGTCATTCTCAAGGAAAGACCCCATTGCTTGCAGAGGTAATCGTAGGGCCTCGCACGCGCCTCATCGATTGCGAAGATGGGCCAGGACGGCCCCTGGCCAGTCTCTTCGTACTCGCGGACTCTCTTGCTGACCGCGCTTATATATACGCCCGGAGCAGCGCTGTGTTTGCGTACTGCGGGAATGTGCAGATCGTTTGCATTTGCTTCACCAGGCTATCGTTCACAATGCCGCTGTTGCTCCAACTAGCCAGGCGCTTCATCCAATCGGAGTTTAAATGTGGCCCCACAAGGTCCATAAAACGTTGCCGGAGGCTCCTCTCGGCAGCAGAGGCTTGAAGGAACAGTGTAATCTCTGCCGTCGCCTTGGCCCCGACACCTTCCATGAAAATCAGCCGCCGCGTCCGATACGCGAGCCGCAATTCGTCCCAGCCGTGCTTGTTGATTGCAGCCTTGGTGGCACGCGACAGCGCCTCGGGCGCACCGTCTGCCTCATCGACACGAGCGCGCTTGGGCATGATTCTCCACTAGATAATCCTAGGAATCTTTATTGTGGCATCGACGACACCGTGGAGGTGCTGAACGTGTGGGCGCAGGCCAGTGCTGAATGACAGTCGGCCGCAGCGGGTCTTATGCTAGGTCAGCAAGTGGCGATGCATGCGCTGGGCCTGCGTGCTCGGGGATCCAGGTGGTGTGGCCAGGCGCGGGTCCTCCAGCCATCAGTTCTTCCAAGGTGGCTTGGATTGGTTTGGGCAGTCGTCCGCTCTTACGCGCAGACCGCGCCAGCCTTTGCTTGCGTACATTCTTCTTCGGGTCCCAATACCGTGCGCGGTCGTGCCTTCTCCTGCGCTGCACGAAACGGTCACGGGCGTCCGCTTGGCAACGCGGCTCACCCGACGTAAGGTGCACATAGCAGAAGCCGGTCCATACGTACCCCGCAGGGGGTCGACCGCGGGGCCGTGACTCTATGCTGCTTTGCTGCGCACAAACGGCGCCGACTGCCTCGCCCCCCTCCATGGCTCCATTTATTTCTGGGTGGGGCGACCACTGCACAAGTGCGACTGCCGCACGACTCTGCCGTCAAGCTTCCTCCCGGAATGTTATTATCTGCAGGGCGACACAATGCGGCATTTTCTGGTCGTAGAATAACCAAAGAAAGCCTTGACAATACGGCGAGCATCGAACGATCAACTCCCTAGCCCTGGTGAAATTGGTATCCCACATCTTGGCCTCGGCTCGGAGCCGTCTTAGATCCAGGAGAGGTAGCGAACCAGCGCTCTGTATGAATGCCTTCGCACCAGCATGCACTTCGTCCAGCAGCAACAGCTCGCTCACGTTGAATTGCTTGATCCTGCTCCGCTCCCAGTCGTCCATCGGACCTGGAAGCGTCCCGTACGCCCTGCGAAATAAGGCATCGCCGTGTTTGTTCCGGCGAATCTGCACGCGGACACATCAGCGAGTGACCGTATTTGGCACCCACCAGCACAACCTATCGATCGCTTTGAATTCCCTGCTCGTCTTGTAGAACTTCTCCTGCCCGGCCTTCCAGAGCTGCCACTTTAACAGCCAAAGGCTGACTGCGTCGCGCCGGGCGTTTTCGACGAGGGCGAGCGCGCCCGGTGCACTGCCGGGCGCCAAGCCACTCGCCACTGCCTGCTCGGTCGCTTGCATTGGAAGGCGCGTGGCCTTTCTGTTGGGGCCGCATCCAATGCGCCCCTATATTGGGCGCCGCAAAAGTATCTCGACCGCCATCGTCGCCGAGCTCCAATACGAGCGTGTTTCCCACGAGCGCCGCCATGGGCTCGTAGACCAGGCCGCGGACCTCGACCTTCAACTGCCCATCCTCGGCGAATACTACTCTGGGGCCGTACAGCAGATACGCGTGGTGGTGCGGATCCGTTCGTATTTTCGGATCGTGCTGGTCCAGGAAGCTGCTCACATCTTCGATATGCATCCCATTGCAATGGCTCGAGATGAGAACTTGCACTCGATCCGTCAGACGTTGCAAGACGTAGTCGTCGGCTGTGGACCAAGACGGGTCACTTAACCGCACTGTCCTTGCCATTTATAAATCCGCCGATATGTGTTTCAGTCTGAACGGGCGTGCCTCGTCAACAATAACCCCAATCACGCCACGCAGCTCAACACATGGTGCGCCGCTGCTGCGGGCAATCCCCGATTGAGGACGAACCGCAGCAAGTCGCCAGCCTCACTGGGCAAGTGGCCGAAGGTGGCTTGCCCAGACGCGTGCGTTCTCCTTGATGCCGAGCTGCGAGGAGCACCCGGTGCGGTTATTCCTTCAGGCCAGGCGCAAATGCTCCTCGCCACGAACGCTGACGGGGGGAATATATGGGAGAGCTGGGCCTGAAGGCTATCCCAACCGATGGGCTCCCTGTACCAGACTGATCATTGCCTATCGCCGAGTATTGCCACTGCGAAGCAGCACTCGCCGCAGTAGGATGCACGCGGCAGGCGCATCCGAGCCGTTGTTCGCTCTGGGCACCGCGGGCACAGACCAGAGTCTCGCAAAGCGCGGGCCGCGGAGCGCACATCGCGAATAAACTGTCGGAAGCCGTCCAGGGTGGCGCGGCATCGTATCGAGCCCACCTCCCTGATGACTTTCCCAACTTTTCCATAGAAGTCTGCTCTGAGTGCTTTCTCGTCCTCGCCATGCGCGTCGCCCGCGGGGAATGCATGGACAACGTCTGGGTCGTCCAATCTGTTCTCGTCATAGTCTCGCGCGACACCAGCGGCGAGGAGGGACAGCTCGACACAGAACTCCGTCGATATATCAAGGCGAATTTCCCCTAGCCCGCATTCGGGAAGAGAGCGCATCATTCGTGCGCACGCGTCGTCGTCAGCAGGCACTCCTGGCTCGAAGAACCCCGTCATCAGGCGTATGTTTGCGGAGAGCTCGGTCCGCGCGGATCCCACAGCGACGGCAGCGAGGTGGCCTCTCATGGCTTGCGTGTGCCTTACAGGCGCGCTATTTACTTCAGGCCTGATTGGGGCCCAAGGCAATCTGCCGCAGCAATACGTTCAATGGTTCGCAATGTGGGTGAGACATGCCCCGCGCCTCAAGCATGGGCGACCGCGGCTTGCTCAGGGTAGCGAGTTTGCATCAACTGCATACGACATGGGGTCGCTGGGCACCTGCAACATGTCTTGCTACGTCGACATCATTCCCCCAGTAAAACGTCGAGCATGCACGCGTCCAAGGCGTTCCGCTGCACACTCCCCATGCTCCGCGACGACCAGCTGACTAACCTGCGCCGCTGGGCCGAGCTTCACTGCGCCCAGTCGATCGTTTTCCGTGACGACCGGGGCAGTGCCGTGTTCGTGGGCCTCAAGGCAGAGCTTCGCACTTCCGCAAGTTTCTCGCGCACCGTTCGTACTGCTCTGCGCCGCCTCTGCATCGACGTGCCGCTAAGGGGGCGTTGGTGTTCACTGCTCACACCGCGCGAGGCCTTGAGCATCTGTGCGAGCGACGGCGGTCAGCGCAATGCTGCACGCGACACGCCAGCAGCATCCCGCATAGACGACTCGGTTGACGAGGACATCCGCATCGTGGCGCTCCACTGACCCAGCCCCTTTGGCTCGTCCAGATCATCCACACCATCCCGGCGTTAGCGAGATTCCCATGAGTGGCGCGCACCTGTGTGTAAGCCCCTAATCTCCGCTCATCGGAAAATGAAAGCACCGTCACCCAAAGATACCAAGTGCAAATTCTGCCGTCGACGTTTCACGCGTCGCGGAGCTAAAGAGCATGAGAGGCACCGCTGCGCCAAAAATCCAGACAGGAAGCCGCGCGAGTTCCTGAAGAGCCAATGCCGTCATTGCGGGAAAATCCTGCATGGCAATGGTCTGCGAGCCCATGTCGCTCAGGTACATCTCGAACAGTACGCCAGATCCCGCTCGGTGAGGGCCCATCGTATGAAGGAGAAGCGGAGCGGCAGCGCAGGCGCGAGCAAGGGGGAGCGCAGGAAGCACTCGAGACCGCCCTCCAGCCATGCTCTGCACTCGCCCGAGCGCTCTCCCGCGCCACGGAAGGAGGACAAAGCGACGCACCCGCACCAGCAGCGCGAGACGCGCGCGGAGACGACGGAGCGTATCTGGGAGGAGGTTCGTAAACGTACGCCACTGCAGACCCAGAAGCGCAAACCGTAAGGAAATTGGCGTCGTGGGGATCAGGAAATTGGCACAAACCGCACAGGGAAGCTCGTCTGAAGGCAGCTCTAGCTGCCCTATCCGACGGGTGGGTGCAGCGCATCCTGGAAATTTGAGCGGCCTCAACCAATTAGCTGCTACCCTGCGCTGCTGCGGCCGAAGAAAACGGGACCAGGTGACGCCGCGACGGAGAAGATGCCATGGCAGCAAACACGCAGGCGAAAATTGACAGAGCTCGCTGTGGACGTCGTGGGGGTGTGTATTTTACAGCAGCTTGGCTGCCAGTCGCAGAAAAGTTGCCAGGCCGCCTTCGCGTCTTGAGAATACCTGAAGCGCCGCGGGCGTGCTTGGCGAAAATTCGACCAGGGCGCGTCGGGAGCGCGTGCATTGTTCAGCTGCTCTGCAATCAGTCGCAATAATGTTGTCGGGCCGACTGCGCGGCTTGAGAATACCCGAAGCCGCGCGGGCGTGCTTGGCGAAAATTCGATCAGGGCGCATCGCGAGCGTGTGTATTTCAGAGCAGCTCAGCAACATTGCAGCCGGTCGCAGAATAATTGCCGGGCCGACTGCGCGTCTTGAGAATACCTGAAGCACTGCGGGCGTGCGTGGCGAAAAGTCTGCCAGAGCGCGCTGTTGAAAAGATTCCACAGGATATCGCCGATCGCCTGTGCATGTGTTCACAAGCTCTCTGCAATCCATCGCAGAAAAGTTGCCAGAGCGACGCGGTCACTTGAGGTTACCGGAAGCTCTGTTGGCGTGCTCGGCGAAGAAGCTTATGCTCTTGCTGCGGGTGGTCTGAGCGGCCAAGCCATGCCATTGCCAGGATGGGAGCGAGGAAGTTTCCAGGGTCGCTGCACGCACCCGTCGGGTAGAGAAGCTCTAGCTCGTCGCACGCCCGTTCCTGTTCTGGGCTACGGACAATTTCCTGTGGGCCAGAGAGAACGCCAGTTTCCTGTCACGGTGGTGCCGCAAACTTGCAGCTACTGTCATTCTTCTTTGAGCACCTGCACCGCTCGCGCATGGCTATGCCGAGGCCCGCCTCTCAACGCGATAATTCTCTCGTTGTCGCCTTCACCCGCATGGCATGGCGGCGGCGCGGCAGGCGCTGTCGGCGTCGGCTGCGCAGTCGCACGCCTGGCTGCTTCGGACCGCGCGATGCTGTCCTCAGCGAGGACGAGCCTTCGACCGCGCAGCCTGGTAACATTTATGGCCAAACGCTTCAGCACCCCGCGGACAGACCGCAATAATGCCTCGCGGCTTCGCGCGCGCTCTTTCGAAGCAAGCCATGCGACGCACTCCGACTCGCGAAACACTGTGGCCGCAGCGCAGTTTTCCGCGCTCCACGCCTGGAGCCGCCGCGCCTCTTCATCAGAAAGGCACGGGAGCATCGCTCTGAAGGACTTGCTCGTCGTCATGCTTTACTGATTCCATGCTTACGTTCCTTCAAGATCTTCTTGGCGCGCTGCACAGAGCCAACCCCGAAACCGCGCGACCGACACTGCGAAAGCGTCGCGCGAATCTCCCCCGCTGGGACTGGACCGTCGCCGTAGTAGAGGGGCTGCTCGATGTATCTTTTGTAAGGGCCGGAGTTGTCGGCCAGGAAATCTTCGAGATGTGCCGGGGCAATCTCTCGATAGAGCCCGGCACCAAAACCTTTCTTAAAACAGGCAGAAGGGCTCCCGATCACCATATCTCCGCCATTCTGGCGGAGCTTCGGCGATAAGATATTGTTGCCGCAGAAGATATGCGCCGTCTTGCCTTTGCGCGGGACAGCCGCGCAGTGCGGCTGGTGAGAAGGCCTCGTCTCGCTCTGGCTTGCTGAGCGCGTGTTTGCCAACTGCTGGTCTGAAGAAGCGCGGGGCTCCCTTGCAGGGCTCCTCGACGCGTGTGGCTTGGCGACGTGTGCATGGTGTGTTCGCGCCAAGCGCGAGCCTTGGTCTTCTCCCAGGGTTGTCGTTTGCTGTCGACTGGTCACCTCGTGGGTAGCAGGGACCACGCTGGTGGGTCTCGGCGTGGCACTTCGCATCTGGTGGCTGCTCGTGTGCTCGCTCCGCGTAGAATCGTTCCGGGTAGAGTCAGTGCGCGCGCGGTCGCTGTGCGTGGGAACACGCGTCTGCTGAGCGTCGCCGCCCGTATGCACAGGGGCGCTGCCGGGGTTTGCCCGAGGCGCCTGCGGCAACGACCGCAGAGGCGACGCACGCGGCGAGGAGGGCGCGTAGCGCATCGCCTGATTCCTGGGCGTCGTGGTTACGAGGTCGGCCCAGGGGTTGGCCTGCATCAGTTTTCCTTACGCTGCACACACGGCATGGCGATCCGCGAACAGTCGCTCGTAGGCGGCCCGCGCGTGTTCGTCAAAGCCATCGCTCAGCGAGAGGAGTATTACGTGGCCGGCCCCTGGCTCTGCCAGCCTTGGTGCAACTGGCGCGCTGGCTTCGCCCAGACCGTGCAGGGGAGGTGCCGTGCATTCGCTGGCCACAGCGACTTCGCTATGGTCATTGGCAGCACAGGCTTTGGGGTTGGTCGCGCCCGCGACGGCAGCCCTGTACTCGGTCTCCGTAAGAAGAGTAAGCCATCCGCGATCTAGTTTTCCAAACGACATCTTCCAGTGCGAGGCCAGTGTCCTCAGGAGTGATTGATACTGCCGCGCCGTCTTCGCCGAGCTCTTCGACGCGTACAGGGCTACGGAGTCGTCCTCGTGTCGGCACAGTGCGTGTTCGACACGCGACGCCACCGCCCATTTCTCGAGTCGCTCAGCGACTGCTGAATCGAGGTTACCTAAGTTCGCAACAAAATAGCAGGATGTGGCCTCGCTTGCGGACGCCATGCTCGAGCGATTGTCCTTTGAACATTCGCTTGAACATTTTTGCCGACCGGTCGTAACCGTAAGGGACTTCACGACCGCCGCTGCTCAAGGCTATTTTGAGTAAATGACAGCGCTTGTGTAAGGGTCTCAGATTAGCTATATCGTCGCTGCCCCCGTTTTGTAGACTCTGATGGTGGTCCACCTCAAAATCTTCCGTCAGTAAATCGCCGCGAGCCTCGCAGCGCCACGAGTGCAGCGCCCCGACCTTCTTTGCGATAAAAGGTGTTACGCGCTTCCTTTTGACGGGCACGCTAGGCGTCTGGTACCCCGTGACAGCACGAGGTGGCGACCGCTCAGGCGTTGGGTGGCGCGGCGCGTCATCGTCTTCGCCGCCATCGTCTCCGCCGCCTTGGCTCAGCGCCGCCACGGTACTGTCAAGGGCCCGCCACGCCGAGAGGTTTAGATTAGAGCCAGGGCTGAACCAGGAGCACATGGCGATGACGGCCATCAGCAGGAGGAGGAACCAGAGCATGTCTTTACTTCCTGCCTCGCGAGTGCACCGCAAGGTGCGGAGCGCCTTGCTCCCTCCGCTTCGCGTAGACCCAGTGTGCGACTCTTCCCAGGTGTTTGTCGTGGCTTCTCCCCATGGAACCATGCATTGAGACCTATTTTCACCACGTTGGGGCAGGTCACCTTCTCTCCACCATGCTGCGTTCGCTGGTCGCGCGTGCCGTCGTCATAACTGTTCCACAACACTGCCCTGCCTACCGCGGGGTACACGCGAAGGGGTTCCCCGTCTCGGCGCAAACGCTCGAACCGAGTAGCACCACCACACTTCCCTGCGGGCAGACCCCCGCTTGCCTGCAAGTACGCAAAGATCGTCTTCAGTCGACGCTGGTTGATTCTGGAAACACGGCAGGGAGGGGGGAAATGCTTTCACTCCCCGCAGAGGCAACAATTTGTTGACCCTGGAAACACGGCAGGGAGGGGGGAAATGCTTTTACTCCCCGCAGAGGCAACAAGTTGTTGACTCTGGAAACACGACAGGGAGGGGGAAAATGCTCTCACTCCCCGCAGAGGCAACCATTTGTTGATTCTGGAAACACGACAGGAAGGGGAAACCGTTGGACATATTGGGGTGCGAGTACTTCGTATTTGCTTGCATGACAGCGCAGCTGTGGCTCAAGATGGCGGGAATCCAGCAGCAACTCGGGGCTCTCTTGGGGAGGGAAGTGAAACAAATCCGGAAAACTGAGGAGGATGGCGCCGCTCGCGTGTCAGTCATCGATGTGGTCTCGGCAATAACCGGTCAAGGGGGTCGGTGCGCGGCAGTGCAATGTGGGCGTCTGGTGGCGCAATATCCAGGGATCGATGGAAATTGTATCCTCTATAAGTTTGCTGGCGCACGCCAGAGGAACACTTTGCTTTGTGATGTCCGGGGCGTCGTCGAGATCATTCTGCTCCTGCCTGGGGCGCAGGCGGCGCGTTTACGTCGGCAGATGGCGGAGCTCGTCGTTAGGTATTTAGGCGGTGTTTTGACCATCATCGATGATGCGTGCAGGATCCGTGGCTTTCAAGAAGAGTTGGCCGCGCGAGCACCTGAAGACCCGCGTCGAGCTTTCGGAGAAGCAGTTGAAGCTTCACTCGACAGCGTCGCGCTGGCGGACTTGGCGCGCGCGTTCTCTACGCTGACCGAGCGGCGGGCGGTCCAGGAGGAGACGCTGGCGCGCGTCCGGCGCCTCCTCGAGCAAGATCGCGCGCAGATCACGCTGAACGTGCGCGCGCCGAAGAGGGCGCGGGACCCCCCGATCGCCGGGGACATCTCCGGCGCTGGCCGGCCGCTGCCGCTCGCCAAGTTTCTGGGCCAGAAGGAGAGGGAGGGCGCGAGCTGGAAGCGCGCGCGGCGGAGCTTCGCGCCCACGTTCGGCATGTTGATGCATGTGCTCAAGAAGCAGAAGCTGCGCGAGCAGGGCCCCGCGCCCATCTACGTGGAGCAGCTAGCTCGCGCGCAGCTGCTGTACACCGAAGAAGATCGAGCGCTGTTCGAGCAGGCGTGGGATATGTCCGAGGCACACCGTGAAGAACCCGTGACGCGCACGGGCCCTCCGGCAGCGGCGGCGCCCCCCCCTCCCGCCGCGCCCGACGGCGCGCCGCCGCGGCCGAGCGTCCTGGACATGCTTCGGCGGGCCGCGTGAGAAAGGGCATCGGGCGGCAGGCATGCCACGGAGCGGCCTGCCTTTGAATCAAGACTTGCAGCAACCGCGCGTTGCGCACTTCTTCGCTTAATGCGCAGTCAATGGGCTCACTGGAATGGCCCTGAAGGGCGCCGGTGGTAGCGGCAGGGGCGCGAGAGGTTGCGCTGGGGTGCAAGCGGGTGTCGTTTATACCCCTTTTATGGGCAGGGTAAGAAGATTCAGTCTGAAAACATTATGCAATACATAACAATCAGGCTAACTCTGCAGGGCAGAGAGGATCCAGGTTCTGTCGCTTGCGCCTGGCGAGAAGCCTGCGGCCGACGCCAAGCGGGTTTGGTTACCGCCTGGCCGATTGAGCCCAAATGATCGGGTTTATCGGGTTGAGCGATCATGCCGCTGCGGGTCACACGGCAGATCTTCTCGACCAAAGCCTCGGGCAGGCGCTTGCCCCGTGCGGCTGCGGGCTTGAGCATCACGCAGCGGCCGACCCACTCACCGTCGAGGCCTTCGGCCAGGCTGTCGGTCTCCTCGCGGAAATGCTTCGGCATTGCGCGGGGCTCGGGTGGAGAAGCGAAGATTGCGAATATGCAATCGCCCCGCTGGGGCGTCGTGGCTTTTACTGTTTGGGCTTGGAGGTTTCAACCGCTGCAGCCGCACGATGAGCTCAGCCAGCCCGTGTGCTTGCGACGCTCCTTCGCAGCGCCCCCGACGGTGTTGCCGTAGGTACCTTGCGCGCTGTCCAGCACATGCCCTCCGGGCGTAATGCCACCTCGGCCGCGCCGCGCTCATCCACGGGCGGCCTGCTTCAGGCGCGCTTCGAAACTTCAGAGGCGTGGTCGCTTGCGCCGTTCCAGGCCGGTCGCCTGACGGGTTTCCTCCATCCTGGCTCTTTCGGCGGCGCGCTCTATCCTTTTGTTCTCGGTAGCCTTGCGGATGGCAGTCTCCAGGCGGCGCTTGTCCTCGCGCACGCGCTCGATGTCGTCGGTTGGCGCGGGCAAGCGCCGGTCCAGTTCGTCCGCCACTCGTTGGCCGACCTGCTGGATAACCCGATCGCTTTCGTTTGTCACATGGGCTTTAACTTGCTGCGCGCTCTGTCGGATCAAGTTGGGCCAGGACTGGCGGCGCTGCATCGTGAGCTGCCGCTCATACGCCACAGCTTCCGCCAGCGAGTGGAAGGTCTTACACTTGTCGGGGCCCTCCGCCGTCTTCACGAAGACGGCGCCTTCTGGCTTGTACCTCTTCAGGGCACGTTTGGCGGCCTGGGCGTCTGGCGTCTTGGACGGACGGGTTGAAGCAGTGTCTGGAGCCGGGGTTGAGGCAGGGGTTGAGGCCGGCTTTTGAGGCCAGGGTTAAGGCCGGGGTTGAGGCCGGGGTTGAGGCCAGGGTTGAGGCCAGGGTTGCAACAGGGGTTGAAACTGGTTCTGAAGTCGGTTGAACCTCAAGGTTGAGGTTTGGTTCGCCGGCTGGCAGACACAACAGTGCGCCGACGATCGCGTGGAGATTGCCAGGCGGCAGTTCTGTCGCGTTCGGGCAACATGCTTCTCGAAAAGCGTTCGGGGAGAAAGGCGCACACTTGCTACGGCACTCCTCGGCGTAGCCCTCCAAGACCTTACCGAAGTTTGGGAAAGCCGCATGATCCGAGCAATAATCGGAACAGTTTTCTTTTCGAAGGGAGCAGCTGCGGGTTGAACCCGCATCCAGGCAGGACGCGCAGCGCAGCTCAAGCTCCGCATGGAACGGGCAATCGCAGCGGATGCGGTCACAGAAGCCCTTCTTGGCGTGCTTCCCGCAAGCGCCCTTCTGAAAGAGGCGGGGGAGTCGGTCCTCCCGCTCCATGTCTAGGCGCTCACAGCGGCCTTGCAAGTGGCAGCTGCATGCGCCCCAGGGACACGGCTTACCATTTTTGCAAGGACGGCCGCAGCGAATCGACAGTAGATCGGAGTGCGACGTCGCCCAAGGGAGCGCCAAAGAAAAGTTCCAAGCGAAATGCTTTTCCACTGGCGCCTTTCTTCGCTGAGTCGCGCGGCGGCTTCGTTCGCAGTTTAGAGCCGCTGCGCGTCGAAGCGGAAAGCAAGCCGCTTTCCACGAGGCAACGTGCTGGGTTTGACTTGGGATCTGCTGCTTCAAGGGCGCCTCAGAAGCGCATCCAGGAACGATCGTGGTCTTGTGAGAAGCAGCTCATTCGACAGCCGTGACCGAGTCACAGCAAGCAACTCATCGCTTATCTGTCTCCCGCTTTCCCGTCAAAGCAGCAAGCCCCGTGCCCTGCCGGGTATGCGCCAGGCTTGGACAGAGCTGCAGCATGGCAGATGCTGCAGTCATCTGCTCGCGATTCTGCATCATACCATCAAGCAACGTTCTGTCCCACGTGCGGTTATACGATTTGGGACAACCGCAGTGGGAGCACCTGCTCATGGTTACCGGCGCTTCACCAGGAAAGATCGCCAATTCGCGCGTGACCCAAACGGCTTGCTTGTCGGCGCAAGCTTCGTTCAAGCACCCCTCGGGCTGCTCTAGGCGGGGTGCTGCATCCAACCTTGGAAGTACCTCTGGCCCAAGCGCGGTGCCTTCTGGCCGCCAACCTTGGAGGTACCTTCTGGCCTAGACGGGGTGCTACCTCCAACCTTGGAGGTACCTTCTGGCCCAAGCGCGGTGCCTTCTGGCCGCCAACCTTGGAAGTACCTTCTGGCTTAGGCGGGGTGCTACCTCCAACCTTGGAGGTACCTTCGGGCCCAAGCGCTGACTGCGCCATGCTCCGCCATTGCTGCGTCAGCCGACTTAACTAACATTCAAATACTGAGCCGCAACTGCACAATGCATACAAACACGCGTGAACGCACGAGACGCATATACAGGATGTGACCAGGGGCAGGAACCGCAAATTACACGTGGCAGCCCGCTTTGTTTGGACAGCCCCAGACCGATAGCTCCAAAATCAATGGCGACCCTGCTAAAACATAATGAAACACGCGCAATTTTATTATTTTCCGGCGGCCCCGCGCGCGGAAAAAATTGCAAAGCACTGGCTCTTGACGTGTCGGGTACACTGACGGAACAATTATTGGTCGAGCGACCCAGAATACGAAGCCAAAATTAACGGGGACCCCCCGCCCCCCAAACATAAGTCCGCGTTTTATATTTTTAGGCGGCGCCGCGCGCATAGATGAAGGGGGCTTCCTCGGAAAGTTCTCAAACCTCGAAGCCTGGTTCACAAAGTCCGAAGCCTGGTTTCTGAAGCCCGAAGCCCGATCCAGCAAGCGCGCAGCCCAGCCATATCCACGAGCGCTCCAAGCCCCGAAAGTGCTCCTGGAACCATCTAAACCCATAAATTACGCTCAAAATGGGTTGTTTAAACTTTGTTTAAAAGGGTTTTGGAAGGCTTTCAAAAAGCGATTTTTTCCTCAGGAAAACACCGCCAGCCCCGAGGCCCAGCGCCGGAGCCGCGGAACCCAGCGAAGAAACTGCGGAGCCTAGCGCAGATACTGCGAGGCCCAGGTCGAGAACCGCGGAGCCTAGACCAGCTCACGGAGATAGCGCATTTACGTCCCCTCCTCCTTCGAGATGGGGCGTTTTCGCGCGGTTTCCTGCATGCCGCATTATCGCCCGGACTCTCCCATGCGTTCGACCTGCCTTCTGCCAGGCGGCACGATCTCAATCGTCCGGAACACGATGCTACCGCTGTGGCCAGCGTCGGCAATCTGCGGCACGCCATGCTGTGTGCGCAGATTTGCTTCCAAAGCCATAACAAGAGCAGTTCCAGGGGACAGCACCTCATCGAAGAACGGCGCCTTGCTGCCCTGCGCTCTCTCTTGTTCCCGCTGCAGAGCCAAAAGTTTTGTTTTCTGCGCTTGCTTGAACTCGTCGGAAGCCGTGCAGGCTTCCGTGTATTCGCGCAGCTCGCGCTTGTGCCGCCCTTCCATAGCATGGACGTCCTCGCCACCCTCGCCCCTGACGATCAGGCGGTCTCGAAGCTGGAAGGGCCGGCCGTGCGCGCCGGTTTTCACCGCGGTAATGAGGGATTCTGGGCGAATCGACGGCGCCTTGTCGAAGTGGTAGCCGATGTAATGATCGCCACCTTCATATTCCGTGACGATGTAGTGGTTTGCGCTGGGGTAGCCCTCGCGCTCTGCCCAAGCATCATAGCGATCGGCGACCAAAGCCACCTCGGGGCACAGCCTCACGTCCGCAGTGGCGCACAGGATGTTCCTCTGCCAGCCAGTGTGCAGATACCTTATCGTGCCGATGCTCTTCGGGTCGCCGCGCTGGAACCACATCTTATTGCGCCGCACCGGACCTCCGCGGTAATTGAGCGCTTTATTTTCACCTTCGACCCACTGTGCAGCGCCCGGCGCAATGTTTTGTCCAGCTCTGACTCTCGGATACGACTGGAGCTGGGTCATCAGGGCTGCGGGGTCGAAGCCCAGCACCTGCTGCGCGAAGTGCGGGAGAACCCATATGTCCAAATCATCTCGGACACGGCGCGCCCTTCCCGTCGTGGTCAGCGCGCGGGGAACGGGACGCTTCTCCCGCTGCTCTTGCGCAGGATCGATGGGAAGGCAAGCCGCGATGCGAGCGGCGTCTCTTCCCATCTGCTTCCGCAACTCGCGGATTCGTTTGTTGGCTCGCGCTCTCTCAGCAAGCGCCTCCTCCATCGGACCAGATCGCCCGAGGCGCTTGTCAAATTCCCCCGCTATGCATTGTTGCACGGCGTAGGGCACCTCGCGAATCACGCGGTCCGCCTCCGAAGTCGTGTGGTCCGTGATGCGACCGATAAACTTTTTCTGCCGCTCGGCGCGCATGTCGGCATCCATGCGGTCGCGCTTCTCCTCCAGAGCGGCTATCTCTTCCGGCTCCAAGGTGAGGTCTTGCGCGTTTTACCAGATTTGATTTGGAAGCGCACCTGGGCAAGATCTAAGGAGGCCTTGCTCGCGAGGCCACGCATGTTTGGCACAGTGGCCGGAGCAAGGGAGTGGTTGCTACAACGACCGCTGCAGTGGCCTGTGCAATGGCAAAGGTTGGGCGCAAAATACTTTTCCTTGACGCCTCTTCTGCAACGTGCCCCGCGACGGCTTCACTCCCGCTTCAGAGCCGCCGTGCCGCGGCCAAGCAGCCCGAAAAAACATCTGGGAGGGCTGGTGTCGATCGACTGCGACTGGGCACGGGTGACAGTTTGTCACCAGTTCTGGGAATCGATCGATCATTCTGTGGAAGGCACGAAGTGCCGTGCACTTCGTGCGCTCTTGACAAAGCGTCATGTGCACTTCGAACTCGTGTTCTTCTCGAGCGATGTTACGTCGAAGGTAACACCCCCCTGAATTCGCGTCGTCGATCGACACCTGCGGTTTCGCTCAAGCCATTCTACTAGATCGCAAGCTCACATTGGAACGCCATCTCCTCCAAGCGTGCGTCGCGCCTACGTTCGAGCGCTTCGATGCTTGCGCCCTCATCGGCACGACAGCCAGCTCGGTCCACCCGAATGACGTCAAGCCAATCGATCAAGTCCTCCCCGTGGGGCAGCATCACCCCTTTCGAGCGGGCTCTATTCACCGCCCACGCCACAAGGCCTGGGGACCAAGGGGCACCTGAGCAGTGAATGCAAGGAACCCATGCTGGGCTGCGACTCGCGCCGCGACTTCCGCCAGCTCCGGCGGTAACAATGCCAGGCCTGCCTTCGCGGCGCGCGCAGAGGGCGTGCCGCCATGCGCGGCTAGCGTCTGACAGAGCGTTCCCTCCATCTCGTTGACGAGCACGGTAACGTCCGCGGGGAATCGGAAAATGTACGCCATGGAATTTGCGCGCGATGTGGCGGCGGATCTAACGGCCAAGCTTGGACACAAAGCGTTTTTCTTAAATGCCCCGGCTGCGTCGTCCCCTGCGACGGTCTCACTCCTGCTTCTGAGCCGCTTGTTGAATGGAGGCACGAAGTGCCGTGCACTTCGCGCGCTCTTGACAAAGCGTCAGGTGCACTTCGAGTTCGTGTTCTTCTCGAGCGATGTTACGTCGAAGGTAACACCCCCCTGAATTCGCGTCGTCGATCGACACCTGCGGTTTCGCTCAAGCAATTCTACTAGATCGCAAGCTCACATTGGAACGCCATCTCCTCCAAGCGTGCGTCGCGCCTACGTTCGAGCGCTTCGATGCTTGCGCCTTCATCGGCACGACAGCCAGCTTCGTCAACGATTAAGCGGCACTAGCTTCCCCAAACAATGAAGTCGCTGTGGCCGTCCGCGGCACGTTGGATGCCTTTGAAGAAAACGTGGTGCGTGTCCACTTCGCCAACTTTGCCACCCCACCACCTGGATTTGGGGCGTGCCACGTTTTCGAAAGCGATGGTGTGGTGCACCATTTCGTGCACAGTGAAATAGCCGCGCTTGTTAAGGAAGGATCGCTTCGTTTCTCCCTCGTGGAATTTGCTCGGTGGCTCCCGGAAGACGATCTCATGGCCGTGGAACGCGGGGGCCAGCCATTCTACTGGTGACAAGCTGCGGAATTCGCCGCGCGTGGCATCAAAGTATTCGGGAGGACGGTCCTTTATGTTAATGGACCCATGGGGGGCGACATATAATTCGAAACTGAGGTCCTGCAGCTGTGCTGTAGGTTCCGATTGCACAGCGACCGCAGCGAGCTCGACGGCGCCGCCTTGGATTCCACAGCGAGCCAAGGTGACGCTGTTCAGCGAACGCTGCCCCTGGAACAGCAGCGCCGTGTCGGGATGCGCGCGCCCAGTTGCTACGCAAAGCTCCATCAACACATCTCCGATTTTGCCAGTCGGTTTTACTTTCGTCTTGTGCGCCACCGGCTCGCCCGACAGAGCTTTGCGGAAGGTCACCGAGACGCGTCGGGGCACCATCCTTGGGCGGATCCTCCGGGCCATGGCCTTGACGAGGGGTGGCTCTTTCGCGCTGGTCGGCGCCATGGCTGGTGCAAAAGGTAAACTATCAAGGCCCGTCTAAGGTCTAACGGCCGAGCTTGGACACAAAGTGTTTTTCTTAAATGCCCCGGCTCCGTCGTCCCCCGCGACGGCTTCACTCCTGCTTCTGGTCGGAAGCGCAGCGGTGCATGGCGCTGCTTCGAGCGCGCCTCAGAGGCGGACGCAGGAACGATCATGGACGCGTCCTGCGAGACCGGACCAACTGATTCAACAGCCGCGGCCGAGCTGCAGCATGCGATCTGTCGCTAGCATCTCATCTGCCTTCCTTTTCCTTTGCCAGTTCGTCTTCCAAAAAAGGCCCTCGCTGTCCCACGTACGACCATGCGATTTGGGCATATGGCAGCGGGAGCAGCGACTCATGACCATCGGCACTTCACCAGGGATCGTCAAGTCGCGCGTGATCCAAACTGCTGGCTTGCCGGTGCAAGCTTCGTTCAAGCACCCCTCGGGCTGCTCATGGCCCTCGCCCAACAAGCGCGCCATCGCCATCTTCACGCAGTGTCGCTCGTGGACGGTCAGCTTCGCTACTAAAGTCTCCGCCTGCGGGCTCACGGCCTGCAGCGCGTCACCACACCGCTGCAAAAAATAACTTTTCCTTTTGGCGTCGGGCTTGGGCAGTGAGCCTTCCACCGCCATCCGCGGGGCCAGCTCGGCCACCTGCGCCAGCGTGGCGGGCGATGCTGGTGAAATTTCCTGTCGCAGTCGGCGCGTCGGCAGCAGGTGTCGCCGACCCTCCCGGTGGCAGCGGATGTAAGTCAGCTCCGGCGGTGCTCCCACCGAGACCATTGCCAGTGTTTGCGCCCGCAGCGTCCAGCGCGCCAGATGGGTGTGCGAATGGCCGCGTCCCGTGAAGACAGCATCGCTGCCCATTTCGGCGGCAGCGGAACCGCGTAGCTCGAGGGTTTGACGCGCGTTGATGAATTCCTCCTCGCTCTCGGAGTACTGTTCCATGAATTCGTTCAGGGTGTTCAGGGTGACAGGCGGGCAGGCTTCGGGCGAATGCGCTTTGCCACGCGCGCTAGCGCGCACTTCCGGCCGCAGGTCATCCACTGTGTCCCGCACAGCGACCCTGTCACGATCGAGCTCATCCAGCGGGCGGAGGCTTTCTTCCACGGCGCGCCGCTGCTTGGCCGGGAGCGGCGTCAGCACTCTGCCCAGGGCTGCCCGCATGGTGCTCACCTGCTGCTCGGGCGCGGCCACGGTCAGCAGCCAGGCGCCTTCGAGCTCCACGAAGATCGCGAGCCACCGCACGGGACACGTTTTCTTAGCCATTAGCGCGGCCACTTCTGTCTGCCATTTTTGTGCAGCAGCGCCGCAGCTGGCGATTTCTGCGAAAGGCGGGCGCGGGCTGAACAGGTCGGCCGCGAAGCGGGTGTGCTTGCTGCCAGCGCGGTCAGCGAGGCTGAGGCCAAGGCGCCCGCGGAGGAAATTCATGCGGGCGACGCGAAACGAGCTGCAGAAGGGTTTTACGAAACAAAGTATCGCCCGAAAGCAATGATAACTTTTATTGAACGCTGCGTCTCTCATGGCGCCCGCGACAAAATCAATCCTGCTTCTGAGCCGACGCGGCGCGCCATCGAAGCGGAAAGAAAAAAGGAGCCCACTCTCTTTCGAGGCATGGCTCGCTCCTGCTTCTGAGCTGCTGGCTTGCGGCTTCTGCTACCATGTCTGCGGGTGCTTATTTTCGCTCCTGTTTCCAAGGTGTTACGTTGGAGCTAACACCTCAGAAACCCAACATTCAGGGTAATCTGCACCAGTGTCAGCGCAACAACGCGCATGTGCGGGTGCGGTTCAGTATCGCAACAAACTCCCTTGCAATTTGGGTGGCGCTGCGGTCGCCCAGAGCGGCTTTGGACGAATCTCTGGAGACAGAACAGCACCCCCCGAAACGAAACTGTTTCACAGTGGTTCGCCACGCGCTGCCGCCATGCCGCCCCTGATCGACAAGGACGGGCACATTGCAAAGCGCGCGAAAATAACTCCCGCACCGCCCGCAACAACGACCCTCAGCCGCGCCGTCCTCGGCGTCCTCCTCCGACAGGATGCTGTCGCAGACGAGCTGGTGCAGACCCAGAAGCGGTTGGCCTTCTTCTACATGGCGGCGTGCGCGTGCGAAGCGCAGGCTCCGTATCCATCGCATCCAGGCGTGGATTACATGAGCTACGCAAGGGATTTTTGCGAGGCCATGCGCCACGACGCGCTCGAGCAGGTCCTCTGCGACGATTGCGCCACATTCAGGCGCCGACATCGTTGGTACGACCGCCGACTTCACCCAGAAAGTTGGGGTCGAGGCGGTGCGCATGCGCTGTGTCCGTGCGCCCGCTGCCCATCGGATCCCGCTTGCCGCCTCGGCGATTACCTGGAGGGCATGGGCGCGCAGTTCCTGTGCCAAGGCCACAGAGACGGCATCATCGAACAGTTGCGCAACGTGCAGTACATCTTGCGGGAAGACTGCGCTGCCGCAGGCCCCGGATTAAGCTGCAGCGAGGGCGAAGAAGAACGCGTAGCACGCATTGGCTGCTGCCTGGGCGTGGGCGCCGCTTCCTCCCCCCTCGACATCGTCCTCGCGAGGGGTTTCCTCTGCCGCGATGAAGCGGTCGAGGAAACGCTGGCCGTGGCCCGCAAGCGGGTCGCCCACTTCTATATCAGGCTCTGCAGCGCCGCACGGAGTCACGAACCCGAATGCATTTCGGCGGGCAGGGCGTTCAACCTCCTGTCACGTGAGGGCACGTCGCCTGCTCGCAAAGATGCATACTGGCATGCGTACGCTTCGGCAATGCAGGACGCCGTAATGGAAACTCTTTGCATGCGTTGCCGAGAGCACAGCGCCCCCCGTAAATGGTACGATGACATGCGGAGTCCGTGGTACATGCGTAGGCGCTGGCCATGGGCACGAGAGCACCCGTGCAGTCAATGCCCTCCTCCAGTCCGGGCCGTGCGTGCCCTCCTCGGGGCCTTCATGCTCCCCCGAGAGCGGGCCGCCTGGCCCATCGCGCCCTGGGAGGAAGGACACCACGACGGGTTGCGAGAGCAGCTGCGGGACGTGCAGCTCCTCATGCGCACGTAGACGCGCCAGCATAATCGGCGAGGCACCAGCCCCTCTACGGCACACCCGCAAGACGTTTCGCCGAGATGCTGGCAGAGCCAGCCAGCGACGTGCTGCGGCTCTCCAACTCTCCTGGTCCGCTCAGAGAAGCCAAGCCCATAAACCATCCGCGCTTGTTCTTCATGCCTCCTGCGCGCACTCTGAAGGCCCTCTGTTTCTAGAACTCTTCGAAATGTGCTCAGAGGGGCACGAGATGACGTCTGCCTAGATTATTCAATTTATTCCAGCAACAAATGGAATGTCTGGCATTATTCGAAATGTGCTCAGAGGCGCACGAGTTGACGTCTGTCTAGATTATTCAATTTATTCCAGCAACACATGGAATTGCTGGTACTATTCGAAATGTGCTCAGAGGCGCACGAGAAGACGTCTGCCTAGATTATTCCATTTATTTCAGAAAATGGAATTTCTGGAACGTGTGTGTGTGTGTTGGAGCAGACGGTCATTCTATAAGCGAAGCAACACTTGGCGTGATGCCTACGAAGTTCTTGTTAGCTGCTGACTACAACCAAATTACCTGACTCAATGCCTGTACGCACACACATTGCAGACATTCCATTCCAGAAATTCCAGAAATCTGGAACTCCTCGGAAATCGTTCCCTGGGTGTCCTAAGCAGATAATAGCGCCTGGGCATGTGGCAGAGCGCGCATAACCAGAACATCCATCTTCTGGAACTATTGGAAATGTGCTCGGGGTCGCAAGAGACGTCGTCTACCTAGATTATTCAGGTCATTCCAGAAAGAATGGAATTTCTGGAACCAATCGAAATGTGCTCAGAGGCGCACGAGAAGACGTCTGCCTAGATTATTCAATTTATTCCAGAAAAAATGGAATTTCTGGAACGTGTGTGTGTTGGAGCAGACGGTCATTCTATATAAGCGAAGCAACAGTTGGCGTGATGCCTACGAAGTTCTTGTTAGCTGCTGATCACAACCAAATGACTTGACTCAATGCCTGTACGCACACACATTCCAGAAATTCCATTCCAGAAATTCCGTAAATCTGGAAGAACTCCTCGGACATCCTTCCCTGGGTGTCCTAAGCAGAGAATGGCGCCCGGGCATGAGGCAGAGCGCACATATCCAGAAAATCCAATTTCTGGAACTATTGGAAATGTGCTCGGAGGCCCAAGAGACGTCGTCTGCCTAGATTATTCAGGTCATTCCAGAAAGAATGGAATATCTGGAACCAGTCGAAATGTGTTCAGAGACGCGCGAGAAGACGTCTGCTTATATTATTCAATTTATTCCAGAAAAAATGGAATTTCTGGAACGTGTGTGTATTGGAGCAGACGGTCATTCTATATAAGCGAAGCAACAATTGACGCGATGCCTACGAAGTTCTTGATAGCTGCTGACTACAAACAAATGGCCTGACTCAATGCCTGTACGCACACACATTCCAGAAATTCCATTCCAGAAATTTCAGAAATCTGGAACTCCTCGGAAATCGTTCCCTGGGGGCCCCAGCAAACTATAGCGCTCAATCTTATGGGAGAGCAGCCGATTCCAGAAACTCCATTTGTCCGATTGATCGGCCATGGGGCCTGTAGGCAGCAGGGTGCTGTTGTACAAGCTAGGCGACACATGTGCGTTTGAAATCATCCGTCGCTGGGGCGTTTGCAAACGCAATCGGAGAAGTTCCTGAGACGACGTCTGAGACGGTGTGCTCAGTCGCGGCGTGGACGCTTCGCGAAGCTCCCCATCCACTGCGCCGCTGCCGCTTCACGCTCTTCGCGGTTACGCTTCAGAAATTCATTTATCTCAGCCACCTCTTCTGGGCTCGCGCTCTCGTCCGCTTCCGCCTCCCCGCCAGTGTCTTCGACGCACACGGTGCTCTCCACGAACGCATCGGGGCTTCGTGGGCTCGGCGGTGCAGGCGGCTCAGCGGGCAGGAGCGGCGGCGGCCTCAAAACGGGGCCCACATAGCCCAGGTTGGCAGGCAACTAATCCTTGATAAATGATACGATGGGGTGCGCCTTCCACTGGGGATTCATCGCGAAAGCCCCGAAACGGATCGAGGCGCGCACGCTGTCGCCGTTGGCGTCTCCCAGCAGGCAGGCGACACTGAGGGCATTTTCCCAACCAGCTGGTCGAACGGCGCGCGTGTCGTTCACCAGCCGCTTCGTTTTATGGACTTCAAGGATGTCGAGGAGATGCGGGTCCGCGCTGGGTTCCCCTGTTCTGGGCGCACAAAGGGGTGTCCTCGGGGAAGTTGAAATGCCACTGGAGTCCGGCTGGCCTAAAAGGCGGCTTCAGCGGGACGGACGTGTCTTTTGGCTGCCGCACACAGGCATGGCAGTGATATACATAGAAGGTACCGTCAAGACCATGGTGCTTGACCGCGTACGCTGCCCAAGGGCCGCCCCGCTCTTTAGCGTGCCCCATCCCTTCCGCAGCAGCAGGATGGCACTGGGCGCAGCAACGCTTACCGCAGCCCCAGCGCATGCGGGTTCCACCCGAGCGGACGGTGCAACCGCAACGGTAATTGCAAGGATCAGTGGTGTCGACAATGTGCGCCGCATGGTCGGCGAGCGCCTCCTCCCAGCCCGCAGCCGGGCCGAGGAAGACTGCGGAGGCCGCGGCCTTGGCATGCTGGATGCGCGACAGGACCTGCATCTGCGGCGCTGGCGTCTGCTCCAAGTAACGCAAGCCGTAGAAGACGGCGACGTTGGTGTAACTCGAGCCTGTTCATGCCAGCAGCGAGCGCAATAGCGTCTTCCGCCCGGCTCCGCGCGGCCAGCGTGTGCACGGGAGCGGGCGCCTCGGCTATGGAGTTTGTCGCGCTCGTAGTCGAGGCCGGTGCCTGTTCCACGATTGAGTGACGCTCGTGAGCGCCATGCGCGCAAGAGGTTTGGGTGCACTTCTTGTTCGCACCGTTGCGGTCCAAGGTCGAAGAGGAGAAAGTGAAGGTCAGCGCCGTGCTCTCGATGCTGACGCTCGGTGATTCGGCGCGGCGGTAGAAAGGGCTCTTCAACAGCCGTTGTCGGAAGGCTTCTGGTTGGGCCACACCCTCGAATTTCACAGTCCACGTACGCGTGGTGCTCATGGTGGAGTGCACGGTTCGATGCGGCTCTGTGTTATGAGCAACGGTGAAGGTGCGACAAGAAGTAGGGGGGTGCTGACGTGTAGTCGGTATTGTTTTGCAAGAGGCTTGGTTTTCCGCAGCCGCTTTTAGGGCGGCGCCCGAGCCGCCCAAAATATGCGCGCAGAAGGCAACATAAAAAAA
Organism: Prorocentrum cordatum; assembly: GCA_963575745.1. Classification (NCBI taxonomy): domain Eukaryota; class Dinophyceae; order Prorocentrales; family Prorocentraceae; genus Prorocentrum; species Prorocentrum cordatum. Next base: position 267,798 of record CAUYUJ010011847.1, read on the forward strand.
AACGCGACGCGAAACGAGCTGCAGACGGGGATTACGAAACAAAGTATCGCCCGAAAGCAATGAGAACTCTTATTGAACGCTGCGTCTCTCATGGCACCCGCGACAGACTCAATCCTGCTTCTGAGCCGACGCGGCGCGCCATCGAAGCGCAAAGAAAAAAAGGAGCCCATTCTCCTTCGAGGCATGGCTCGCTCCTGCTTCTGAGCTGCTGGCCGTTGCTCTTCGGCCACTGCTCTCTTGTCTTCGTCTGCTTATTTCGCTACTGCTTCCAAGCGGCCGCGCACCGCTGGTGCACAAACAGGAGCGACCCCGGGACTCATGCGTCGCTTCCTCCTAGAACTTCCGTAACAATCCGGAAAGTCCTAGCGCATGTCGTGTTGGCGGCGATGCGATGCAACACTTCGCGCTCACGGTTGGAGATGGCCAGGGCAGCCTGCACCTGGAATCTCAAGCTGATCACCATGCTTTCCAATTGGTGCACGCGGCTGCGTTCGGCTTGGGAAACTTCTTCCAAGCGCCGCTGGACCTCCCGGGCAGCCTGCTCCTGCTCCATTACATCGACCGTTGTCCGTACCATTTCTGCACACAGGTGAGGCTGGCATGCCAAGACGACCGACCCCCAGCATGCGTAGCAGCCGTGCTCTTCACATGGCTCGTGAACCAAAGCGCCGGATGACTCGCCCTCCACAACCTCGACGGGCTTGGCATGAGAACGGCAATGCAGACGCATAAGGGCCTTCACGCGCCCGCGCGTTAGGGATCGGACGTGCCTGCAAAACGGACAGGCGATCTGGCAGGTCGTTGCGAGGCCGACCGGGCTGCGGACGCGGACAAGGTTCAGCGCACACGTCTCGCAGACCCTCTTTCCGCAAAGTTGCTGCTTCACCCCTATGCTGCCACAGCCGAGGTCGCAGCCCTTTTGGTCGATTACATGGGCGCGAACTCGTCGGCGGATCGCGGCAAAGCCTTTCCTGCTGATCGTGGCAACCATGCGGGCCCACTGCGGAGGGGCAGGACGTAGCAGGTGGGAGCTTGCACACACATTGCTTTTCTTAAACGCCCCGGCTCCGTCGCGCCCCGCCGCGGACTCGCGCCTGCTTCTGAGCCGACGCGGCGCGCCATGGAAGTGCAAACAAAAATGCCCCGCCTCCTCTGAGGCAGGGCTCTCGGCGGCTCTTCTACCAGGATTATTTTTGGCCTCGGCGGCGGCGCTGGGCTGAACGCTGCGCCCTCTCCATGTATTTCTTCAGTTCCTCTTGCGTCTCCCGGCGGACGCTTGTGCGGAACGTCAAACTGTGCGCGGCACTCGCTCCTTCTTCCTTGGGTACACAATGCTCCGTCTCCAGATTGCTGCCGTTTGCGGTCATGATGACCAGGTCAAACGGCCCCAGCACGCGGTCGAAAATCTTTCGCTGCGTCGCTTTGTCACGGACCTGGAATGCTCGGCGCCCGCCGCGCAGCGCCGCGATCAGGCCGAGCTCGTGGAGGTCCTCCACGGCATCGCTGTGCCAACCGAGGTGAGGTGTCTGCCGCCGTCTTCGTACCAGCGGTTCATCGCGATGTTGCACGGCGGCAATTCTACCGTTCGCAGGAATTCGTTCCACTGGTTCACGGCCCGCCCAAGAAAGCGCGCGTGGTCGACGTTGGACGTGTTCGCGTGGGACTTGGCAAACGTCCCTGGGTATCGGTTGGTCCAAACACCACTCTCCAGGGGCGGGCTTTGCATGAGGAAGGTGTTGTAAGCTTTGGGTCGGAAGTGTCCGCCGTGCGATACGTGGTCGCCGCCTATGAACTGGGGCTCACCCATGACGATTTCGTCTTTGCCGTGTCTCACAGGGATTTCCCCCAGCGCCTTCATCAAAGCATCTTGGTCCACTTCGTCCAAGAATCGCAAACATGTTGGACGATCGTTACCAAGGACATGCTAGACGTCATGACCGCCGACCTGGTATTTAGCTAAAACCTTGCGCAAGAGGGTAAAGGCGTCCGCGCAGCGCTTGGTTGACCCCCTCTGTGGGTTCGGCGGCGCCCTCGGAGGTCACGGCCGTGCTCTGGGACGGTGCTTCAGGATTTGCTGCGACGCTCCCGGGAAGCATTGCCGCGTCCTTTTTTCTGCTGTTTCCGCAGGTCGCCAACTCGCTTGTTGGCGCGGGCTCTCTCCGCAAGCGCCTCGTCCAACGCGCCGACGGGTGCTGGCCCGAAGCGCTTGTCAAGCTCCTCCGCTATGCATTGCTGCGCGGCCTGGGGCACCTCGCGGATCACGCGGTCCGCCTCCGAAGTCGTATGGTCCGCGATGCGGCCGATGAACTTTTTCTGGCGCTCGGCGCGCATCTCGGCAACCATGCGGTCGCGCTTCGCCTCCAGAGCGGCTATCTCTTCCGGCTCCAAGGTACGACCCTTGCGCGTTTTGCCAGATTTGATTGGAAAGCGAACCTGCGCAAGATCTAAGGAAGCCTTGCTTGTGGGTCCGGGCATGTTTGGGGCAATGGCCGGGACAATGGTTGGGGCAATGGTTGGTGCAATGGCCGGTGCAATGGCCAGCCTCAGTGGCCGCTACAACGGCCAAGGTCAACACTTTTCCTGAACACCTCGGTTCCTGCCGCGCCCGCGACGGCTTCAGAAGCGCTTCTGGGCCGCCGCGGCGCCCCAAACATACATGAAAAAAGCGGCCCGCCTCTTTCGAGGCGAGTCGTTTTTGTTTGTGGTTTGCCTCCCAGCCATTCCATTGGCCGCATCGCGCGAAAGTTCGCAGCGCGCCTCGTCCTTGAGGTACCAGGTTCCCCAGAAGTGGCGCCCGAAATCTGCCAGCGGGCCACCGCAAAAGAAGGAGCTTCGAGGCTTATATTCGTTGCTCAAAGCTCCTGTGGGCTCCCGTCGGCCGCTCAGCCAAGGACGGACAGATCGTGCACATTGGGCGCGCGGTTCTCTGGCATCTGTGCCTCGATCCTGCTTAAATCTTCTTCTCCGAGTTCCCATGTGATGGCCTGGCCTTTGGCTGCAACGGGGACGGGCTGCTTCAAAACGATCGCCCCCTGAATTGGGTAGCACATCGGGCCGGCCGCCCAAGGATAACCGTTACATTATTCGGGGGTGCGCCGCCCAGCATAATAAAGCAGGACGGGCACGCATCCGTGCCAGTTTTCAAGGTCGGGGTTGTGCGGCACGGCCTCGACCAGCGGTCCCAGTGGCGGCTCACTCGCCCACGGAAGCTTGCGCCACTTCTTGTTCATACCCATCTTGACCGCGTACCAGCCCGGGTCGAGGTTTATTTTTTGGTTATCGACCAGTTTGTGGCCCTTGCTCATGAGTCCAGGACTTCCGGGCCTTGCAAAACAATGATTTTTTCAGATCCTTGACAGGCGGTGTTCCTGGCGTGCTTGCCGATGCACCGTCCACCCTCAATTTGTTATTGCGGCCATGCTCGTGGCCATCGGTGGCTCCGCGTTTTTTTCGGCTCGGGCTGCGGCGGCTGCTCGAGTCGCCCAGCTGCGTCTACGATGTCCGGCAGCATTTGCGGCAACGTGTCCGGCGCAAGTTGGACGCCGTCGCTTCCTGGGTCGTCCCTGCGTCGCTTGGCAGGCCGCGCTTCTGCGCTCTGCTCGTGGCCCGCGGAGGGCGCAGTTGCAGCTGGCTGGGTGGCGCCAGCGCGCGCTGGATTGCTTTTGCCCCCCTTCCGCAACTCGCGGATTCGTTTGTTGGCCCGTGCTCTCTCAGCTAGCGCCTCCTCCATCGCACCAACGGGTGCTGGCCCGAGGCGCTTGTCAAGTTCCTCCGCTATGCATTGCTGCGCGGCCTGGGGCACCTCGCGGATCAAGCGGTCCGCCTCCAAAGTCGTGTGGTTTGCGATGCGACCGATGAACTTTTTCTGGCACTCGGCGCGCATCTCGGCAACCATGCGGTCGCGCTTCTCCTCCAGAGCGGTTATCTCTTCCGGCTCCAAGGTCCGGCCCTTGCGCGTTTTACCGGATTTGATTTGGAAGCGCACCTGGGCAAGATCTGAGGAGGCCTTGCTCGTGGGTCCGGGCATGTTTGGGACAATGGCCAGAACAATGGTTGGGACAATGGTTGGTGCAATGGCCGGTGCAATGGCCAGCGTCAGTGGCCGCTACAACGGCCAAGGTAAACACAACATACTTTTCTTGAGCGCCTCTTCTTCCATTGCGCCCGCGACGGGCCCAAACGCGCTTCAAAGCCGTCGCGGCGGGCTCAAACGCGCTTCAAAGCCATCGCCAGAGCTGGCCGCACGCCGTTTGTGGGGCTACGCGGCTAAACAGCGAGTCCGCCCCCCAGAAACGCTATATGAGCCATCTCTGGGCCGAGCGCCCCGAGAATGAATGCATTTTGAGCCATCTATGGGCAGAAAGGCTTAATCCCCCAGAAACGCTATATAAGCCATCTCTGGGCCGAAGCCCTCCCGAAGCCCCCCCCCGAATTATTTTCGTGCTTTAGATTTCAAAAGGAGGAGCCGGCAGTAAAACGCTGCCCCCGCCCGGCCTAACCCCTGAAAGCGTACTTTGAGCCATCTCTGGGCGAATGGCCGCCCCAGCGCCCGGAGCCGCCAGACAGCGCAAGCCCCGCTCCGACGAGCAGCGCGAGGCTGAGAACGAAAGGCGCCGCATGGCCAACGAAACCGAAGAGGCGCGGGCGAAGCGCGAAGAGCGCAACTGGAGGCGCCGCGTAGGCGGAGACTTGCACAAGAAGCTGACGCCAGAGGCGCGCCTGACAAAGAAAAAACAGATATTCGACAAGCGCCACACCGCCAATCCAGGGATGCGCACCAACGAGCCGAGGCGCAAGTTCAAGAACGCACGCGCTTCTTGGACGAACGTTGACGACGTTTATAAGCTTCGGCACGATTTTGTAAATCAGGCGCAGGCGCTGAAAGCCATGACCCGGCGCGCGGAAGCCGCCGAGGCCCGCGCAGAGGCAGAGAAAGGCGCGCGTGAAGCGGCCGAGGCCCGTTCGGAGGCAGAGAAAGGCGCACGCGAAGCGGCCGAGCGAAAACTCGCGCTGCAAGAGGGCGCCGAGTTGAGCGCATACGAGCTTTACGGGCTTTACCGCGCGCGCTTAGGCTCGCAAACGGAGGGCGCGGTGCAAACGGAAGGAGCGGGGGCCACCGCCGAGGCCGCGCAAGCAGCGAACCTCGCAGGCCGCGCGCGGCGCGACGCAGCGAGAGACGAGCGCCTTCTCAAGCGAGCGCGGCGCAATGGCTTGGAGGAGCACCCGGAATGCGCGGAGCATCTCGCTTGGCAGAACAGCCCTCACACGAAGGGTTTGGAAGCGCGGGCCGAGGCAGCGGAAGCGAATCTTCAGAATCCGTGAAGATTCCGCCGATTGGGCCAATGCGGTCGGTCTAACCCCGCTTTTGCTAAAACTGGCTCGCCGCCTTGGCCGCGAACCGACCAAGGAGGAAGTGAAATAATGTCTCGAAAGCCTCGCCGCTTGAGGCGCGGAGCTGCTTCCCAGTGGTGGGCCCGCAGACGTAAGCCCCACCGCGCAGCTACAGGAAGAGTGCGCTTGGATGGACACAGAGAAAGCTCTCCCACGCCGCTCAACATTTTTACCTAACAGCGAAGACTGATAGGTTTCTAGTGGTCTCAAAAGAGAGCAGCAGATGACTCCACAGGGGGGTCTGGGCGGGTGCCGGACAGGGTGCCGCAGAAGTCGTTTTAAGCCAACAGTCACACACTTCGTGCTCTTCGACCTCCCAGAACTCCATTCCCGGGCCACATTCTGAATGCCCGGAGCCAACTGTAGGCCACTTCGTGCTCTTCGACTTCCCAGAACTCCATTCCCGGGCCACATTTTGCCAATGCCCCACTTCGAGTTCCCAGAACTCCATTCCCGGGCCACATTTTGAATGCCCGGAGCCAACTGTAGGCCACTTCGTGCTCTTCGAGTTCCCAGAACTCCATTCCCGGGCCACATTTTGAATGCCCGGAGCCAACTGTAGGCCACTTCGTGCTCTTCGAGTTCCCAGAACTCCATTCCCGGGCCACATTTTGAATGCCCGTAGCCAACTGTAGGCAACTTCGTGCTCTTCGACTTCCCAGAACTCCCATTCCTGGGCCACATTTTCAGCAGGGGCAAGAGCACGACGAGGAGGAGGACGAGCAAGACCAGGAGGACGAGGACGAGCAGGAGCAGGACGAGGAGCAGGAGGAGCAGGAGAAGAAGGACGAGCAGGAGGAGGAGGAGGACGAGCAGGAGGAGGAGGACGACCAGGAGGAGGAGGACGACCAGGAAGAGGAGGAGGAGGGAGGAGGGAGGGGGAGGACTACCAGGAGGAGGGAGGAGGAGGAGGGAGGAGGAGAGGAGGAGGAGGAGGAGGAGAGGAGGAGGGAGGACGAGGAGAGGAGGAGGAGGGGGGGGAGAGCACCAGGAGGAGGAGAACGAGGACCACCAGGAGGAGGGAGGAGGAGGGAGGAGGAGGAGGAGGAGGAGAGAACACCAGGAGGAGGAGGACGAGCAAGACGAGGAGGACGAGAACGAGGGCGACCAGGAAGAGGAGGAGGAGGAGGAGGAGGGGAGGGGGAGGACTACCAGGAGGAGGAGGAGGAGGAGGAGGAGGAGGAGGAGGAGGAGGAGGAGGAGGAGGAGGAGGAGGAGGAGAGGAGGACGAGGAGGAGGAGGGGGGGGGAGAGCACCAGGAGGAGGAGAACGAGGACCACCCAGGAGGAGGAGGAGGAGGAGGAGGAGGAGGAGGAGGAGGAGGAGGAGGAGAGAGCACCAGGAGGAGGAGGACGAGCAAGACGAGGAGGACGAGAACGAGGACGAGCAGGAGGAAGAGGAGGAGGAGGAGGAGGAGCAGGAGAAAGAGGAGGAGGAGAAGGAGGAGGAGCAGGAGACAGAGGACGAGCAGGAGGAGCACGAGGACGACCCAGAGATGCTCCTACACATGGCTGTTAGGTTGCTTTGCCGGGATAATTTTTTGCAATTCTGTTTCTCGAAAGAGCTGGCCTTTCAACACTAAGTGTTACGTGGGCCGTCGGCGTCGGGACGAGGAGATTGCGAAAGGTTGAATCCGAGAATGGAGATGTCACCAGAGCTAGGCAGTTGCCCGTTGCACTCGTCCCGCCAAGATTGCCCAAGGCGTTTGATAATCGCCCGTTTTTCCGCAAGTTTTGTTTGAAGGTCTTCCACTTCCTTCATAAGCTCATTCACAACGCCTGGCAGATCCGTGGGGGGCATGTCGATGGAAGACCTAGAATCGTAGCGTCCATCTGGGCCAGTATTGTGGACGATCGCCACTGGGCCGATGTGACTCGCGATCACCCTCGCATGGTCTGGGACATGATCACACAAAAGTTGTTTAACGCGCTTCTCCGTGACGGCGGCCACATGGCGGCAGAAAGGGCACACGATGTGCCAACGCTGGCGCTGATAATTCAGCTGCAGCACTTGGGTCACGCACCTATCGCAAATGCGCTTGCGACATCAGCGCAAACGGCCGCGTCCGGCCTGTCGGTCACATTGTAAATCGCAGGCGGGCATGGCGCGCCCTTGGAAACACAGCGAGGACCGCCAAGAGCGGTCGCTTTTGTTCGCAGAGCAAGGCGCCGCCACTCAGAAGCGGCGGCTGTCACTTTGCCTTTACTTTCCATTTGTTTCTGACCCGCAGCGGTCGCACTTCTGTTTGTGCGCCGTTGCAAAACAAATGACCCAACAACTTTTTTTAACGCGCTTCATCGTGACGGTGGCCACATGGGTGGCTAAGGTTTTTGTTCGAAGATTCTCGCGCATTTTGCTAACAAGGCGTTTCTCGAAATTCTTTTGTATTATGCCAGGGGGACTGCAGGTTTTCCAAAGATTCTTGCGTATTCTGCTAGGAGTGGGGCGAAGCTTTTACAAGGCCCCTGGCGTACCCTGCCCACGCGAGTCATGTGAAAATGCGGATATTATGCTGTGCCCTGCCTGGCCGAGGCGCTTGGCCACAGCCCGTGCGTGGGGACACACGGCTAAACGGCGAATCCGCGCCCTGCCTGGCCGGGGCGCCTGGCCGCAGCCCGTGTGTGGGGACGCACGGCTAAACGGCGAATCCGGGCCCAGCCAGGCAGGGCCTGGCCACAACCCGCGCGTGGGGACATACGGCTAAACGGCGAATCCGGGCCCGAGCCCTGCCTAGCCGGGGCGCCGCCGCAATTCCAGCCACGGCACGCGGGCAACCCGCGCTCGGGCAAGCCACCGGCACGCGCTCGGGCGAGGCCGGGAGGGATCGCTCTGCACAGGGGAAGCTACTCCGCCTGCGCACGAGAAAAAAGGGAGGGCGGTCGTGCAAGGGTAAGTTGGGGGGGGCTTCTCCCCCCTCGCTTCGAGTGGCAACGCTGCATCCGATAATGCAAAAGCATGTCCTTCTTTTTCCAGAAGGCTCTGGAGCAGAGGGGGCACGCAACGGTCTCGGCGCAATTTTCGTGGACCCGCCGGGCATGGTACAGCATATCCTTTTTACGGGCGTACGAAATGCCGCAGAGGTCGCACCTGTTCTCCTCGCATCGCTCTGAGGACGCCGTGCGCAGCGGAGAGACCGGCTCTTCGACGTCGTCGCACGACTCTGTGTCGCCGCCGCTGCCGGTGGTTTCCTCCTGCTCTTCCTCCCTCGTTCGAGACCGCCGCGTGAATGTGACGCCGTTGGGGGAGCCCGGCGCGATCCGCAGCAGCGACGGGAACTCCTCGCAGAGCGACCACCCGACGTAGCCGTGTGCCGCCAGCCTGTTTTCGCTGGTTCTGTAATAATGCTGCAGGCCGCCAGCGTTGCTTGTGTTTTTGGCGATGGCCGCCGCGAAGTTCAGCCGCACTATGGAGCCAGAGTGCGCGAAAGAACGCAGGCTCCGCTCGATGTCTTCGCCGGCCCCGCCCACGGCGTCGCTCGTCCTCGTCGCGTCGCGCAGCAGCTCTGACTGCGTGACCACGCCGAAGAAGTAGCCGCTGACGAGCCCCAGCTGCATGGCAACGCTGTCGCGGAAGCTGCGTGGGTTTGCGCTCGTGTTCAGACCCCAGGATGAACGCGCTTCTGCTGCGCAGTCAGGAAGCCGAGCATCACGAGCTCGTGTAGGCTGAAGTGGTCTGGCCAAGCGACGCTCGTCACGCCGTCGAGGAACAAGCACCAAGAGCCTCGTGGCAAATAGCGCGTGCCGCATTCCGGGCAAGCCTGGGGCGCCAACCGGCGCCCTGCCGCGGTCGCCCGGCGCCCGGCAGCGGTGCTCAAGCAGCTCGTGGAAGCCAGCCGGCCATTCTTTCCAGGTGCGCCACCTTCTCTATTGTGGAGTCCTCGCAACTGGTGAAGAGTTGTTCGAGTGCCCAAGCGATGCTTCGATGCAAGCAGGTGTTGTGGCTTTTCACGTGGCAATGTTCGACCGCGCGGCTGCGGCAGGATTTGCGCTCGGCGGCAAATCAGATGCAGCGCCCGACATGGCCCATGCAAAGGCATTGATTGACAAAAGTTTGCAAGGGGAGGATAATATGCTAGCCGAGGTCGGCAGTGCGTTGGCTGTCTTTGTTGACCGTTGCTTTGATCACGCTGGCGCGGGGTCGGGCGCACAACGACGAGGTCGCTACGTTGTTTTGCCAATGCCCGTCGCGCTGGCAACCGCTGGCAACCGCTTTGATTTTACTTTCATGCCCGAAAGCTGTGTGGACTCATGCTTTGTGCCACAAGTCAGCATCGCCACGGTTACTGCTAACTGGACGCCACGCTAAAGAATCCTGCAAAGCTCGCTCTGGCACGCGCGTTGTTTGATAGGGGGGCGTCTGCTCTGCTAAGCAGCTGCGTGCTGCACCTGTCGATGTGTCATAGTTCATGGAAATGCTCCAGCGCAGCCCAATTTGACTTTCTGCGAGGAGGCGGCCGCTAAGTTTCCCGGCTGCAGGGGAAGCCCATTCTTTCCCAGTGCTGCCCCATGCCATGGGTAACGATGCCTAGGTCGTCCACCAAGGCAAAGGGAGGCACTCGAGACTATGGAGTGATGTCTGCCTCTGCCATCAGTTACATCACCGGTGCGGCACACAAAAGCCCGCATTTCGGATGCAGAGCACACAGGCCTTGTGGAGAAGGAGACGGAGAGGTTCGCCACTTGCTCAGGAGATGCCTTGGAGGTGGCCTTGCGCAACAGGGAGCAGTCGTGAGCAAAGGGGCCTCGGGGCGTGCCGATGCATAAATACAGGGTGCGCGCTTTGTCCTGCCATAGTGCGGGGCGTGCGTCGCGTGTGGAAGACGCTGGCTAGGATTTGCAACCCATGAGGATCGCAGGTCGTGCGCGTGGAAATGGCCCTGCTTACCTGTAGTTGGTGTCGAGCCTCTGTGGCTGGTCCATGGACTCCTCCGTCCCTTGCGTGCACTCCTCCACCTGTTTCTCACTACTGCTGCTCTCCTCTGCCTAGCTGCTTGCGCGCACTTCTCCTCTAATTTTAGGGCTTGCCCTTTCGCATGCGCCACGCATGCGTATGCGTGGGCGCGCGCGCATGTTGCACTGCATGGCTTGGACCACTGCGCGCGCATTCCATAAATTACACTGCCGCACTCCTAGGCGCGCACCGGTGTGCTCTTTGGATCCACGGCCGTGTCTGCGTGCCCACCGCGCGGAGCCTTGGCAGCCCCCGCTGCGGCTCGCCTTCGGTCGCGATGTCAGCAGAAGTCGGGCAGCAAGCGCTCGCGCCAGCTGTGCTCCGTGACCCCGTCGGCGCGGACGCGCGCGGCGACGATTGTCAGCATGCGCCAGGCCTTGAGCACGTGCTGTCAGCCTCTGGGAGCAGCAGGCGCGGAAGACTCGACCGAAGGAGGAGCGATGTGCAGGTTTGTTCTCACATAAAATAGAAAGAGTGCGTCTTCAATGGCGACGCCCCGCGAATTTGAGTTGGCCTGCCCAGCTTGTGACGGGCCCGGCATCTTCGCAATTGAAAATGGACTCCGCTTGCGGGTGGGGTTGACCAGCAACCTTTCACGCTTCGTGCGGCGACAGCGAACTCCTGCCCTCATTCTGTACGTCGCTCGCCTGGAGCCTGGTAAGGCGCCCCGCGCCTGGAGGTCGCTGCTCAGCTCACTCCGAGCTCAAGGGTTCATGCCAAGGGAATGTCAGTTCGAGGCTAGTGCTGCGCACGATGTGGCCCGGAGCATGGCCCGGGCGGCGCGGCGCAGAAGCGTCCTCGCCGCCTCAGACATCCACCGCCTTGCGCGGCGCGCCGTGACGCGCCGCTCGAGCCCCTCACCAGACAGAGGTGGTTCCGTGGCTTCCACGCGGCTCGACTCGAGCCCGGACAGCCGACCAAGCTCCCAGTCAGCGTTCGCAGCGCTTGGCGAGGATGCAATCCCACCCACGTTCCGGAAGGTCCTGGGCGAGATCGGCGCAGACGAATAGGGAGTAAACAAAAAGGCATGGCGTCCTTCCCCGAATTTGTCCGTTTCTGCGCGGCCCGGCCGGGCTGCGACAAGGGCGGCCTCTACGCGATCCAGCAACGCGGGCTGCGCGGCTTCCTTATCAAAATGGGATACTCGTTTAACCTGCTGCGCCGTCTCGCCAACTGGGAATACAGCTACCCTGCCGGCGCTGACATCCTGGCCGTGGCCCGGATGAACCGGCCGAACGACGCGCACTTCCACAAGCGCCGCGCGCTCCAGCTCGCGGAGGCCCTGCTGAAGCACGAGCTCCATCAATGCGTCGTGGCGAGGAGGAATGGTTGCAACCGTGGGCCACGGCGGAAACGTTAGCGGCCATGCGCCGCCTCCAGCTCTCGCTGAGCCCCAACCTCGCCGGGCACTTCTTTGACGCGGCGCAGATCAAGGCAGGGCCTCGGGAGAGGCGCGCGGGAGATCCGCACACGGCGCCACATGCTGCGCCTCCGCCCCTCCACGAGCCCACGCGCCGCCAGCGGCGCGCGCAACTAACGCCCGCGCGTTGGCCCTGCCACCTTCGGCACAAGGGCGTGGAGCCGATGTGTGAGGCGGACGCCCTGTGCCGCTGGGAGCGGTCGCCGCAGCCCCGTGGGCGAGGCAGGTGCGTGGCGACTGGAGCGCCTGCTCGGGGCGCATAGCCGATCCTTGTTTGGCGCCGAGCCACAAAGCTTGCACTGAGGGAAAACCCTGCCTACGCGGTCTCCTGCTCCGCGGAAGCCTGCCCAAACGGCAGGGAGGTTGGCGGCGGTGTTACTTAAGGCTCTCGAGGCACGCTTGCATCGGCAACGGTGTCAGCGAGCTCACCCAGCCTGGACGCGAGCGATTGAAGCACAGAGCCGTCGCCGCATACCGCCGCAACCTCCATGGACACACCAAAGAGTAGCTGGTAATCGACTACTGCCCCGGCGGCATCAAGCAAATCAGCGCAGTTGCGCAAAGGGTCTTCGTGGTGCTGGAGAGAGCCCCAAACAGCGCGGAGCCACAGCACCATTGTCTCGAGCTCCTTGTTTGCTCCGGCCTGCTCTGCAAAGGCTTTGCTCGCACACGAAAATGCGGCGCTGCTGAACAGTTGGCGCGGCCGGCTGCGAAGGGCGCAAGCAATGTGGTCGAGCCACCGGGCCAAGTCGCACGTCTTCTCCGGGTCGCTGAAATCCCAATCCAGATCGAGCTCCTCTCCGACGCGGTAGTAGGCGTAGGCATCCCGGTCGTCCGCCACGAGTCCGAGCGCTTGAGCGCTCTTGTGAATGACTTCGCTGTAATCCCGTACTGCTCGCAGCCTTGTCTGCTCTTGGAGCAGCTGCACCCGAGTGCGCTGGCCCAGGAGGAGCAAAAGCTCCGACATCGCCCTTTGACAAGAAATCACCAAGTGGACGAAATACCTTTAATAGCTTATGCGCGCTGTTTCTTGGGGCAACAACCGCGAACTTATACATTGGAGCATCGTGGCCGCGCCACGTGGAGGACCAGCGCCCGGCGCTTGCTAAATTGGGCCATGGGCCCAGATGTGGTTTCGCCAGGGAGGCTAACTAGACATACTTGACGTGCCATTGAGGTCCTGGCCCCGACACGCCCTGCTCAGAACGACATGAGTAGGCGCAGACTCCCTGAGCTTGGCCGAACGCAATGGTGCAGTTGCCAGCGATGTGGGACATTACGGCACCGACGGCCCGGCGACAATACGATTACCGATCTGACGGTATTTACTTTTCTGGGGAATCTGGTCTCCGAGAGGCAGCGGGCGTCGCTGTGAGTGCGGCGGTTGGAGCACGCATGGGGGCCGTGGCTGACCCAGTTGGACGCGCGCGCCTTCGCAGCTCAAGCTCCGCACCTGCGGGCAACCCCAAGAACCGCTTCTTCAACGAAGCGCCCCGCGACGATCCAGAATATGGCGACTTGGGCGACATCGCTGGGAGATGTGGGCCCCGTCTTGCGGAGCGTCGTTGTGTGCACCATCGAAGGACGCGGCGGCGAGGCCTCCCAGCACGCACAAAAAGGCGAAGACCATGGGGTCCAAGGCCCAGCCGGGGTCCGCCGTTCCGTTGAGCACCTGATTTGCTGCGAGGGACGGGTGGAGGGCCGACGTCGTGGCGTCCTTGCGCGAGCTCTCGACGAGGTCCGTGCCCGCTGTGAGTTCGTTGCCGTGGCGGAAGATCTCGGCGGTACTGCGGAGCTTGCGCCAGTCCCCCTGCGCCACCTGCGCGCACCGCAGAGCCGCCTCGGCGTCCCAGCTATCCTCATGGAACAGCTGCTTCGCCATCGCGTCGGCCGACATTGGCTGCATTCGCGCGACGGGCACACCGCTAGCTCTCATGCTCGGGCCAGCGTCGTCTGCCACCAGAATGATTTTCGCGTGCGTTCTCTTTACGAACGCGAAGTCCTTCAAGAAGTGCTCGGATGCGTTCGAGATTACGTGGACGCTGCGCACGAGGCCCGTCGAAATCAGCTGCTGACTATTGAGCCTGCCCCACTGTATGGCGCCTTGCGTGAGGTCGTGGTGAGTGACGGCCGCGCCCGCCTGGCGCGCTGCCTCTGCGATCGCGTGGCGTTTGCCGCAGCCTGCGAGGCCCGTGAGAGCAAGGGCGCCGGGCTTATCGCTGCGAAGGAGGGGAACTACCTTCGCCACTGCCATGGCTCGCGCGCGGAGCGAGTTATGCAATTGACGGTACCGTGGTCTAGGCTTTTCTATTTGACACAAGTTGCACGCGCGGCTAGCGAACGCACCTCCCTCCAACTGGACGAGCGGCTTTGTCCATGTTTTTTTGGATGATGATGATTACAATGCCCGCCCAGACTCCATTATAAGCCCGTTGGGGGCTTTCTCTCCTTTCTCTTCTTTTTCTTTTAACTTGCTCAGATCTGGAAGTTACCGTGCTGGCCACCGACCGAGAGAGGGGGATGGATCAAGAAACTTGAGAAAGGGGAGAAAGCCGCTCGGTCCACTGTAGTTGCCCGTCGCGCCGCCGACCTAGAGAGTGGGGATGGCCAAGGAACTTGAGAAAGGGGAGAAAGCCGGTCAGCCTACTCTGATCGCACGTCGCACCGCAGAGTCGCCTGTCCAGCGAGCGGCTTTCTCCGGGTTTTTCTGATGATGTTGATTACAATACCCGCCCAGACTCCATTATAAGCCCGTTAGCTGCTTTCTCTCATTTCTCTTCTTTTTCTTTTAACTTGCTCAGATCTGGAGGTTGCCGTGCTGGCCACCGACCTAGATCTGGGCGAGCGTGCTGTTGAACAGGCCGCGAATCGCAGCCCGCTGCGCGTCGTCTGGCGAGCAGCGTCCGGCGGCGGCGAAGCTTTTGTCCAGCGTGGCACGCATGGTCTCTGCGCGGCCACCAAACTCGTGGTAAGGGCACTCGCTCATGAGTTCAGCGACAGCATTCGCGACGGCGCACTCTTGCGCATACACCTTTGCGTTGGCGAGTGCTTGGGGTGGAGCATTGGGCTGCGACGCTTCCCCAGCACCCCTTAGACCGATGGCGGCCTTGTCCTCTTGCAGCATATCCGCGAGGGTGTTTGAAAGAGCGGTTTTAGGGCAATGCTCCCGCTGCTTCATCCTCATGCACCATTGCAAGAGATGTTCTCGCCCGCAAACAGTGTGTCCGTCCTTCTGGATCAGATGAACTATACCCTCTTTAAGGTATGCGCGTAAGCGTGCGTTGCTCTGTGCCCCCCGCCATTGTTCTGCTGTGGCGATCATGTCTGTCATTCTCAAGGAAAGACCCCATTGCTTGCAGAGGTAATCGTAGGGCCTCGCGCGCGCCTCATCGATTGCGAAGATGGGCCAGGACGGCTCCTGGCCAGTCTCTTCGTACTCGCGGACTCTCTTGCCGACCGCGCTTATATACGCCCGGAGCAGCGCTGTGTTTGCGTACTGCGGGAATGTGCAGATCGTTTGCATTTGCTTCACCAGGCTATCGTTCACAATGCCGCTGTTGCTCCAACTAGCCAGGCGCTTCATCCAATCGGAGTTTAAATGTGGCCCCACAAGGTCCATAAAACGTTGCCAGAGGCTCCTCTCGGCAGCAGAGGCTTGAAGGAACAGTGTAATCTCTGCCGTCGCCTTGGCCCCGATACCTTCCATGAAAATCAGCCGCCGCGTCCGATACGCGAGCCGCAAATAGTCCCAGCCGTGCTTGTTGATTGCAGCCTTGGTGGCACGCGACAGCGCCTCGGGCGCACCGTCTGCCTCATCGACACGAGCGCGCTTGGGCATGATTCTCCACTAGATAATCCTAGGAATCTTTATTGTGGCATCGACGACACCGTGGAGGTGCTGAACGTGTGGGCGCAGGCCAGTGCTGAATGACAGTCGGCCGCAGCGGGTCTTATGCTAGGTCAGCAAGTGGCGATGCATGCGCTGGGCCTGCGTGCTCGGGGATCCAGGTGGTTTGGCCAGGCGCGGGTCCTCCAGCCATCAGTTCTTCCAAGGTGGCTTGGATTGGTTTGGGCAGTCGTCCGCTCTTACGCGCAGACCGCGCCAGCCTTTGCTTGCGTGCATTCTTCTTCGGGTCCCAATACCGTGCGCGGTCGTACCGTCTCCTGCGCTGCACGAAACGGTCACGGGTGTCCGCTTGGCAACGCGGCTCACCCGACGTAAGGTGCACATAGCAGAAGCTGGTCCATACGTACCCCGCAGGGGGTCGACCGCGGGGCCGTGACTCTATGCTGCTTTGCTGCGCACAAGCGGCGCCGACTGCCTCGCCCCCCATCCATGTCTCCATTTATTTTTGGGTGGGGCGACCACTGCACAAGTGCGACTGCCGCGCGACTCTGCCGTCAAGCTTCCTCCCGGAATGCTATTATCTGCAGGGCGACACAATGCGGCATTTTCTGGTCGTAGAATAACCAAAGAAAGCCTTGACAATACGGCGAGCATCGAACGATCAACTCCCTAGCCCTGGTGAAATTTGTATCCCACATCTTGGCCTCGGCTCGGAGCCGTCTTAGATCCAGGAGAGGTAGCGAACCAGCGCTCTGTATGAATGCCTTCGCACCAGCATGCACTTCGTCCAGCAGCAACAGCTCACTCACGTTGAATTGCTTGATCCTGCTCCGCTCTCAGTCGTCCATCGGACTTGGAAGCGTCCCGTGCGCCCTGCGAAATAAGGCATCGCCGTGTTTGTTCCGGCGAATCTGCACGCGGACACATCAGCGAGTGACCGTATTTGGCACCCACCAGCACAACCTATCGATCGCTTTGAATTCCCTGCTCGTCTTGTAGAACTTCTCCTGCCCGGCCTTCCAGAGCTGCCACTTTAACAGCCAAAGGCTGACTGCGTCGCGCCGGGCGTTTTCGACGAGGGCGAGCGCGCCCGGTGCACTGCCGGGCGCCAAGCCACTCGCCACTGCCTGCTCGGTCGCTTGCATTGGAAGGCGCGTGGCCTTTCTGTTGGGGCCGCATCCAATGCGCCCCTGTATTGGGCGCCGCAAAAGTATCTCGACTGCCATCGTCGCCGAGCTCCAATACGAGCGTGTGTCCCACGAGCGCCGCCATGGGCTCGTAGACCAGGCCGCGGACCTCGACCTTCAACTGCCCATCCTCGGCGAATATTACTCTGGGGCCGTACAGCAGATACGCGTGGTGGTGCGGATCCGTTCGTATTTTCGGATCGTGCTGGTCCAGGAAGTTGCTCACATCTTCGATATGCATCCCATTGCAATGGCTCGAGATGAGAACTTGCACTCGATCCGTCAGACGTTGCAAGACGTAGTCGTCGGCTGTGGACCAAGACGGGTCACTTAACCGCACTGTCCTTGCCATTTATAAATCC
Source organism: Prorocentrum cordatum (assembly GCA_963575745.1). Taxonomy (NCBI): domain Eukaryota; class Dinophyceae; order Prorocentrales; family Prorocentraceae; genus Prorocentrum; species Prorocentrum cordatum. Next base: position 284,955 of record CAUYUJ010011847.1, read on the forward strand.
GCCGATATGTGTTTCAGTCTGAACGGGCGTGCCTCGTCAACAATAACCCCAATCACGCCACGCAGCTCAACACATGGTGCGCCGCCGCTGCGGGCAATCCCCGATTGAGGACGAACCGCAGCAAGTCGCCAGCCTCACTGGGCAAGTGGCCGAAGGTGGCTTGCCCAGACGCGTGCGTTCTCCTTGATGCCGAGCTGCGAGGAGCACCCGGTGCGGTTACTCCTTCAGGCCAGGCGCAAATGCTCCTCGCCACGAACGCTGACGGGGGGAATATATGGGAGAGCTGGGCTTGAAGGCTATCCCAACCGATGGGCTTCCTGTACCAGACTGATCATTGCCTATCGCCGAGTATTGCCACTGCGAAGCAGCACTCGCCGCAGTAAGATGCATGCGGCAGGCGCATCCGAGCCGTTGTTCGCTCTGGGCACCGCGGGCACAGACCAGAGTCTCGCAAAGCGCGGGCCGCGGAGCGCACATCGCGAATAAACTGTCGGAAGCCGTCCAGGGTGGCGCGGCATCGTATCGAGCCCACCTCCCTGATGACTTTCCCAACTTTTCCATAGAAGTCTGCTCTGAGTGCTTTCTCGTCCTCACCATACGCGTCGCACGCGGGGAATGCATGGACAACGTCTGGGTCGTCCAATCTGTTCTCGTCATAGTCTCGCGCGACACCAGCGGCGAGGAGGGACAGCTCGACACAGGACTCCGTCGATATATCAAGGCGAATTTCCCCTAGCCCGCACTCGGGAAGAGAGCGCATCATTCGTGCGCACGCGTCGTCGTCAGCAGGCACTCCTGGCTCGAAGAACCACGTCATCAGGCGTATGTTTGCGGAGAGCTCGGTCCGCGCGGATCCCGCAGCGACGGCAGCGAGGTGACCTCTCATGGCTTGCGTGTGCCTTACAGGCGCGCTATTTACTTCAGGCCTGATTGGGGCCCAAGGCAATCTGCCGCAGCAATACGTTCAATGGTTCGCAATGTGGGTGAGACATGCCCCGCGCCTCCAGCATGGGCGACCGCGGCTTGCTCAGGGTAGCGAGTTTGCAGCAACTGCATACGACAAGGGGTCGCTGGGCACCTGCAACATGTCTTGCTACGTCGACATCATTTCCCCAGTAAAACGTCGAGCATGCACACGTCCAAGGCGTTCCGCTGCACACTCCCCATGCTCCGCGACGACCAGCTGACTAACCTGCGCCGCTGGGCCGAGCTTCACTGCGCCCAGTCGATCGTTTTCCGTGACGACCGGGGCAGTGCCGTGTTCGTGGGCCTCAAGGCAGAGCTTCGCACTTCCGCAAGTTTCTCGCGCACCGTTCGTACTGCTCTGCGCCGCCTCTGCATCGACGTGCCACTAAGGGGGCGTTGGTGTTCACTGCTCACACCGCGCGAGGCCTTGAGCATCTGTGCGAGCGACAGCGGTCAGCGCGATGCTGCGCGCGACGCGCCAGCAGCATCCCGCATAGACGACTCGGTCGACGAGGACATCCGCATCGTGGCGCTCCACTGACCCAGCCCCACTGGCTCGTCCAGATCATCCACACCATCCCGGCGTTAGCGAGATTCCCATGAGTGGCGCGCACCTGTGTGTAAGCCCCTAATCTCCGCTCATCGGAAAATGAAAGCACCGTCTCCCAAAGATACCAAGTGCAAATTCTGCCGTCGACGGTTCACGCGTCGCGGAGCTAAAGAGCATGAGAGGCACCACTGCGCCAAAAAATCCAGACAGGAAGCCGCGCGAGTTCCTGAAGAGCCAATGCCGTCATTGCGGGAAAATCCTGCATGGCAATGGTCTGCGAGCCCATGTCGCTCAGGTACATCCCGAACAGTACGCCAGATCCCGCTCGGTGAGGGCCCATCGTATGAAGGAGAAGCGGAGCGGCAGCGCAGGCGCGAGCAAGGAGGAGCGCAGGAAGCACTCGAGACCGCCCTCCAGCCATGCTCTGCACTCGCCCGAGCGCTCTCCCGCGCCACGGAAGGAGGACAAAGCGACGCACCCGCACCAGCAGCGCGAGACACGCGCGGAGACGACGGAGCGTATCTGGGAGGAGGTTCGTAAACGTACGCCACTGCAGACCCAGAAGCGCAAACCGTAAGGAAATTGGCGTCGTGGGGATCAGGAAATTGGCACAAACCGCGCAGGAAAGCTCGTCTGAAGGCAGCTCTAGCTGCCCTATCCGACGGGTGGGTGCAGCGCATCCTGGAAATTTGAGCGGCTTCAACCAATTAGCTGCTACCCTGCGCTGCTGCGGCCGAAGAAAACGGGACCAGGTGGCGCCGCGACGGAGAAGATACCATGGCAGCAAACACACAGGCGAAAACTGACAGAGCTCGCTGTGGACGTCGTGGGGGTGTGTATTTTACAGCAGCTTGGCAGCCAGTCGCAGAAAAGTTGCCAGGCCGCCTTCGCGTCTTGAGAATACCTGAAGCGCCGCGGGCGTGCTTGGCGAAAATTCGACCAGGGCGCGTCGGGAGCGTGTGCATTGTTCAGCTGCTCTGCAATCAGTCGCAGAAATGTTGTCGGGCCGACTGCGCGGCTTGAGAATACCCGAAGCCGCGCGGGCGTGCTTGGCGAGAATTCGACCAGGGCGCATCGCGAGCGTGTGTATTTCAGAGCAGGTCAGCAACATTGCAGCCGGTCGCAGAATAATTGCCAGGCCGACTGCGCGTCTTGAGAATACCTGAAGCACTGCGGGCGTGCTTGGCGAAAAGTCTGCCAGAGCGCGCTGTTGAAAAGTTTCCACGGAATATCGCCGATCGCCTGCGCATTTGTTTACAAGCTCTCTGCAATCCATCGCAGAAAAGTTGCCAGAGCGACGCGGTCACTTGAGGTTACCGGAAGCTCTGTTGGCGTGCTCGGCGAAGAAGCTTATGCTCTTGCTGCGGGTGGTCTGAGCGGCCAAGCCATGCCATTGCCAGGATGGGAGCGAGGAAGTTTCCAGGGTCGCTGCACGCACCCGTCGGGTAGAGCAGCTCTAGCTCGTCACACGCCCGTTCCTGTTCTGGGCTACGGACAATTTCCTGTGGGCCAGAGAGAACGCCTGTCACGGTGGTGCCGCAAACTTGCAGCTACTGTCATTCTTCTTTTAGCACCTGCACCGCTCGCGCATGGCTATGCCGAGGCCCGCCGCTCAACACGATAATTCTCTCGTTGTCGCCTTCACCCGCATGGCATGGCGGCGGCGCGGCGGGCGCTGTCGGCGCCGGCTGCGCAGTCGCACGCCTGGCTGCTTCGGACCGCACGATGCTGTCCTCAGCGAGGACGAGCCTTCGACCGCGCAGCCTGGTAACATTGATGGCCAAACGCTTCAGCACCCCGCGGACAGACCGCAAGAATGCCTCGCGGCTTCGCGCGCGCTCTTTCGAAGCAAGCCATGCGACACACTCCGACTCGCGAAACACTGTGGCCGCAGCGCAGTTTTCCGCGCTCCACGCCTGGAGCCGCCGCGCCTCTTCATCAGGAAGGCACTGGAGGATCGCTCTGAAGGACTTGCTCGTCGTCATGCTTTACTGATTCCATGCTTACGTTCCTTCAAGATCTTCTTGGCGCGATGCACAGAGCCAACCCCGAAACCGCGCGACCGACACTGCGAAAGCGTCGCGCGAATCTCCCCCGCCGGGACTGGACCGTCGCCGTAGTAGAGGGGCTGCTCGATGTATCTTTTGTAAGGGCCGGAGTTGTCGGCCAGGAAATCTTCGAGATGTGCCGGGGCAATCTCTTGATAGAGCCCGGCACCAAAACCTTTCTTAAAACAGGCAGAAGGGCTCCCGATCACCATATCTCCGCCATTCTGGCGGAGCTTCGGCGATAAGATATTGTTGCCGCAGAAGATATGCGCCGTCTTGCCTTTGCGCGGAACAGCCGCACAGTGCGGCTGGTGAGAAGGCCTCGTCTCGCTCTGGCTTGCTGAGCGCGTGTTTGCCAACTGCTGGTCTGAAGAAGCGCGGGGCTCCCTTGCAGGGCTCCTCGACGCGTGTGGCTTGGCGACGTGTGCATGGTGTGTTCGCGCCAAGCGCGAGCCTTGGTCTTCTCCCAGGGTCGTCGTTTGCTGTCGACTGGTCACCTCGTGGGTAGCAGGGACCACGCTGGTGGGTCTCGGCGTGGCACTTCGCATATGGTGGCTGCTCGTGTGCTCGCTCCGCGTGGAATCGTTTCGGGTAGAGTCAGTGCGCGTACGGTCGCTGTGCGTGGGAACACGCGTCTGCTGAGCGTCGCCGCCCGTATGCACAGGGGCGCTGCCGGGGTTTGCCCGAGGCGCCTGCGGCAACGACCGCAGAGGTGACGCACGCGGCGAGGAGGGCGCGTAGCGCATCGCCTGATTCCTGGGTGTCGTGGTTAAGAGGTCGGCCCAGGGGTTGGCCTGCATCAGTTTTCCTTACGCTGCACACACGGCATGGCGATCCGCGAACAGTCGCTCGTAGGCGGCCCGCGCGTGTTCGTCAAAGCCATCGCTCAGCGAGAGGAGTATTACGTGGCCGGCCCCTGGCTCTGCCAGCTTTGGTGCATTTGACGCGCTGGCTTCGCCCAGACCGTGCAGGGGAGGTGCCGTGCATTCGCTGGCCACAGCGACTTCGCTATGGTCATTGGCAGCACAGGCTTTGGGGTTGGTCGCGCCCGCGACGGCAGCCCTGTACTCGGTCTCCGTAAGAAGAGTAAGCCATCCGCGATCTAGTTTTCCAAGCGACATCTTCCAGTGCGAGGTCAGTGTCCTCAGGAGTGATTGATACTGCCGCGCCGTCTTCGCCGAGCTCTTCGACGCGTACAGGGCTACGGAGTCGTCCTCGTGTCGGCACAGTGCGTGTTCGACACGCGACGCCACCGCCCATTTCTCGAGTCGCTCAGCGACTGCTGAATCGAGGTTGCCTAGGTTCGCAACGAAATAGCAGGATGTGGCCTCGCTTGCGGACGCCATGCTCGAGCGATTGTCCTTTGAACATTCGCTTGAACATTTTTGCCGACCGGTCGTAACCGTAAGGGACTTCACGACCGCCGCTGCTCAAGGCTATTTTGAGTAAGTGACAGCGCTTGTGTAAGGGTCTCAGATTAGCTATATCGTCGCTGCCCCCGTTTTGTAGATTCTGATGGTGGTCCACCTCAAAATCTTCCGTCAGTAAATCGCCGCAAGCCGCGCAGCGCCACGAGTACAGCGCCCCGACCTTCTTTGCGATAAAAGGTGTTACGCGCTTCCTTTTGACGGGCACGCTAGGCGTCTGGTACCCCGTGACAGCACGAGGTGGCGACCGCTCAGGCGTTGGGTGGCGCGGCACGTCATCGTCTTCGCCGCCATCGTCTCCGCCACCTTGGCTCAGCGCCGCCACGGTACTGTCAAGGGCCCGCCACGCCGAGAGGCTTAGATTAGAGCCAGGGCTGAACCAGGAGCACATGGCGATGACGGCCATCAGCAGGAGGAGGAACCAGAGCATGTCTTTACTTCCTGCCTCGCGAGTGCACCGCAAGGTGCGGAGCGCCTTGCTCCCTCCGCTTCGCGTAGACCCAGTGTGCGACTCTTCCCAGGCGGTTGTCGTGGCTTCTCCCCATGGAACCTTGCATTGAGACATATTTTCACAACGTTGGGGCAGGTCACCTTCTCTCCACCATGCTGCGTTCTCTGGTCGCGCTTGCCGTCGTCATAATTGTTCCACAACACTGCCCTTCCTACCGCGGGGTACACGCGAAGGGGTTCCCCGTCTCGGCGCAAACGCTCGAACCGAGTAGCACCACCACACTTCCCTGCGGGCAGACCCCCGCTTGCCTGCAAGTACGCAAAGATCGTCTTCAGTCGACGCTGGTTGACTCTGGAAACACGGCAGGGAGGGGGGAAATGCTCTCACTCCCCGCAGAGGCAACAATTTGTTGACTCTGGAAACACGGCAGGGAGGGGGGAAATGCTCTCACTCCCCGCAGATGCAACAATTTGTTGACTCTGGAAACACGGCAGGGAAGGGGGAAATGCTTTCACTCCCCGCAGAGGCAACAATTTGTTGACTCTGGAAACACGACAGGAAGGAGGAAACCGTTGGACAGATTGGGGTGCGAGTACTTCGTATTTGCTTGCATGACAGCGCAGCTGTGGCTCAAGATGGCGGGAATCCAGCAGCAACTCGGGGCTCTTGGGGGGGGAAGTGAGACAAATCCGGAAAACTGAGGAGGACGGCGCCGCTCGCGTGTCAGTCATCGATGTAGTCTCGGCAATATCCGGTCAACGGGGGTCGGTGCTCGGCAGTGCAATGTGGGCGTCTGGTGGCGCAATATCCAGGGATCGATGGAAATTGTATCCTCTATAAGTTTGCTGGCGCACGCCAGAGGAACACTTTGCTTTGTGATGTCCGGAGCGTCGTCGAGATCATTCTGCTCCTGCCCGGGGCGCAGGCGGCGCGTTTACGTCGGCAGATGGCGGAGCTCGTCGTTAGGTATTTAGGCGGTGGTTTAACCATCGTCGATGATGTGTGCAGGATCCGTGGCTTTCAAGAAGAGTTGGCCGCGCGAGCACCTGAAGACCCGCGTCGAGCTTTCGGAGAAGCAGTTGAAGCTTCACGCGACAGCGTCGCGCTGGCGGACTTGGCGCGCGCGTTCTCTACGCTGACCGAGCGGCGGGCGGTCCAGGAGGAGACGCTGGCGCGCGTCCGGCGCCTCCTCGAGCAAGATCGCGCGCAGATCACGCTGAACGTGCGCGCGCCGAAGAGGGCGCGGGACCCCCCGATCGCCGGGGACATCTCCGGCGCTGGCCGGCCGCTGCCGCTCGCCAAGTTTCTGGGCCAGAAGGAGAGGGAGGACGCGAGCTGGAAGCGCGCGCGGCGGAGCTTCGCGCCCACGTTCGGCATGTTGATGCAGGTGCTCAAGAAGCAGAAGCTGCGCGAGCAGGGCCCCGCGCCCATCTACGTGGAGCAGCTAGCTCGCGCGCAGCTGCTGTACACCGAAGAAGATCGAGCGCTGTTCGAGCAGGCGTGGGATATGTCCGAGGCACACCGTGAAGAACCCGCGACGCGCACGGGCCCTCCGGTAGCGGCGGCGCCCCCCCCTCCCGCCGCGCCCGACGGCGCGCCGCCGCGGCCGAGCGTCCTGGACATGCTTCGGCGGGCCGCGTGAGAAAGGGCATCGGGCGGCAGGCATGCCACGGAGCGGCCTGCCTTTGAATCAAGACTTGTAGCAACCGCGCGTTGCGCATTTCTTCGTTCAATGCGCAGTCAATGGGCTCACTGGAATGGCCCTGAAGGGCGCCGGTGGTAGCGGAAGGGGTGCGAGAGGTTGCGCTGGGGTGCAAGCGGGTGTCGTTTATACCCCTGTTATGGGCAGGGTAAGAAGATTCAGTTTGAAAACATTATACAACACATAGCAATCAGGCTAACTCTGCAGGGCAGAGAGGATCCAGGTTCTGTCGCCTGCGCCTGGCGAGAAGCCTGCGGCCGACGCCAAGCGGGTTTGGTTGCCGCCTGGCCGATTGAGCCCAAATGATTGGGTTTATCGGGTTGAGCGATCATGCCGCTGCGGGTCACACAGCAGATCTTCTCGACCAAAGCCTCGGGCAGGCGCTTGCCCCGTGCGGCTGCGGGCTTGAGCATCACGCAGCGGCCGACCCACTCACCGTCGAGGCCTTCTGCCAGGCTGTCGGTCTCCTCGCGGAAATGCTTCGGCATTGCGCGGGGCTCGGGTGGAGAAGCGAAGATTGCGAATATGCAATCGCCCCGCTGGGGCGTCGTGGCTCTTACTGTTTGGGCTTGGAGGTTTCAACCGCTGCAGCCGCGCGATGAGCTCAGCCAGCCCGTGTGCTTGCGACGCTCTTTCGCAGCGCCCCCGACAGTGTTGCCGTAGGTACCTTACGCGCTGTCCAGCACATGCCCTCCGGGCGTAATGCCACCTCGGCCGCGCCGCGCTCATCCGCGGGCGGCCTGCTTCAGGCACGCTTCGAAACTTCAGAGGCGTGGTCGCTTGCGCCGTTCAAGGCCGGTCGCCTGACGGGTTTCCTCCATCCTGGCTCTTTCGGCGGCGCGCTCTATCCTTTTGTTCTCGGTAGCCTTGCGGATGGCTGTCTCCAGGCGGCGCTTGTCCTCGCGCACGCGCTCGATGTCGTCGGTGGGCGCGGGCAAGCGCCGGTCCAGTTCGTCCGCCACTCGTTGGCCGACCTGCTGGATAACCCGATCGCTTTCGTTTGTCACATGGGCTTTAACTTGCTGCGCGCCCTGTTGGATCAAGTTGGGCCAGGACTGGCGGCGCTGCATCGTGAGCTGCCGCTCATGCGCCACAGCTTCCGCCAGCGAGTGGATGGTCTTACCCTTGTCGGGGCCCTCCGCCGTCTTCACGAAGACGGCGCCTTCTGGCTTGGACCTCTTCAGGGCACGTTTGGCGGCCTGGGCGTCTGGCATCTTGGACGGACGGGTTGAAGCAGTGTCTGGAGCCGGGGTTGAGGTCGGGGTTGAGGCAGGGGTTGAGGCCGGGGTTTCGCGCCGGGGTTAAGGCCGGGGTTGAGGCCGGGGTTGAGGCCAGGGTTGAGGCCAGGGTTGAAACAGGGGTTGAAACTGGTTCTGAAGTCGGTTGAACCTCAAGGTTGAGGTTTGGCTCGCCGGCTGGCAGACACAACAGTGCGCCGACGATCGCGTGGAGATTGCCAGGCGGCAGTTCTGTCGCGTTCGGGCAACATGCTTCTCGAAAAGCGTTCGGGGAGAAAGGCGCACACTTGCTACGGCACTCCTCGGCGTAGCCCTTCAAGACCTTACCGAAGTTTGGGAAAGCCGCATAATCCGAGCAATCATCGGAACAGTTTTCTTTTCGAAGGGAGCAGCTGCGGGTTGAACCCGTATCCAGGCAGGACGCGCAGCGCAGCTCAAGCTCCGCATGGAACGGGCAATCGCAGCGGATGCGGTCACAGAAGCCCTTCTTGGCGTGCTTCCCGCAAGCGCCCTTCTGAAAGAGGCGGGAGAGTCGGTCCTCCCGCTCCATGTCTAGGCGCTCACAGCGGCCATGCAAGTGGCAGCTGCATGCGCCCCAGGGACACGGCTTACCATTTTTGCAAGGACGGCCGCAGCGAATCGACATTAGATCGGAGTGCGACGTCGCCCAAGGGAGCGCCAAAGAAAAGTTCCAAGCGAAATGCTTTTCCAATGGCGCCTTTCTTCGCTGAGTCGCGCGGCGGCTTCGTTCGCAGTTTTGAGCCGCTTCGCGTCGAAGCGGAAAACAAGCCGCTTTCCACGAGGCAACGTGCCGGGTTTGACTTGGGATCTGCTGCTTCAAGGGCGCCTCAGAAGCGCATCCAGGAACGATCGTGGTCTTGTGAGAAGCAGCTCATTCGACAGCCGTGGCCGAGTCACAGCAAGCAACTCATCGCTTATCTGTCTCCCGCCTTCCCGTCAAAGCAGCAAGCCCCGTGCCCTGCCGGGTATGCGCCAGGCTTGGACAGAGCTGCAGCATGGCAGATGCTGCAATCATCTGCTCGCGATTCTGCATCATACCATCAAGCAACGTTCTGTCCCACGTGCGGTTATACGATTTGGGACAACCGCAGTGGGAGCACCTGCTCATGGTTACCGGCGCTTCACCAGGAAAGATCGCCAATTCGCGCGTGACCCAAACGGTTTGCTTGTCGGCGCAAGCTTCGTTCAAGCACCCCTCGGGCTGCTCTAGGCGGGGTGCTGCATCCAACCTTGGAAGTACCTTCTGGCCCAAGCGTGGTGCCTTCTGGCCGCCAACCTTGGAGGTACCTTCTGGCCTAGGCGGGGTGCTACCTCCAACCTTGGAGGTACCTTCTGGCCCAAGCGCGGTACCTTCTGGCCGCCAACCTTGGAGGTGCCTTCTGGCTTAGGCGGGGTGCTACCTCCAACCTTGGAGGTACCTTCGGGCCCAAGCGCTGACTGCGCCATGCTCCGCCATTGCTGCGTCAGCCGACTTAACTAACACTCAAATACTGAGCCGCAACTGCACAATGCATACAAACACGCGTGAACGCACGAGACGCATATACAGGATGTGACCAGGGGCAGGAACCGCAAATTACACGTGGCAGCCCGCTTTGTTTGGACTGCCCCAGACCGATAGCTCCAAAATCAATGGCGACCCTGCTAAAACATAATGAAACGCGCGCGATTTTATTATTTTCCGGCGGCCCCGCGCGCGGAAAAACTGCAAAGCACTGGCTCTTGACATGTCGGGTACACTGGCGGAACAATTATTGGTCGAGCGACCCAGAATACGAAGCCAAAATCAACGGGGACCCCCCGCCCCCCAAACATAAGTCCGCGTTTTATATTTTTAGGCGGCGCCGCGCGCATAGATGAAGGGGGCTTCCTCGGAAGGTTCTCAAACCTCGAAGCCTGGTTTACACAAAGTCCGAAGCCTGGTTTCTGAAGCCCGAAGCCCGATCCAGCAAGCGCGCAGCCCAGCCATGTCCACGAGCGCTCCAAGCCCCGAAAGTGCTCCTGGAACCATCTGGACCCGTAAACGCTCAAAATGGGTTGTTGAAGCTCACTTTTGAAGGGTTTTGGAAGGCTTTCAAAAAGCGATTTTTCTTCTCAGGAGAACACCGCCAGCCCCGAGGCCCAGCGCCGGAGCCGCGGAACCCAGCGAAGAAACTGCGGAGCCTAGCGCAGATATTGCGAGGCCCAGGTCGAGAACCGCGGAGCCTAGACCAGCTCACGGAGATAGCGCATTTACGTCCCCTCCTCCTTCGAGATGGGGCGTTTTCGCGCGGTTTCCTGCATGCCGCATTATCGCCCGGACTCTCCCATGCGTTCGACCTGCCTTCTGCCAGGCGGCACGATCTTAATCGTCCGGAACACGATGCTACCGCTGTGGCCAGCGTCGGCAATCTGCGGCACGCCATGCTGTGTGCGCAGATTTGCTTCCAAAGTCATAACAAGGGCAGTTCCAGGGGACAGCACCTCATCGAATAACGGCGCCTTGCTGCCCTGAGCTCTCTCTTGTTCCCGCTGCAGAGCCAAAATTTGTGTTTTCTGCGCTTGCTTGAACTCGTCGGAAGCCGTGCAGGCTTCCGTGTGTTCGCGCAGCTCGCGCTTGTGCCGCTCTTCCATAGCATGGACGTCCTCGCCACCCTCGCCCCTGACGATCAGGCGGTCTCGAAGCTGGAAGGGCCGGCCGTGCGCGCCGGTTTTCACCACGGTAATGAGGGATTCTGGGCGAATCGACGGCGCCTTGTCCAAGTGGTAGCCGATGTAATGATCGCCACCTTCATATTCCGTGACGATGTAGTGGTTTGCGCTGGGGTAGCCCTCGCGCTCTGCCCAAGCATCATAGCGATCGGCGACCAAAGCCACCTCGGGGCACAGCCTCACGTCCGCAGTGGCGCACGGGATGTTCCTCTGCCAGCCAGTGTGCAGATGCCTTATCGTGCCGATGCTCTTCGGGTCGCCGCGCTGGAACCACATCTTATTGCGCCGCACTGGGCCTCCGCGGTAATTGAGCGCTTTATTTTCACCTTCGACCCACTGTGCAGCGCCCGGCGCAATGTTTTGTCCAGCTCTGACTCTCGGATACGACTGGAGCTGGGTCATCAGGGCTGCGGGGTCGAAGCCCAGCACCTGCTGCGCGAAGTGCGGGAGAACCCATATGTCCAAATCATCTCGGACACGGCGCGCCCTGCCCATCGTGGTCAGCGCGCGGGGAACGGGACGCTTCTCCCGCTGCTCTTGCGCAGGATCGATGGGAAGGCAAGCCGCGATACGAGCGGCGTCTCTTCCCACCTGCTTTCGCAACTCGCGGATTCGTTTGTTGGCTCGCGCTCTCTCAGCAAGCGCCTCCTCCATCGGACCAGAAGGTGCTCGCCCGAGGCGCTTGTCAAATTCCTCCGCTATGCATTGCTGCACGGCGTAGGGCACCTCGCGAATCACGCGGTCCGCCTCCGAAGTCGCGTGGTCCGTGATGCGACCGATGAACTTTTTCTGCCGCTCGGCGCGCATCTCGGCATCCATGCGGTCGCGCTTCTCCTCCAGAGCGGCTATCTCTTCCGGCTTCAAGGTGAGGCCTTGCGCGTTCTACCAGATTTGATTTGGAAGCGCACCTGGGCAAGATCTAAGGGGGCCTTGCTCGCGAGGCCACGCATGTTTGGCACAGTGGCCGGAGCAAGGGAGTGGTTGCTACAACGACCGCTGCAGTGGCCTGTGCAATGGCAAAGGTTGGGCGCAAAATACTTTTCCTTGACGCCTCTTCTGCAACGTGCCCCGCGACGGCTTCACTCCCGCTTCAGAGCCGCCGTGCCGCGGCCAAGCAGCCCGAAAAACATATGGGAGGGCTGGTGTCGATCGACTGCGACTGGGCACTGGCGACAGTTTGTCACCAGTTCTGGGAATCGATCGATCATTCTGTGGAAGGCACGAAGTGCCGTGCACTTCGTGCGCTCTTGACAAAGCGTCATGTGCACTTCGAATTCGTGTTCTTCTCGAGCGATGTTACGTCGAATGTAACACCCCCCTGAATTGGCGTCGTCGATCGACACCTGCGGTTTCGCTCAAGCCATTCTATTAGATCGCAAGCTCACATTGGAACGCCATCTCCTCCAAGCGCGCGTCGCGCCTACGTTCGAGCGCTTCGATGCTTGCGCCCTCATCGGCACGACAGCCAGCTCGGTCCACCCGAATGACGTCAAGCCAATCGATCAAGTCCTCCCCGTGGGGCAGCATCACCCCTTTCGAGTGGGCTCTATTCACCGCCCACGCCACAAGGCCTGGGGACCAAGGGGCACCTGAGCAGTGAATGCAAGGAACACATGCTGGGCTGCGACCCGCGCCGCGACTTCCGTCAGCTCCGGCGGTAACAATGCCAGGCCTGCCTTCACGGCGCGCGCAGAGGGCGCGCCGCCATGCGCGGCCAGCGTCTGACAGAGCGTTCCCTCCATCTCGTTGACGAGCACGGTAACGTCCGCGGGGAATCGGAAAATGTACGCCATGGAATTTGCGCGCGATGTGGCGGCGGGTCTAACGGCCAAGCTTGGACGCAAAGCGTTTTTCTTAAATGCCCCGGCTGCGTCGTCCCCTGCGACGGTCTCACTCCTGCTTCTGAGCCGCTTGTTGAATGGAGGCACGAAGTGCCGTGCACTTCGTGCGCTCTTGACAAAGCGTCATGTGCACTTCGAGTTCGTGTTCTTCTCGAGCGATGTTACGTCGAAGGTAACACCCCCCTGAATTCGCGTCGTCGATCGACACCTGCGGTTTCGCTCAAGACATTCTACTAGATCGCAAGCTCACATTGGAACGCCATCTCCTCCAAGCGTGCGTCGCGCCTACGTTCGAGCGCTTCGATGCTTGCGCCTTCATCGGCACGACAGCCAGCTTCGTCAACGATTAAGCGGCACTAGCTTCCCCAAACAATGAAGTAGCTGTGGCCGTCCGCGGCACGTTGGATGCCTTCGAAGAAAACGTGGTGCGTGTCCACTTCGCCAACTTTGCCACCCCACCACCTGGATTTGGGGCGTGCCACGCTTTCGAAAGCGATGGTGTGGTGCACCATTTCGTGCACAGTGAAATAGCCGCGCTTGTTAAGGAAGGATCGCTTCGTTTCTCCCTCGTGGAATTTGCTCGGTGGCTCCCGGAAGACGATCTCATGGCCGTGGAACGCGGGAGCCAGCCACTCTACCGGTGACAAGCTGCGGAATTCGTCGCGCGCGACATCAAAGTATTCGGGAGGACGGTCCTTTATGTTAATGGGCCCATGGGGGGCGACATATAATTCGAAACTGAGGTCCTGCAGCTGTGCTGTAGGTTCCGATTGCACAGCGACCGCAGCGAGCTCGACGGCGCCGCCTTGGATTCCACAGCGAGCCACGGTGACGCTGTTCAGCAAACGCTGCCCCTGGAACAGCAGCGCCGTGTCGGGATACGCGCGCCCAGTTGCTACGCAAAGCTCCATCAACACATTTCCGATTTTGCCCGTCGGTTTTACTTTCGTCTTGTGCGTCACCGGCTCGCCCGACAGAGCTTTGCGGAAGGTCACCGAGACGCGTCGGGGCACCATCCTTCGGCGGATCCTCCGGGCCATGGCCTTGACGAGGGGTGGCTCGTTCGCGCTGGTCGGCGCCGTGGCTGGTGCAAAAGGTAAACTATCAAGGCCGGTCTAAGGTCTAACGGCCGAGCTTGGACACAAAGTGTTTTTCTTAAATGCCCCGGCTCCGTCGTCCCCCGCGACGGCTTCACTCCTGCTTCTGGTCGGAAGCGCAGCGGTGCATGGCGCTGCTTCGAGCGCGCCTCAGAGGCGGATGCAGGAACGATCATGGACGCGTCCTGCGAGACCGGACCAACTGAATCAACGGCCGCGGCCGAGCTGCAGCATGCGATCTGTCGCCAGCATCTCATCTGCCTTCCTTTTCCTTTGCCAGTTCGTCTTCCAAACAAGGCCCACGCTGTCCCACGTACGACCATACGATTTGGGCATATGGCAGCGGGAGCAGCGACTCATGACCATCGGCGCTTCACCAGGGATCGTCAAGTCGCGCGTGATCCAAACTGCTGGCTTGCCGGTGCAAGCTTCGTTCAAGCACCCCTCGGGCTGCTCATGGCCCTCGCCCAATAAGCGCGCCATCGCCATCTTCACGCAGTGTCGCTCGTGGACGGTCAGCTTCGCTACTACCGTCTCCGCCTGCGGGCTCACGGCCTGCAGCGCGTCACCACACCGCTGCAAAAAATAACTTTTCCTTTGGGCGTCGGGCTTGGGCAGTGAGCCTTCCACCGCCATCCGCGGGGCCAGCTCGGCCACCTGCGCCAGCGTGGCGGGCGATGCTGGTGAAATTTCCTGTCGCAGTCGGCGCGTCAGCAGCAGGTGTCGCCGACCCTCCCGGCGGCAGCGGATGTAAGTCAGCTCCGGCGGTTCTCCCACCGAGATCACAACGACCATTGCCAGTGTTTGCGCCCGAAGCGCCCAGCACGCCAGATGGGTGTGCGAATGGCCGCGTCGCGCGAAGACAGCATCGCTGCCCATTTCGGCGGCAGCGGAACCGCGTAGCTCGAGGGTTTGACGCACGTTGATGAACTCCTCCTCGCTCTCGGAGTACTGTTCCATGAATTCGCTCAGGGTGTTCGGGGTGGCAGGCGGACGGGCTTCGGGCGAGTGCGCTTTGCCACGCGCGCTAGCGCGCACTTCCGGCCGCAGGTCATCCACTGTGTCCCACGCAGCGACCCTGTCGCGATCGAGCTCATCCAGCGGGCGGAGGCTTTCTTCCACGGCGCGCCGCTGCTTGGCCGGGAGCGGCGTCAGCACTCTGCCCAGGGCTGTCCGCAGGGTGCTCACCTGCTGCTCGGATGCGGCCACGGTCAGCAGCCGGGCGCCTTCGAGCTCCACGAAGATCGCGAGCCGCCGCACGGGACACGTTTTCTTAGCCATTAGCGCGGCCACTTCTGTCTGCCATTTTTGCGCAGCAGCGCCACAGCCGGCGATTTCTGCGAAAGGCGGGCGCGGGCTGAACAGGTCGGCCGCGAAGCAGGTGTGCTTGCTGCCCGCGCGGTCAGCGAGGCTGAGGCCAAGGCGCCCGCGAAAGAAGTTCATGCGGGCGACGCGAAACGAGCTGCAGAAGGGGATTACGAAACAAAGTATCGCCCGAAAGCAAGGGAAATTTTTATTGAACGCTGCGTCTCTCATGGCGCCCGCGACAGACTCAATCCTGCTTCTGAGCCGACGCGGCGCGCCATCGAAGCGCAAAGAAAAAAGGAGCCCACTCTCCTTCGAGGCATGGCTCGCTCCTGCTTCTGAGCTGCTGGCCTGCGGCTTCTGCCCCCATGTCTGCGGGTGCTTATTTTCGCTCCTGTTTCCAACGTGTTACGTTGGAGCTAACACCTCCGAAACCCAACATTCCGGGTAATCTGCACCAGTGTCAGCGCAACGAAGCGCATGTGCGGGTGCGGTTCAGTATTGAAAGAAACTCCTTTGCAATTTGGGTGGCGCTGTGGTCGCCCAGGGCGGCTTTGGACGAATCTCTGGAGACAGAAAAGCACCCCCCGAAACGAAACTGTTTCACAGTGGTTCGCCACGCGCTGCCGCCATGCCGCCCCTGATCGACAAGGACGGGCACATTGCGAAGCGCGCGAAAATAACGCCCGCACCGCCCGCAGCAACGACCCTCAGCCGCGCCGTTCTCGGCGTCCTCCTCTGACAGGATGCTGTCGCAGAGGAGCTGGTGCAGACCCAGAAGCGGTTGGCCTTCTCCTACATGGCGGCGTGCGCGTGCGAAGCGCAGGCTCCGTATCCATCACATCCAGGCGTGGACTACATGAGCTGCGCAAGGGATGTTTGCGAGGCCATGCGCCACGACGCGCACGAGCAGGTCCTCTGCGACGATTGCGCCACATTCTGGCGCCGACATCGTTGGTGCGACCGCCGACTTCACCCAGAAAGTTGGGGTCGAGGCGGTGCGCATGCGCTGTGTCCGTGCGCCCGCTGCCCATCGGATCCCGCTTGCCGCCTCGGCGATTACCTGGAGGGCATGGGCGCGCTGTTCCTGTGCCAAGGCCACAGAGACGGCATCGTCGAACAGTTGCGCAACGTGCAGTACATCTTGCGGGGAGACTGCGCTGCCGCAGGCCCCGGATTAAGCTGCAGCGAGGGCGAAGAAGAACGCGTAGCACGCATAGGCTGCTGCCTGGGCGTGGACGCCGCTTCCTCCCCCCTCGACATCGTCCTCGCGAGGGGTTTCCTCTGCCGCGATGAAGCGGTCGAGGAAACGCTGGCCGTGGCCCGCAAGCGGGTCGCCCACTTCTATATCAGGCTCTGCAGCGCCGCGCGGAGTCACGAACCCGAATGCATTTCGGCGGGCAGGGCGTTCAAACTCCTGTCACGTGAGGGCACGTCGCCCGCTCGCAAAGATGCATACTGGCATGCGTGCGCTTCGGCAATGCAGGACGCCGTAATGGAAACTCTTTGCATGCGTTGCCGAGAGCACAGCGCCTCCCGTAAATGGTACGATGACATGCTGAGTCCGCGGTGCATGCGTAGGCGCTGGCCATGGGCACGGGAGTACCCGTGCAGTCAATGCCCTCCTCCAGTCCGGGCCGTGCGCGCCCTCTTCGGGGCCTTCATGCTCCCCCGAGAGCGGGCCGCCTGGCCCATCGCGCCCTGGGAGGAAGGACACCGCGACGGGTTGCGAGAGCAGCTGCGGAACGTGCAGCTCCTCATGCGCACGTAGACGCGCCGGCATAATCGGCGAGGCACCAGCCCCTCTACGGCACACCCCCAATACGTTTCGCCGAGATGCTGGCAGAGCCAGCCAGCGACGTGCTGCGGCTCTCCAACTCTCCTGGTCCGCTCAGAGAAGCCAAGCCCATAAACCATCCGCGCTTGTTCTTTATGCCTCCTGCGCGCACTCGGAAGGCCCTCTGTTTCTAGAACTCTTCGAAATGTGCTCAGAGGCGCACGAGATGACGTCTGCCTAGATTGTTCCATTTATTCCAGCAACAAATGGAATTGCTGGCATTATTCGAAATGTGTTCAGAGGCGCACGAGTTGACGTCTGCCTAGATTATTCAATTTATTCCAGCAACAAATGGAATTTCTGGCACTATTCGAAATGTGCTCAGAGGCGCACGAGAAGACGTTTGCCTAGATTATCCCATTTATTCCAGACAAAATGGAATTTCTGGAACGTGTGTGTGTTTGTGTGTGTGTGTGTGTTGGAGCAGACGGTCATTCTATGAGCGAAGCAACAGTTGGCGTGATGCCTACGAAGTTCTTGTTAGCTGCTGACTACAACCAAATGACTTGACTCAATGCCTGTACGCACACACATTGCAGAAATTCCATTCCAGAAATTCAAGAAATCTGGAACTCCTCGGAAATCGTTCCCTGGGTGTCCTAAGCAGATAATAGCGCCCGGGCATGAGGCAGAGCGCATGTATCCAGAAAACCCATCTTCTGGAACTATTGGAAATGTGCTCGGTGGCGCAAGAGACGTCGTCTGCCTAGATTATTCAGTTCATTACAGAAAGAATGGAATTTCTGGAACCAGTCGAAATGTGCTCAGAGGCGCACGAGAAGACGTCTGGCTATATTATTCAATTTATTCCAGAAAAAATGGAATTTCTGGAACGTGTGTGTGTTGGAGCAGACGGTCATTCTATTATAAGCGAAGCAACAGTTGGCGTGATGCCTACGAAGTTCTTGTTAGCTGCTGACTACAACCAAATGACCTGACTCAATGCTTGTACGCACACACATTGCAGAAATTCCATTCCAGAAATTGCATAAATCTGGAAGAACTCCTCGGAAATCGTTCCCTGGGTGTCCTAAGCAGATAATAGCGCCCGGGCATGAGGCAGAGCGCACATATCCAGAAAATCCATCTTCTGGAACTATTGGAAATGTGCTCGGGGGCGTAAGAGACGTCGTCTGCCTAGATTATTCAGTTCATTCCAGAAAGAATGGGATTTCTGGAGCCAGTCGAAATGTGTTTAGAGGGGCACGAGAAGACGTCTGCCTTGATTATTCCATTTATTCCAGAAAAAATGGAATTTCTGGAACGTGTGTGTGTTGGAGCAGACGGTCATTCTATATAAGCGAAGCAACAGTTGGCGTGATGCCTACGAAGTTCTTGTTAGCTGCTGACTACAACCAAATGACCTGACTCAATGCTTGTACGCACACACATTGCAGAAATTCCATTCCAGAAATTCCATAAATCTGGAAGAACTCCTCGGGAATCGTTCCCTGGGTGTCCTAAGCAGATAATAGCGCCCGGGCATGAGGCAGAGCGCACATGTCCAGAAAATCCATCTTCTGGAACTATTGGAAATGTGCTCGGGGGCGCAAGAGACGTCGTCTGCCTAGATTATTCAGTTCATTCCAGAAAGAATGGGATTTCTGGAGCCAGTCGAAATGTGTTTAGAGGGGCACGAGAAGACGTCTGCCTTGATTATTCCATTTATTCCAGAAAAAATGGAATTTCTGGAACGTGTGTGTGTGTGTGTGTGTGTGTGTGTTGGAGCAGACGGTCATTCTATATAAGCGAAGCAACAATTGACGCGATGCCTGCGAAGTTCTTGATAGCTGCTGACTGCAAACAAATGGTCTGACTCAATGCCTGTACGCACACACATTCCAGAAATTCCATTCCAGAAATTCCAGAAATCTGGAACTCCTCGGAAATCGTTCCCTGGGCGCCCCAGCAAACTATAGCGCTCAATCTTATGGGAGAGCAGCCGATTCCAGAAACTCCAGTTGTCCGATTGATCGGCCATGGGGCCTGTAGGCAGCATGGTGCTGTTGTACAAGCCAGGCGACACATGTGCGTTCGAAATCATCCTTCGCTGGGGTGTTTGCAAACGCAATCGGAGAAGTTCCTGAGACGACGTCTGAGACGGTGTGCTCAGTCGCGGCGTGGACGCTTCGCGAAGCTCCCCATCCACTGCGCCGCTGCCGCTTCACGCTCTGCCCGGTTACGCTTCAGAAATCCGGTTACGCTTCAGAAATTCATTTATCTCAGCCACCTCTTCTGGGTTCGCGCTCTCGTCCGCTTCCGCCTCCCCGCCAGTGATGTCTTCGATGCACACGGTGCTCTCCACGAACGCATCGGGGCTTCGTGGGCTCGGCGGCGCTGGCTCAGCGGGCAGGAGCGGCGGCGGGTTCAAAACGGGGCCCACATAGCCCAGGTTGGCAGGCAACCAATCCTTGATAAATGATACGATGGGGTGCGCCTTCCACTGGGGATTCATCGCGAAAGCCCCGAAACGGATCCAGGCGCGCACGCTGTCGCCGTTGGCGTCTCCCAGCAGGCAGGCGACACTGAGGGCATTTTCCCAACCAGCTGGTCGAACGGCGCGCGTGTCGTTCACCAGCCGCTTCGGTCTATGGACTTCAAGGATGTCGAGGAGATGCGGGTCCGCGCTGGGTTCCCTGTTCTGGGCGCACAAAGGGGTGTCCTCGGGAAAGTTGAAATGCCGCTGGAGTCCGGCTGGCCTAAAAGGCGGCTTCAGCGGGGCGGACGTGTCTTTTGGCTGCCACACACAGGCATGGCAGTGATATACATTGAAGGTACCGTCAAGACCATGGTGCTTGACCGCGTACGCTGCCCAAGGGCCGCCCCGCTCTTTAGCGCGCCCCATCCCTTCCGCAGCAGCAGGATGGCACTGGGCGCAGCAGCACTTACCGCAGCCCCAGCACATGGGGGTTCCACCCGAGCGGACGGTGCAACCGCAACGGTAATTGCAAGGATCAGTGGTGTCGACAATGTGCGCCGCATGGTCGGCGAGTGCCTCCTCCCAGCCCGCAGCCGGGCCGAGGAAGACTGCGGTGGCCGCGGCCTTGGCATGCTGGATGCGCGACAGGACCTGCATTTGCGGCGCTGGCGTCTGCTCCAAGTAACGCAAGCCGTAGAAGACGGCGACGTTGGTGTAACTCGAGCCTGTTCATGCCAGCAGCGAGCGCAATGGCGTCTTCCGCCCGGCTCCGCGCGGCAAGCGTGTGCACGGGAGCGGGCGCCTCGGCTATGGAGTTTGTCGCGCTCGTAGTCGAGGCCGGTGCCTGTCCCACGATTAAGTGACGTTCGTAAGCGCCATACGCGCAAAAGGTTTGGGTGCACTTCTTGTTCACGCCGTTGCGGTCCAAGGTCGAAGAGGAGAAAGTGAAGGTCAGCGCCGTGCTCTCGATGCTGACGCTCGGTGATTCGGCGCGGCGGTAGAAAGGGCTCTTCAACAGCCGTTGTCGGAAGGCTTCTGGTTGGGCCACACCCTCGAATTTCACAGTCCACGTACGCGTGGTGCTCATGGTGGAGTGCACGGTTCGATGCGGCTCTGTGTTATGAGCAACGGTGAAGGTGCGACAAGAAGTAGGGGGGTGCAGACGTGTAGTCGGTATTGTTTTGCAAGAGGCTTGGTTTTCCGCAGCCGCTTTTAGGGCGGCGCCCGAGCCACCCACAATATGCACGCAGAAGGCAAAATAAAAAACGCGACGCGAAACGAGCTGCAGACGAGGATTGCGAAACAAAGTATCGCCCGAAAGCAATGAGAACTTTTATTGAACGCTGCGTCTCTCATGGCACCCGCGACAGACTCAATCCTGCTTCTGAGCCGCCGCGGCGCGCCATCGAAGCGCAGAGAAAAAAGGGGCCCATTCTCCTTCGAGGCATGGCTCGCTCCTGCTTCTGAGCTGCTGGCCGTTGCTCTTCGGCCACTGCTCTCTTGTCTTCGTCTGCTTATTTCGCTACTGCTTCCAAGCGGCCGCGCACCGCTGGTGCGCAAACAGGAACGACCCCGGGACTCATGCGTCGCTTCCTCCCAGAACTTCCGTAACAATCCGGAAAGTCCTAGCGCATGTCGTGTTGGCGGCGATGCGATGCAACACTTCGCGCTCACGGTTGGAGATGGCCAGGGCAGCCTGCACCTGGAATCTCAAGCTGATCACCATGCTTTCCAATTGGTGCACGCGGCTGCGTTCGGCTTGGGAAACATCTTCCAAGCGCCGCTGGACCTCCCGGGCAGCCTGCTCCTGTTCCATTACATCGACCGTTGTCCGTGCCATTTCTGCACACAGGTGAGGCTGGCATGCCAAGACGACCGACCCCCGGCATGCGTAGCAGCCGTGCTCTTCACATGGCTCGTGAACCAAAACGCCGGATGATTCGCCCCCCACAACCTCGACGGGCTTGGCATGATAACGGCAATGCAGACGCATAAGGGCCTTCGCGCGCCCGTGCGTTAGGGATCGGACGTCTTTGCAAAACGGACAGGCGATCTGGCAGGTTGTTGCGAGGCCGACCGGGCTGCGGACGCGGACAAGGTTCAGCGCACACGTCTCGCAGACCCTCTTTCCGCAAAATTGCTGTTTCACCCCTATGCTGCCACAGCCGAGGTCGCAGCCCTTCTGGTCGATTACATGGGCACGAACTCGTCGGCGGATCGCGGCAAAGCCTTTCCTGCGGATCGTGGCAACCATGCGGGTCCACTGCGGAGGGGCAGGACGTAGCAGGTGGGAGCTTGTACACAAATTGCTTTTCTTAAACGCCCCGGCTCCGTCGCGCCCCGCTGCGGACTCGCGCCTGCTTCTGAGCCGACGCGGCGCGCCATGGAAGTGCAAACAAAAATGCCCCGCCTCCTCTGAGGCAGGGCTCTTGGCGGCTCTTCTACCATAATTCTTTTTGGCCTCGGCGGCGGCGCTGGGCTGAACGCTGCGCCCTCTCCATGTGTTTCTTCAGTTCCTCTTGCGTCTCCCGGCGGACGCTTGTGCGGAACGTTAAACTGTGCGCGGCGCTCGCTCCTTCCTCCTTGGGTGCACAATGCTCCGTCTCCAGATTGCTGCCGTTAGCGGTCATGAGATGATGGCGGCTCCAGCACGCGGTCGAAAATCTTTCGCTGCGTCGCTTTGTCACGGACCTGGAACGCTCGGCGCCCGCCGCGCAGCTCCGCGATCAGGCCGAGCTCGTGGAGGTCCTCCACGGCATCGCTGTGCCAACCGAGGTGCCCGCCGCCGTCTTCGCACCAGCGGTTCATCGCGATGTTGCACGGCGGCAGTTCTACCGTTCGCAGGAATTCGTTCCACTGGTTCACGGCCCGCCCAAGAAAGCGCACGTGGTCGACGTTGGACGTGCTCGCGTGAAACTTGGCAAACGCCCCCGGGTATCGGTTGGTCCAAACACCGCTCTCCAGGGGCGGGCTTTGCATGAGCAAGGTGTTGTAAGCTTTGGGTCGGAAGTGTCCGCCGTGCGATACGTGGTCGCCGCCTATGAACTGGGGCTCACAGGGATTTCCCCCAGCGCCTTCACCAAAGCATCTTGGTCCACTTCGTCCAAGAATCGCAAACATGTTGGACGATCGTTGGCAAGGACATGCTAGACGTCATGACCGCCGACCTGGTATTTAGCTAAAACCTTGCGCAAGAGGGTAAAGGCGTCCGCGCAGCGCTTGGTTGGCGGCCCTTCTGTGGGTTCGGCGGCGCCCTCGGAGGTCACGGCCTGGGGCGCCTCGCGGATCACGCGGTCCGCCTCCAAAGTCGCGTGGTTTGTGATGCGACCGATGAACTTTTTCTGGCGCTCGGCGCGCATCTCAGCAACCATGCGGTCGCGCTTCGCCTCCAGAGCGGCTATCTCTTCCGGCTCCAAGGTAAGATCCTTGCGCGTTTTACCAGAGATGATTTGAAAGCGAATCTGCGCAAGATCTAAGGAAGCCTTGCTTGTGGGTCCGGGCATGTTTGGGGCAATGGCCGGGACAATGGTTGGGGCAACGGTTGGTGCAATGGCCGGTGCAATGGCCGGCGCCAGTGGCCGCTACAACGGCCAAGGCAAACACTTTTCCTGAACACCTCGGTTCCTGCCGCGCCCGCGACGGCTTCAGAAGCGCTTCTGGGCCGCCGCGGCGCCCCAAACATACATAAAAAAAGCGGCCCGCCTCTTTCGAGGCGAGTCGCTTTTGTTTGTGGCTTGCCTCCCAGCCTTTCCATTGGCCGCATCGCGCGAAAGTTCGCAGCGCGCCTCGTCCTTGAGGTGCCAGGTTCCCCAGAAGTGGCGCCCGAAATCTGCCAGCGGGCCACCGCAAAAAAAGGAGCTTCGAGGCTTATATTCGTTGCTCAAAGCTCCTGTGGGCCCCCGTCGGCCGCTCAGCCAAGGACGGACAGATCGTGCACAATGGGCGCGCGGTTCTCTGGCATCTGTGCCTCGATCCTGTTTAAATCTTCTTCTCCGAGTTCCCATGCGATGGCCTGGCCTTCGGCTGCAATGGGGACGGGCTGCTTCAAAACGATCGCCCCCTGAATTGGGTAGCAAATCGGGCCGGCCGCCCAAGGATACCGTTGCATTCTTCGGGGGTGCGCCGCCCAGCATAATAAAACAGGACGGGCACGCATCCGTGCCAGTTTTCAAGGTCGGGGTTGTGCGGCACGGCCTCGACCAGCGGCCCCAGTGGCGGCTCACTCGCCCACGGAAGCTTGCGCCACTTCTTGTTCATACTCAGCTTGGCCGCGTGCCAGCCCGGGTCGAGGTTTATTTTTTGGTTATCGACCAGTTTGCGGCCCTTGCTCATCGAGTCCAGGGCTTCTGGGCCTTAAATAAAAAAAAAGAATCCTTGACAGGCGGTATTCCTGGCGTGCTTGCCAATGCACCGTCCACCTTCAATTTGTTCTTGCGGCCATGCTCGTAGCCATCGGTGGCTCCGCGTTTTTTCGCTTCGGGCTGCGGCGGCTGCTCGAGTCGCCCAGCTGCGTCTACGATGTCCGGCAGCATTTGCGGCAACGTGTCCGGCGTAAGTTGGACGCCGTCGCTTCCTGGGTCGCCCCTGCGTCGCCTGACAGGCCGCGCTTCTGCGCTCTGCTCGTGGCCCGCGGAGGGCACAGGCGCAGCTGGCTGGGTGGCGCCAGCGCGCGCGGGATTGCTTTTGCCCTCCTTCCGCAACTCGCGGATTCGTTTGTTGGCCCGTGCTCTCTCAGCTAGCGCCTCTTCCATCGCACCAACGGGTGCTGGCCCGAGGCGCTTGTCAAGTTCCTCCGCTATGCATTGCTGCACGGCCTGGGGCACCTCGCGGATCACGCGGTCCGCCTCCAAAGTCGTGTGGTTTGTGATGCGACCGATGAACTTTTTCTGGCACTCGGCGCGCATCTCGGCAACCATGCGGTCGCGCTTCTCCTCCAGAGCGGTTATCTCTTCCGGCCCCAAGGCCCGGCCCTTGCGCGTTTTACCGGATTTGATTTGGAAGCGCACCTGGGCAAGATCTAAGGAGGCCTTGCTCGCGGGTCCGGGCATGTTTGGGACAATGGCCGGAACAATGGTTGGGACAATGGTTGGTGCAATGGCCGGTGCAATGGCCAGCGTCAGTGGCCGCTACAACGGCCAAGGTAAACGCAAAATACTTGTCTTGAACGCCTCTTTTCCATTGCGCCCGCGACGGGCTCAAACGCGCTTCAGAGCCGTCGCGGCGGGCTCAAACGCGCTTCAAAGCCATCGCCTGAGCTGGCCGCACGCCGTTTGTGGGGCTACACGGCTAAACAGCGAGTCCGCCCCCCCCCCCCCCCTCCCCAGAAACGATATATAAGCCATCTCTGGGCCGAACGCCCCGAGAATGCATTTTGAGCCATCTATGGGCAGAAAGGCTTAATCCCCCAGAAACGCTATATAAGCCATCTCTGGGCCGAAGCCCTCCCGAGGCCTCCCCCCGAATTATATTCTTGCTTTAGATTTCAAAAAGAGGAACTGGCAGTAAAACGCTGCCCCGCCAGCAATCGCCCTCTAGGCCGTTTCCCGGCCTAACCCCTGAAAGCGCACTTTGAGCCATCTCTGGGCGAATGGCCGCCCCAGCGCCCGCAGCCGCCAGACAGCGCAAGCCCCGTTCCGACGAGCAGCGCGAGGCTGAGAACGAAAGGCGCCGCATGGCCAACGAAACCGAAGAGGCGCGGGCGAAGCGCGAAGAGCGCAACTTGAGGCGCCGCGTAGGCGGAGATTTGCACAAGAAGCTGACGCCAGAGGCGCGCCAGACCTAGAAAAAACAGATATTCGACAAGCGCCGCACCGCCAATCCAGAGATGCGCACCAACAAGCCGAGGCGCAAGTTCAAGAACGCGCGCGCTTCTTGGACGAACGTTGACGACTTTTATAAGCTTCGGCACGATTTTGCAAATCAGGCGCAGGCGCTGAAAGCCATGACCCGGCGCGCGGAAGCCGCCGAGGCCCGCGCAGAGGCAGCGAAAGGCGCGCGCGAAGCGGCCGAGGCCCGCTCGGGGGCAGAGAAAGGCGCACGCGAAGCGGCCGAGCGAAAACTCGCGCTGCAAGAGGGCGCCGAGTTGAGCGCATACGAGCTTTACGGGCTTTACCGTGCGCGCTTAGGCTCGCAAACGGAGGGCGCGGTGCAAACGGAAGGAGCGGGGGCCACCGCCGAGGCCGCGCAAGCAGCGAACCTCGCAGGCCGCGCGCGGCGCGACGCAGCGAGAGACGAGCGCCTTCTCAAGCGAGCGCGGCGCAATGGCTTGGAGGAGCACCCGGAATGCGCGGAGCATCTCGCTTGGCAGAACAGCCCTCACACGAAGGGTTTGGAAGCGCGGGCCGAGACAGCGGAAGCGAATCTTCAGAAAATCCGTGAAGATTCCACCGATTGGGCCAATGCGGTCGGTCTAACCCCGCTTTTGCTAAAACTGGCTCGCCGCCTTGGCCGCGAACCGACCGAGGGGGAAGTGAAAGAATGTCTCGGAAGCCTCGCCGCTTGAGGCGCGGAACTGCTCCCCAGTGGTGGGCCCGCAGACGCAAGCCCCACCGCGCAGCTACAGGAAGAGCGCGCTTGGATGGACACAGAGAAAGCTCTCCCACGCCGCTCAATATTTTTTTGTGCAGTTCTGTTTCTCGAAAGAGCTGGCCTTTAAACGCTAAGTGTTGCGTGGGCCGTCGGCGTCGGGGCGAGGAGATTGCGAAAGTATGAATCCGAGAATGGAGATGTCACCAGAGCTAGGCAGTTGCCCGTTGCACTCGCCCCGCCAAGATTGCCCAAGGCGTTTGATAATCGCCCGTTCTTCCGCAAGTTTTGTTTGAAGGTCTTCCACTTCCTTCATGAGCTCATTCGCAACGCCCGGCATATCCGCGGGGGGCATGTCGATGGAAGACCTAGAATCGCAGCGTCCATCTGGGCCAGTATTGTGGACGATCGCCACTGGGCCGATGTCACTCGCGATCACCTTCGCATGGTCCGGGACATGATCACACAAAAGTTGTTTTACGCGCTTCTCCGTGACGGCGGCCACATGGCGGCAGAAAGGGCACGCGATGTGCCAACGCTGGCGCTGATAATTCAGCTGCAGTACTTGGGTCACGCACCTATCGCAAATGCGCTTGCGACAGCAGCGCAAACGGCCGCATCCGGCCTGTCGGTCACACTGTAAATCGCAGGCGGGCATGGCGCGCCCTTGGAAACACAGCGAGGACTGCCAAGAGCGGTCGCTTTTGTTCGCAGAGCAAGGCGCCGCCACTCAGAAGCGGGGGCTGTCACTTTGCCTTTGCTTTCCATTTGTTTCTGACCCGCAGCGGTCGCACTTCTGTTTGTGCGCCGTTGCAAAACAAATGACCCAACAACTTTTTTTAACGCGCTTCATCGCGACGGTGGCCACATGGGGGGTGGCTAAGGTTTTTTTTTCTTCGAAGATTCTCGCGCATTCTGCTAGCAGGGCGTTTCTCGAAACTCTTTTATATTATGCCAGGGGGGCTGAAGGTTTTCCAAAGATTCTTGCGTATTCTGCTAGGAGTGGGGCGAAGCTTTTACAGGGCCCCTGGCGTACCCTGCCCACGCGAGTCACGTGAAAATGCGCATGTTCTGCTGTGCCCTGCCTGGCCGAGGCGCCTGGCCACAGCCCGCGTGCGGGGACAAACGGCTAAACGGCGAATCCGCGCCCTGCCTGGCCGGGGCGCCTGGCCACAGCCCGTGTGTGGGGACACACGGCTAAACGGCGAATCCGGGCCCAGCCAGGCAGGGCCTGGCCACGACCCGCGCGTGGGGACATACGGCTAAACGGCGAATCCGGGCCCGAGCCCTGCCTAGCCGGGGCGCCGCCGCAATTCCAGCCACGGCACGCGGGAAACCCGCGCTCGGGCAAGCAACCGGCACGCGCTCGGGCGAGGCCGGGAGGGAGCGCTCCGCACAGGGGAAGCTACTCCGCCTGCGCACGAGAAAGAAGGGGGGGCGGTCGTGCAAGGGTAAGTTGGGGGGAGCTTCTCCTCCCTCGCTTCGAGTGGCAAAGCTGCATCCGATAATGCAAAAGCATGTCCTTCTTTTTCCAGAAGGCTCTGGAGCAGAGGGGGCACACAACGGCCTCGGCGCAATTTTCGTGGACCCGCCGGACATGGTACAGCATGTCCTTTTTACGGGCGTACGAAATGCCGCAGTGGTCGCACCTGTTCTCCTCGTGTCGTTCTGAGGACGCCGTGCGCAGCGGAGAGACCGGCTCTTCGACGTCGTCGCACGACTCTGTGTCGCCGCCGCTGCCGGTGGTCTCCTCCTGTTCTTCCTCCCTCGTTCGAGACCGCCGCGTGAATGTGACGCCGTTGGGGGGGCCCGGTGCGATCCGCAGCAGCGACGGGAACTCCTCGCAGAGCGACCGCGCGACGTAGCCGTGTGCCGCCAGCCTGTTTTCGCTGGTTCTGTAATAATGCTGCAGGCCGCCAGCGTTGCTTGTGTTTTTGGCGACGGCCGCCGCGAAGTTCAGCCGCACTGTGGAGCCAGAGTGCGCGAAAGAACACAGGCTCCGCTCGATGTCTTCGCCGGCCCCGCCCACGGCGTCGCTCGTCCTCGTCGCGTCGCGCAGCAGCTCTGACTGCGCGGCCACGCCGAAGAAGTAGCCGTTGACGAGCCCCAGCTGCATGGAAACGCTGTCGCGCAAGCTGCGTGGGTTTGCGCTCGTGTTCAGACCCCAGGATGAACGCGCTTCTGCTGCGCAGTCAGGAAGCCGAGCATCACGAGCTCGTGTAGGCTGAAGTGGTCTGGCCAAGCGACGCTCGTCACGCCGTCGAGGAGCAAGCACCAAGAGCCTCGTGGCAAATAGCGCGTGCCGCATTCCGGGCAAGCCTGGGGCGCCAACCGGCGCCCTGCCGCGGTCGCCCGGCGCCCGGCAGCGGTGCTCAAGCAGCTCGTGGAAGCCAGCCGGCCATTCTTTCCAGGTGCGCCACCTTCTCTATTGTGGAGTCCTCGCAACTGGTGAAGAGTTGTTCGAGTGCCCAAGCGATGCTTCGATGCAAGCAGGTGTTGTGGCTTTTCACGTGGCAATGTTCGACCGCGCGGCTGCGGCAGGATTTGCGCTCGGCGGCAAATCAGATACAGCGCCCGACATGGCCATTGCAAAGGCATTGATTGACAAAAGTTTGCAAGGGGAGGATAATATGCTAGCCGAGGTCGGCAGTGCGTTGGCTCTCTTTGTTGACCCATGCTTTGATCACGCTGGCGCGGGGTCGGGCGCACAACGACGAGGTCGGAACGTTGTTTTGCCAATGCCCGTCGCGCTGGCAACCGCTTTGACTTTACCTTCATGCCCGAAAGCTGTGTGGACTCATGCTTTGTGCCACAAGTCAGCTTCGCCACGGTTACTCCTAACTGGACGCCACGCTAAAGAATCCTGCAAAGCTCGCTCTGGCACGCGCGTTGTTTGATAGGGCGTCTGCTCTGCTAAGCAGCTGCGTGCTGCACCTGTCGATGTGTCATGGTTCATGGAAATGCTCCAGCGCAGCCCAATTGGACTTTCTGCGAGGAGGCGGCCGCTAAGTTTCCCGTCTGCAGGGGAAGCCCATTCTTTCCCAGTACTGCCCCATGCCATGGGTAACGATGCCGAGGTCGTTCACCAAGGCAAAGGGAGGCACTCGAGACTATGGAGTGATGTCTGCCTCTGCCATCAGTTACATCACCGGTGCGGCACACAAAATCCCGCATTTCGGATGGAGAGCAGATAGGCCTTGTGGAGAAGGGGACGGAAAGGTTTGCCACTTGCTCAGGAGATGCCTTGGAGGTGGCCTTGCGCAACAGGGAGCAGTCGTGAGCCTCGGGGCGTGCCGATGCATAAATGCAGGGTGCGCGCTTTGTCCTGCCATAGTGCAGGGCGTGCGTCGCGTGTGGAAGACGCTGGCTAGGATTTGCAACCCATGAGGATCGCAGGTCGTGCACGTGGAAATGGCCCTGCTTACCTGTAGTTGGTGTCGAGCCTCTGTGGCTGGTCTATGGACTCCTCCGTCCTTTGCGTGCACTCCTCCACTTGTTTCTCACTACTGCTGCTCTCCTCTGCCTAGCTGCTTGCGCGCACTGCTCCTCTAATGTTAGGGCTTGCCCTTTCGCATGTGCCACGCGTGCGTATGTGTGGGCGCGCGCGCATGTTGCACAGCATGGCTTGGACCACTGCGCGCGCATTCCATAAATTACACTGCCGCACTCCTAGGCGCGCACCGGTGTGCTCTTTGGATCCACGGCCGTGTCTGCGTGCCCACCACACGGAGCCTTGGCAGCCCCCGCTGCGGCTCGCCGTCGGTCGCGATGTCAGCAGAAGTCTGGCAGCAAGCGCTCGCACCAGCTGTGCTCCGTGACCCCGTCGGCGCGGACGCGCGCGGCGACGATTGTCAGCAAACGCCAGGCCTTGAGCACGTGCTGTCAGCCTCTGGGAGCAGCAGGTGCGGAAGACTCGACCGAAGGAGGAGCGATGTGCAGGTTTGTTCTCACATAAAATAGAAAGAGTGCGTCTTCAATGGCGACGCCCCGCGAATTTGAGTTGGCCTGCCCAGCTTGCGACGGGCCCGGCATCTACGCAGTTGAAGATGGACTCCGCTTGCGGGTGGGGTTGACCAGCAATCTTTCACGCTTCGTGCGGCGACAGCGAACTCCTGTCCTCATTCTGTACGTCGCTCGCCTGGAGCCTGGTAAAGCGCCCCGCGCCTGGAGGTCGCTGCTCAGCTCACTCCGAGCTCAAGGGTTCATGCCAAGGGAATGTCAGTTCGAGGCTAGTGCTGCGCACGATGTGGCCCGGGGCATGGCCCGGGCGGCGCGGCGCAGAAGCGTCTTCGCCGCCTCAGACATCCACCGCCTTGCGCGGCGCGCCGTGGCGCGCCGCTCGAGCCCCTCACCAGACAGAGGTGGTTCCGTGGCTTCCACGCGGCTCGACTCGAGCCCGGACAGCCGACCAAGCTCCCAGTCAGCGCTCGCAGCGCTTGGCGAGGATGCAATCCCACCCACGTTCCGGAAGGTCCTGGGCGAGATCGGCGCAGACGAATAGGGAGTAAACAAAAAGGCATGGCGTCCTTCCCCGAATTTGTCCGCTTCTGCGCGGCCCGGCCGGGCTGCGACAAGGGCGGCCTCTTCGCGATCCAGCCACGCGGGCTGCGCGGCTCCCCTATCAAAATGGGATACTCGTTTAACCTGCTGCGCCGTCTCGCCAACTGGGAATACAGCTACCCTGCCGGCGTTGACATTCTGGCCGTGGCCCGGATGAACCGGCCGAACGACGCGCATTTCCACAAGCGCCGCGCGCTCCAGCTCGCGGAGGCCCTGCTGAAGCACGAGCTCCATCAATACGTCGTGGCGAGGAGGAATGGTTGCAACCGTGGGCCACGGCGGAAACGTTAGCGGCCATGCGCCGCCTCCAGCTCTCGCTGAGCCCCAACCTCGCCGGGCAGTTCTTTGACGCGGCGCAGATCAAGGCAGGGCCTCGGGGGAGGCGCGCGGGAGATCCGCGCGCGGCGCCACATGCTGCGCCTCCGCCCCTCCACGAGCCCACGCGCCGCCAGCGGCGCGCGCAACTAACGCCCGCGCGTTGGCCCTGCCACCTTCGGCACAAGGGCGTGGAGCCGATGTGTGAGGCGGACGCCCTGTGCCGCTGGGAGCGGTCGCCGCAGCCCCGTGGGCGAGGCAGGTGCGTGGCGACTGGAGCGCCTGCTCGGGACGCATAGCCGATCCTTGTTTGGCGCCGAGCCACAAAGCTTGCACTGAAGGAAAGCCCTGCCTACGCGGTCTCCTGCTCCGCGGAAGCCTGCCCAAACGGCAGGGAGGTTGGCGGCGGTGTTAACTAAGGCTCTCGAGGCACGCTTGCATCGGCAACGGCGTCAGCGAGCTCACCCAGCCTGGACGCGAGCGATTGAAGCACAGAGCCGTCGCCGCAGACCGCCGCAACCTCCATGGACACACCAAAGAGTAGCTGGTAATCGACTACTGCCCCGGCGGCATCGAGCAAATCAGCGCAGTTGCGCACATGGTCTTCGTGGTGCTGGAGAGAGCCCCAAACAGCGCGGAGCCACAGCACCATTGTCTCGAGCTCCTTGTTTGCTCCGGCCTGCTCTAGGCTTTGCTCGCACACGAAAGTGCGGCGCTGCTGAACAGTTGGCGCGGCCGGCTGCGAAGGGCGCAAGCAATGTGGTCGAGCCACCGGGCCAAGTCGCACGTCTTCTCCGGGTCGCTGAAATCCCAATCCAGATCGAGCTCCTCTCCGACGCGGTAGTAGGCGTAGGCATCCCGGTCGTCCGCCACGAGTCCGAGCGCTTGAGCGCTCTTGTGAATGACTTCGCTGTAATCCCGTACTGCTCGCAGCCTTGTCTGCACTTGGAGCAGCTGCACCCGGGTGCGCTGGCCCAGGAGGAGCAAAAGCTCCGACATCGCCCCTTGACAAGAAATCACCAAGTGGACGAAATACCTTTAAGAGCTTCTGCGCGCTGTTTCTTGGGGCAACAACCGCGAACTTATACATTGGAGCATCGCGGCCACGCCACATGGAGGACCAGCGCCCGGCGCTTGCTAAATTGGGCCATGGGCCCAGATGTGGTTTCGCCAGGGAGGCTTGACGTACCATTGAGGTCCTGGCCCCGACACGCCCTGCTCAGAACGACATGAGCAGGCGCAGACCCCCTGAGCTTGGCCGAACGCAATGGTGCAGTTGCCAGCGATGTGGGACATTACGGCACCGACGGCCCGGCGACAATACGATTACCGATCTGACGGTATTTACTTTTTTGGGGAATCTGGTCTCCGAGAGGCAGCGGGCGTCGCTGTGAGTGCGGCGGTTGGAGCACGCATGGGGGCCGTGGCTGACCCAGTTGGACGCGCGCGCCCTCGCAGCTCAAGCTCCGCACCTGCGGGCAACCCCAAGAACCGCTTCTTCAACGAAGCGCCCCGCGACGATCCAGAATATGGCGACTTGGGCCACATCGCTGGGAGATGTGGGCCCCGTCTTGTGGAGCGTCTCTGTGTGCACCATCGAAGGGCGCGGCGGCGAGGCCTCCCAGCACGTGCAAAAAGGCGAAGACCATGGGGTCCAAGGCCCAGCCGGGGTCCGCCGTTCCGTTGAGCACCTGATTTGCCGCGAGGGACGGGTGGAGGGCCGACATCGTGGCGTCCTTGCGCGAGCTCTCGACGAGGTCCGTGTCCGCTGTGAGTTCGTTGCCGTGGCGGAAGATCTCGGCGGTACTGCGGAGCTTGCGCCAGTCCCCCTGCGCCACCTGCGCGCACCGCAGAGCCGCCTCGGCGCCCCAGCCATCCTCATGGAACAGCTGCGTCGCCATCGCGTCGGCCGACATTGGCTGCATTCGCGCGACGGGCACACCGCTAGCTCTCATGCTCGGGCCAGCGTCGTCTGCCACCAGAATGATTTTCGCGCGCGTTCTCTTTGCGAACGCGAAGTCCTTCAAGAAGTGTTCGGATGCGTTCGAGATTACGTGGACGCTGCGCACGAGGCCCGTCGAAATCAGCTGCTGACTATTGAGCCTGCCCCACTGCATGGCGCCTTGCGCGAGGTCGCGGTGAGTGACGGCCACGCCCGCCTGGCGCGCTGCCTCTGCGATCGCGTGGCGTTTGCCGCAGCCTGTGGGGCCCGTGAGAGCAAGGGCGCCGGGCTTATCGCTGCGAAGGAGGGAAACTACCTTCGCCACTGCCATGGCTCGCGCGCGGAGCGAGTTATGCAATTGACGGTGCCGTGGTCTAGGCTTTTCTATTTGACACAAGTTGCACGCGCGGCTAGCGAACGCACCTCCCTCCAACTGGACGAGCGGCTTTCTCCATGTTTTTTGGATGATGATGATTACAATGCCCGCCCAGACTCCACTATAAGCCCGTTAGCGGCTTTCTCTCCTTTCTCTTCTTCTTCTTTTAACTTGCTCAGATCTGGAAGTTACCGTGCTGGCCACCGACCTAGAGAGGGGGATGGATCAAGAAACTTGAGAAAGGGGAGAAAGCCGCTCGGTCCACTGTAGTTGCCCGTCGCGCCGCCGACCTAGAGAGTGGGGATGACCAAGGAACTTGAGAAAGGGGAGAAAGCCGCTCAGCGTACTCTGATCGCACGTCGCACCTCAGAGTCGCCTGTCCAGCGAGCGGCTTTCTCTGGGTTTTTCTGATGATGTTGATTACAATACCCGCCCAGACTCCATTATAAGCCCGTTAGCGGCTTTCTCTCCTTTCTCTTCTTTTTCTTTTAACTTGCTCAGATCTGGAGGTGACCGCGATGGCCACCGACCTAGATCTGGGCGAGCGTGCTGTTGAACAGGCCGCGAATCGCAGCCCACTGCGCGTCGTCTGGCGAGCAGCGTCCGGCGGCGGCGAAGCTTTTGTCCAGCGTGGCACGCATGGTCTCTGCGCGGCCACCAAACTCGTGGTAAGGGCACTCGCTCATGAGTTCAGCGACAGCGTTCGCGACGGCGAACTCTTGCGCATACACCTTTGCGTAGGCGAGTGCTTGAGGTGGTGAATTGGGCTGCGACGCTTCCCCAGCACCCCTTAGACCGATGACGACCTTGTCCTCTTGCAACATATCCGCGAGGGTGTTTGAAAGAGCGGTTTTAGGGCAATGCTCCAGCTGCTTCATCCTCATGCACCATTGCAAGAGATGTTCTCGCCCGCAAGCAATGTGTCCGTCCTTCTGGATCAGATGAACTATACACTCTTCAAGGTATGCGCGTAAGCGTGCGTTGCTCTGTGCCCCCCCACCATTGTTCTGTTGTGGCGATCATGTCTGTCATTCTCAAGGAAGACCCCATTGTTTGCAGAGGTAATCGTAGTGCCAGGACGGCTCCTGGCCAGTCTCTTCGTACTCGCGGACTCTCTTGCCGACCGCGCTTATATACGCCCGGAGCAGCGCTGTGTTTGCGTACTGCGGGAATGTGCAGATCGTTTGCAGGTGCTTCACCAGGCTTTCGTTCACAATGCCGCTGTTGCTCTAACTAGCCAGGCGCTTCATCCAATCGGAATTTAAATGTGGCCCCACAAGGTCCATAAAACGTTGCGAGTGGCTCCTCTCGGCAGCAGAGGCTTGCAGGAACAGTGTAATCTCTGCCGTCGCCTTGGCCCCGACACCTTCCATGAATCTCAGCCGCCCCGTCCGATACGCGAGTCGCAACTCGTCCCAGCCGTGCTTGACACTGCTTGTTGATTGCATCCTTGGTGGCACGCGCCAGCGCCTCGGGCGCGCCGTCTGCCTCGTCGACACGAGCGCGCTTGGGCATGATTCTCCATTAGATAATCCTAGGGATCTTTATTGTGGCATCGACGACACCGTGGAGGTGCTGAACGTGTGGGCAGCAGGCCAGTGCTGAATGACAGTCGGCCGCAGCGGGTCTTATGCTAGGTCTGCAGGTGGCGATGCATGCGCTGGGCCTGCGTGCTCGGGGATCCAGGTGGTTTGGCCAGGCGCGGGTCCTCCAGCCATCAGTTCTTCCAAGGTGGCTTGGATTGGTTTGGGCAGTCGTCCGCTCTTACGCGCAGACCGCGCCAGCCTTTGCTTGCGTGCATTCTTCTTCGGGTCCCACTACCGTGCGCGGTCGTGCAGTCTCCTGCGCTGCACGAAACGGTCACGGGTGTCCGCTTGGCAACGCGGCTCACCCGACGTAAGGTGCACCTAGCAGCCGCCGGTCCATACGTACCCCGCGGGGGGTCGACCGCGGGGCCGTGACTCTATGCTGCTTTGCTGCGCACAAACGGCGCCGACTGCCTCGCCCCCCTCCATGGCTCCATTTATTTCTGGGTGGGGCGACCACTGCACAAGTGCGACTGCCGCACGACGCTGCCGTCAAGCTTCCTCCCAGAATGCTACTATCTGTAGGACGACACAATGCGGCATTTTCTGGTCGTAGAATAGCAAAAGAAAGCCCTGACAATACGGCGAGCATCGAACGATCAACTCCCTAGCCCTGGTGAAATTGGTATCCCACCTCTTGGCCTCGGCTCGGAGCCGTCTTAGATCCAGGAGAGGTAGCGAACCAGCGCTCTGTACGAATGCCTTCGCACCAGCATGCACTTCGTCCAGCGGCAACAGCTCACTCACGTTGAATTGCTTGATCCTGCTCCGCTCCCAGTCGTCCATTGGACCTGGAAGCGTCCCGTACGCCCTGCGAAATAAGGCATCGCTGTGTTTGTTCCGGTGAATCTGCACGCGGACACATCAGCGAGTGACCGTATTTGGCACCCACCAGCACAACCTATCGATCGCTTTGAATTCCCTGCTCGTCTTGTAGAACTTCTCCTGCCCGGCCTTCCAGAGCTGCCACTTTAACAGCCAAAGGCTGACTGCGTCGCGCCGGGCGTTTTCGCCGAGGGCGAGCGCGCCCGGTGCACTGCCGGGCGCCGAGCCACTCGCCACTGCCTGCTCGGTCGCTTGCATTGGAAGGCGCGTGGCCTTTTTGTTGGGGCCGCATCCAATGCGCCCCTGTATTGGGCGCCGCAGAAGTATCTCGACCGCCATCGTCGCCGAGCTCCAATACGAGCGTGTTTCCCACGAGCGCCGCCATGGGCTCGTAGACCAGGCCGCGGACCTCGGCCTTCAACTGCCCATCCTCGGCGAATACTACTCTGGGGCCGTACAGCAGATACGCGTGGTGGTGCGGATCCGTTCGTATTCTCGGATCGTGCTGGTCCAGGAAGTTGCTCACATCTTCGATATGCATCCCATTGCATTGGCTCGAGATGAGAACTTGAACTCGATCCGTCAGACGTTGCAAGACGTAGTCGTCGGCTGTGGACCAAGACGGGTTACTTAACCGCACTGTCCTCGCCATTTGAAAACCCGCCGATATGTGTTTCAGTCTGAATGGGCGAGCCTCGTCAACAATAATCCCAATCACGCCACGCAGCTCAACACATGGTGCGCCGCTGCTGCGGGCAATCCCCGATTGAGGACGAACCGCAGCAAGTCGCCAGCCTCACTGGGCAAGTGGCCGAAGGTGGCTTGCCCAGACGCGTGCGTTCTCCTTGATGCCGAGCTGCGAGGAGCACCCGGTGCGGTTATTCCTTCAGGCCAGGTGCAAATGCTCCACGCCACGAACGCTGAAGGGGGGAATATATGGGAGAGCTGGGCCTCAAGGCTATCCCAACCGATGGGCTCCCCGTACCAGACTGATCATTGCCTATCGCCGAGTATTGCCACTGCGAAGCAGCACTCGCCGCAGTAGGATGCATGCGGCAGGCGCATCCGAGCCGTTGTTCGCTCTGGGCACCGCGGGCACAGACCAGAGTCTCGCAATGCGCGGGCCGCGGAGCGCACATCGCGAATAAACTGTCGGCAGGCGTCCAGGGTGGCGCGGCATCGTATCGAGCCCACCTCCCTGATGACTTTCCCAACTTTTCCGTAGAAATCTGCTCTGAGTGCTTTCTCGTCCTCGCCATACGCGTCGCACGCGGAGAATGCATGGGCAACGTCTGGGTCGTCCAATCTGTTCTCGTCATAGTCTCGCGCGACACCAGCGGCGAGGAGGGACAGCTCGACACAGAACTCCGTCGATATATCAAGGCGAATTTCCCCTAGCCCGCACTCGGGAAGAGAGCGCATCATTCGTACGCACGTGTCGTCGTCAGCAGGCACTCCTTGCTCGAAGAACCGCGTCATCAGGCGTATGTTTGCGGAGAGCTCGGTCCGCGCGGATCCCACAGCGACGGCAGCGAGGTGACCTCTCATGGCTTGCGTGTACTTTCTTGGCGCATTATTTCTTTCAGGCCTTGATCCGGGCCCGCAGCCATCTGGCGCATCTGTCACGTCCAGGAGGTCGCCATGCGCCGCGACGCCTAGCGTGCTGCCAATGCTGGAAGGAACGACTGAACACAAAAGCAACCTTGGCTAGCCCTGGGGAGCATATCTGCAGCATGTGCATTGGACGTGGGGTCGTCGGGCATCGACAATATGTCTTGCTACTCCGACATCATGTCCACAGTAAAACGTCGACCATGCACACGTCCAAGGCGTTTCGCTGCACGCTCCCCATGCTCCGCGACGATCAGGTGACTAATCTGCGTCGCTGGGCCGATCTTCACTGTGCCCAGTCGATCGTTTTCCGTGGTGACCGTGGCAGCGCCGTGTTCGTCGGCCTCAAGGCCGAGCTTCGCACTTGCGCCAGCTTCTTGCGCACCGTTCGTACTGCTCTGCGCCGCCTCTGCATCGACGTGCCGCTGCGGGGGCGCTGGTGTGTGCTCATCACGCCCCGCGAGGCTTTGAGCATCTGTGCGACCCACATTGGCCAACGCGATGCTGCAGATACGCCAGCAGCATCCCGCATAGACGACGCGGCTGACGATGACATGCGCGTCATAACGCTTCACTGACCCAGCTCCATTGGCTCGTCCAGATCATCCACACTATAACGGCGTTAGCGAGATTCCCACGAATGGCGCGCACCTGTGTGTACGTCCCTAATCTCCGCTTGTCGGAAAATGAAAGCGCCGTCTCCAAAGGATACCACATGCAAATTCTGCCGTCGACGGTTCACGAGGCGTGGCGTCGCGGAACACATGCGTCACCATTGTGCCACAAACCCCGACAGAGTGCCGCGCGAGTTCAAGAAGAGCCAATGCCGTCATTGCGGGAAAATCCTGCATGGCAGCGGATTACGCGCACACGTGGCCCAGGTACATCCCGAACAGTACGCCAGATCCCGCTCGGTGCGAGCCCATCGTATGAAGGAGAACCGGAGCGGCAGCGCAGGCGCGCGGAAGGAGGAGCGCAGGAAGCACTCGAGACCGCCCTCTGGTCATGTTCTGCATTCGCCCAAGCGCTCTCCCACGCCACGGAAAGAGGACACGGAGACACACCCGCACAATCAGCGCGAGACATGGAAGGAGACGACGGAGCGTATCTGGGAGGAGGTTCGTAAACGTACGC
The DNA here is from genome assembly GCA_963575745.1 of Prorocentrum cordatum. Lineage (NCBI taxonomy): Eukaryota > Dinophyceae > Prorocentrales > Prorocentraceae > Prorocentrum > Prorocentrum cordatum. The sequence goes on from CAUYUJ010011847.1 coordinate 323,422, forward strand.
CACTGCAGACCCAGAAACGCAATCCGTCAGGAAATTAGCGTCGTGGGGTTCAGGAAATTGGCGTGGCTCATGCAGGGACGTTTGTTTGAAGGCAGCTCTAGCTGCCCTACCCGACGGGTGCATGCGGCGCACTCTGGAAATTTCAGCGGCTTCAACCAATTAGCTGTTACCTGCGCTGCTGCGGCCGAAAAAAAAACTGGACCAGGTGACGCCGCCTCGGGAAAATATGCAATGGCAGCAAACAGACAGGTGGAAAACCTGACAGAGCACGCTGTAAACGTCGTCGAGAGCGTGTGTATTTTACAGCAGCTCGGCAGCCAGTCGCAGAAAAAATGCCGGGCCGACTGCGCGTCTTGAGAATACCTGAAGCGCCGCGGGCGTGCTTGGCGAAAATTCGACCAGGGCGCGTCGGGAGCGTGTGTATTTTTCAGCTGCTCTGCAATCAGTCGCAGAAATGTTGTCGGGCCGACTGCGCGGCTTGAGAATGCCCGAAGCCGCGCGGGCGTGCTTGGCGAACATTCGACTAGAGCGCATCGCGAGCGTGTGTATTTCACAGCAACTGAGCAACACTGCAGCCGGTCGCAGAATAATTGCCGGGCCGACTGCGCGTCTTGAGAATACCTGAAGCACTGCGGGCGTGCTTGGCGAAAAGTCTGCCAGAGCGCGCTGTTGAAAAGATTCCACAGGATATCGCCGATCGCCGGTGCATTTGTATACAAGTTCTCTGCAATCCATCGCAGAAAAGTTGCCCGAGCGACGCGGTCGCTTGAGATTACCGGAAGCTCTGTTGGCGTGCTCGGCGAAGAAGCTTTTATGCTCTTGCTGCGGGTGTTCTGAGCGGCCAAGCCATGCCATTGCCAGGATGGGAGCGAGGAAGTTTCCACGGTCGCTGCGCGCACCCGTCAGGTAGAGCAGCTCTAGCTGCCCTACCCGACGGGAAGATGCGGCGCTCTCTGGAAATTTCAGCGGCTTCAACCAATTAGCTGTTACCTGCGCTGCTGCGGCCGAAAAAAAAACTGGACCAGGTGACGCCGCCACGGGAAAATATGCAATGGCAGCAAACAGACAGGTGGAAAAACTGACAGAGCACGCTGTAAACGTCGTCGAGAGCGTGTGTATTTTATTACAGCAGCTCGGCAGCCAGTCGCAGAAAAGTTGCCGGGCCGACTGCGCGTCCTGAGAATGCCTGAAGCGCCGCGGGCGTGCTTGGCGAAAATTCGACCAGGGCGCGTCGGGAGCGTGTGTATTTTTCAGCTGCTCTGCAATCAGTCGCAGAAATGTTGTCAGGCCGACTGCGCGGCTTGAGAATGCCCGAAGCCGCGCGGGCGTGCTTGGCGAACATTCGACTAGAGCGCATCGCGAGCGTGTGTATTTCACAGCAACTGAGCAACGCTGCAGCCGGTCGCAGAATAATTGCCGGGCCGACTGCGCGTCTTGAGAATACCCGAAGCACTGCGGGCGTGCTTGGCGAAAAGTCTGCCAGCGCGCGCTGTTGAAAAGATTCCACGGGATATCGCCGATCGCCCGTGCATTTGTTTACAAGTTCTCTGCAATCCATCGCAGAAAAGTTGCCAGAGCGACGCGGTCACTTGAGATTACCGGAAGCTCTGTTGGCGTGCTCGGCGAAGAAGCTTTTATGCTCTTGCTGCGGGTGGTCTGAGCGGCCAAGCCATGCCATTGCCAGGATGGGAGCGAGGGAGTTTCCAGGGTCGCTGCACGCACCCGTCAGGTAGAGCAGCTCTAGCTCGTCACACGCCCGTTCTTGTTCTGGGCTACGGACAATTTCCTGTGGGCCAGAGAGAACGCCAATTTTCTGTCACGGTGGTGCCGCAAACCTGCAGCTACTGTCATTCTTCTTTGAGCACCTGCACCGCTCGCGCATGGCTATGCCGAGGCCCGCCGCTCAACACGATAATTCTCTCGTTGTCGCCTTCACCCGCATGGCATGGCGGCGGCGCGGCAGGCGCTGGCGGCGTCGGCTGCGCAGTCGCACGCCTGGCTGCTTCGGACCGCACGACGCTGTCCTCAGCGAGGACGAGCCATCGACCGCGCAGCCTGGTAACATTGATGGCCAAACGCTTCAGCACCCCGCGGACAGACCGCAAGAATGCCTCGCGGCTTCGTGCGCGCTCTTCCGAAGCAAGCCATACGACGCACTCCGACTCGCGAAACACTGTGGCCGCAGCGCAGTTTTCCACACTCCACGCCTGGAGCCACCGCACCTCTTCATCAGAAAGGCATGGGAGGATAGCTCTGAAGGACTTGCTCGTCGTCATGCTTTACTGACTCCATGCTTACGTTCCTTCAAGATCTTCTTGGCGCGCTGCACAGAGCCAACCCCGAAACCGCGCGACCGACACTGCGAAAGAGTCGCGCGAATCTCCCCCGCTGGGACTGGACCGTCGCCGTAGTAGAGGGGCTGCTCGATGTATCTTTTGTAAGGGCCGCAGTTGTCGGCCAGGAAATCTTCGAGATGTGCCGGGGCAATCTCTTGATAGAACCCAGCACCAAAACCTTTCTTAAAACAGGCAGAAGGGCTCCCGATCACCATATCTCCGCCATTCTGGCGGAGCTTCGGCGATAAGATATTGTTGCCGCAGAAGATATGCGCCGTCTTGCCTTTGTGCGGGACAGCCGCACGGTGCGGCTGGTGAGAAGGCCTCGTCTCGCTCTGGCTTGCTGAGCGCGTGTTTGCCAACTGCTGGTCTGAAGAAGCGCGGGGCTCCTTTGCAGGGCTCCTCGACGCGTGTGGCTTGGCGAAGTGTGCATTGTGTGTTCGCGCCAAGCGCGAGCCTTGGTGTTCTCCCAGGGTTGTCGTTTGCTGTCGACTGGTCATCTTGTGGGTAGCAGGGACCGCGCTGGTGGGTCTCGGCGTGGCACTTCGCATCTGGTGGCTGCTCGTGTGCTCGCTCCGCGTGGAACCGTTTCGGGTAGAGTCAGTGCGCGTGCGGTAGCTGTGCGTGGGAACACGCGTCTGCTGAGCGTCGCCGCCCGCATGCACAGGGGCGCTCCCGGGGTTTGCCCGAGGCGCCTGCGGCAACGACCGCAGAGGTGACGCACGCGGCGCGGAGGGCGCGTAGCGCATCGCCTGATTCCTGGGTGTCGTGGTTAAGGGGTCGGCCCAGGGGTTGGCCCGCATCAGTTTTCCTTGCGCTGCACACGCGGCATGGCGATCCGTGAACAGTCGCTCGTAGGCGACCCGCGCGTGTTCGTCAAAGCCATCGCTCAGCGAGAGGAGTATTACGTGGCCGGCCCCTGGCTCTGCCAACTTTGGTGCAACTGGCGCGCTGGCTTCGCCCAGGCCGTGCAGAGGAGGTACCGTGCATTCGCTGGCCACAGCGACTTCGCTATGGTCATTGGCAGCACAGGCTTTGGGGTTGGTCGCGCCCGCGACGGCAGCCCTGTACTCGGTCTCCGTAAGAAGAGTAAGCCATCCGCGATCTAGTTTTCCAAACGACATCTTCCAGTGCGAGGTCAGTGTCCTCAGGAGTGATTGATACTGCCGCGCCGTCTTCGCCGAGCTCTTCGACGCGTACAGGGCTACGGAGTCGTCCTCGCGTCGGCACAGTGCGTGTTCGTTACACGACGCCACCGCCCATTTCTCGAGTCGCTCAACGACTGCTGAATCGAGGTTACCTAAGTTCGCAACAAAATAGCAGGATGTAGCCTCGCTTGCGGACGCCATGCTCGAGCGACTGCCCTTTGAACATTCGCTTGAACATGTTTGCCGACTGGTCGTGACCGTAAGGGACTTCGCGACCGCCGCTGCTCAAGGCTATTTTTGAATGAATGACAGCGCTTGTGTAAGGGTATCAGATTAGCTATATCGTCGCTGCCCCCGTTTTGTAGACTCTGATGGTGGTCCACCTCAAAATCTTCCGTCAGTAAATCGCCGCAAGCCGCGCAGCGCCACGAGTACAGCGCCCCGACCTTCTTTGCGATAAAAGGTGTTACGCGCTTCCTTTTGACGGGCACGCTAGGCGTCTGGTACCCCGTGAGAGCACGAGGTGGCGACCGCTCAGGCGTTGGGTGGCGCGGCACGTCATCGTCTTCGCCGCCATCGTCTCCGCCGCCTTGGCTCAGCGTCGCCACGGTGCTGTCAAGGGCCCGCCACGCCGAGAGGTTTAGATTAGAGCCAGGGCTGAACCAGGCGCACATGGCGATGACGGCCATCAGCAGGAGGAGGAACCAGAGCATGTCTTTACTTCCTGCCTCGCGAGCGCACCGCAAGGTGCGGAGCGCCTTGCTCCCTCCGCTTCGCGTGCTTTGTCTCCAGACCCAGTGTGCGACTCTTCCCAGGCGTTTGTCCTGGCTTCTCCCCATGCAACCATGCATTGAGACCTATTTTCACCACGTTGGGGCAGGTCACCTTCTCTCCACCATGCTGCGTTCGCTGGTCGCGCTTGCCGTCGTCATAATTGTTCCACAACGCTGCCCTGCCTACCGCGGGGTACACGCGAAGGGGTTCCCCGTCTCGGCGCAAACGCTCGAACCGAGTAGCACCACCACACTTCCCTGCGGGCAGACCCCCGCTTGCCTGCAAGTACGCAAAGATCGTCTTCAGTCGACGCTGGTTGATTCTGGAAACACGGCAGGGAGGGGGGAAATGCTCTCACTCCCCGCAGAGGCAACAATTTGTTGACTCTGGAAACACGGCAGGGAGGGGGGAAATGCTCTCACTCCCCGCAGAGGCAACAATTTGTTGACTCTGGAAACACGACAGGGAGGGGGAAAATGCTCTCACTCCCCGCAGAGGCAACCATTTGTTGACTCTGGAAACACGACAGGAAGGGGAAACCGTTGGACATATTGGGGTGCGAGTACTTCGTATTTGCTTGCATGACAGTGCAGCTGTGGCTCAAGATGGCGGGAATCCAGCAGCAACTCGGGGCTCTCTTGGGGAGGGAAGTGAAACAAATCCGGAAAACTGAGGAGGATGGCACCGCTCGCGTGTCAGTCATCGATGTGGTCTCGGCAATAACCGGTCAAGGGGGTCGGTGCGCGGCAGTGCAACGCGGGCGTCTGGTGGCGCAATATCCAGGGATCGATGGAAACTGTATCCTCTATAAGTTTGCTGGCGCACGCCAGAGGAACACTTTGCTTTGTGATGTCCGGAGCGTCGTCGAGATCATTCTGCTCCTGCCCGGGGCGCAGGCGGCGCGTTTACGTCGGCAGATGGCGGAGCTCGTCGTTAGGTATTTAGGCGGTGGTTTGACCATCATCGATGATGTGTGCAGGATCCGTGGCTTTCAAGAAGAGTTGGCCGCGCGAGCACCTGAAGACCCGCGTCGAGCTTTCGGAGAAGCAGTTGAAGCTTCACGCGACAGCGTCGCGCTGGCGGACTTGGCGCGCGCGTTCTCTGCGCTGACCGAGCGGCGGGCGGTCCAGGAGGAGACGCTGGCGCGCGTCCGGCGCCTCCTCGAGCAAGATCGCGCGCAGATCACGCTGAACGTGCGCGCGCCGAAGAGGGCGCGGGACCCCCCGATCGCCGGGGACATCTCCGGCGCTGGCCGGCCGCTGCTGCTCGCCAAGTTTCTGGACCAGAAGGAGAGGGAGGACGCGAGCTGGAAGCGCGCGCGGCGGAGCTTCGCGCCCACGTTCGGCATGTTGATGCAGGTGCTCAAGAAGCAGAAGCTGCGCGAGCAGGGCCCCGCGCCCATCTACGTGGAGCAGCTAGCTCGCGCGCAGCTGCTGTACACCGAAGAAGATCGAGCGCTGTTCGAGCAGGCGTGGGATATGTCCGAGGCACACCGTGAAGAACCCGTGACGCGCACGGGCCCTCCGGCAGCGGCGGCGCCCCCCCCTCCCGCCGCGCCCGACGGCGTGCCGCCGCGGCCGAGCGTCCTGGACACGCTTCGGCGGGCCGCGTGAGAAAGGGCATCGGGCGGCAGGCATGCCACGGAGCGGCCTGCCTTTGAATCAAGACTTGCAGCAACCGCGCGTTGCGCATTTCTTCGCTTAATGCGCAGTCAATGGGCTCACTGGAATGGCCCTGAAGGGCGCCGGTGGTAGCGGAAGGGGTGCGAGTGTAAAGGCTCCAATGAGCACCCTTTGTGTCTTTGAAAGAGTCCCCGCGCCCATCCCCGGTAATCCGCAGGGCGCCCGCGGCGAAAAACAGCTGCGGGTATTTTGATTCCGCCGCGGGGGGAGTGAACGTCGGCGCTTCGATGTGCGCGGCGCACGTCGCACGAGAGTTCATGCAACGTGAAAGGGTCTCCGTTGCTTTGGGCAGGTAGCTGGGGCAATTTGCCAACGTCGCAGGGCTAGGTGTGCGCATCAGTAATAGTGCGTGCGGTTTACAATTGCAATGCGCAGCAAGTCGTCAGAATGTTTGCGCCATGCTGGCCAGCCTTTTCAATTTCAGCATTTCGACGAGACTGCGGGTAAACCGTTTTGTCATTTTTCAGCGCTTTCATTTTATTATCATTGAGTCGGGGGAAGGGGAACCATCATCTGCGTCGTGTGGCGCTATTGGCGCTGGCGAATTTTCATCGCATTGACTTCCGAGCGGCGGCCATGGCACTTGATGTCGGTCTGGGCTCGTCCCGATCGGCTCGTCGCGGCGCCTCTTGCACCATCGCAACCCCGCCGAGAAGCAATCGCCGGGCGAATTTCCTTTTTTGTCGACGCGTTGGCGTATTCAGTGTGGAAAACGCTAGGTGGGCATCATGCCGAGATTCGGGGTCCGCCATGGCCATCATATGCCTAGTAGTCTTCCCGTCAAGCCCGCCGTCGGAGGATGATCGGACCAGATTGAGGAAAACATTGCTACGGTTGGCGGAGGGGGCGGAGGAGGACGAGGGGGGATCATGGAGGAAGGGGGGTCGGGCAACGGGGAGGGATGGGGCGATGCTAACGGTGATGACGACGACGACGGTGACGCGCAGCGCTCTTTCAAACAGTCTTAGGAGGGCCCCCCGGGTCTTCCGCGTGATGCGAAGACCTTTTTGTAGATAAATCTCCAGTGCGGGGGAGGGGGGGGGGCGCTTGCTAGCGCTTTTCCCGCATAGCGGGAGGGCGTTTGCTGGCGGCGTGGCCTTTAAAATTGTTTCGGGGCACGTGGGCGCAGCATTGGTGCGTTCTGCTGCGTTCCCGATCGCAATGGAACGGGCTTCGCCCGATTGTGGCGTTGCCTGATTGCGTTGCCGTTCATGTATCCTGCGCTGTGGGGTTGTTTTCGTGCAGTTTTGGTGCGAGCTGGAGCATATTCCATGCGGTAGGTTTCTTAATGGCGCGTTTTGGTCCCCGTCGGTGTTTCTTCGTTCCGTTTTAGTGTGTGTTGGCAGTATTTTGGTGCGTCTTGATGAGGGTGTTTTGGTGCGTGTTGATGGCGCCTCGGGTGGGTGCGTTTTGGCGGGGCGTTGGCGCGAGCTGGGCGTTCGTCCTGTCCGCCAGCGCGCTCGCGCTTCACCCGAGGCGAGGCAGCGAGACGTGGCGGGGTGCACTGGGGCGTCCCGGTGGCTTCGGGGTATGGCGGCCGCCGCTCATCGTCGACCCGGACGCTCCCATCCCGCGCTGGGCACTCGCGTTGTTGCTGGCGCCGAGGCCGGGCGCACGTCGGGCAGTTGCCGGGGAACTCGGAAAGCCTCCGGGGACGGCCCGGGAGGTTCGCTTGGGGCGCGGACGCGCTCCGGGCATGTGCCCGAGCTGGTAGGGCGCGCGGGCGACTGGCCATTTTTCCAGCCGTTCCCACTTATGCGCTTCCCACTTGCGTTTCGTACTTTTGCTTGCTTTGCTCATGCCTTTTCGTGCCTTTTCCGACTTTTTCGTGTCTTTTCTTGCCTTTTCCGTGCCATTTCGTGCCATTTCGTGACATTTCGTGCCCATTTCGTGCCTTTTCCGTGCCTTTTTCATGCATTTTCGTGCCTTTTCGTGCCTTTTTCGTGCCTTTTCGTACCTTTTCGTGCCTTTTTCGTGCCTTTTTCGTTGCTTTTTTGTGCCTTTGCGTGCCTTTTCGTGCCTGTTTCGCGCCTTGTCGTGTTTTTTTGTGTGTCTTTTCGTGTCTTTTCGTGTCTTTTCCGTGCTTTTTCGTGCCTTTTCGTGCCTTTTTTCGTGCCTTTTTTCGTGTCTTTTCGTGCTCTTTTCGTGCCTTTTTCTTGCCTTTTCGCGCCTTTTCGTGCCTTTTTCGTATATGTTTTGTGCCTGTTCGTGTCTTTTTCGTGCCTTTTCGCGCGTTTTTCGTGCCCTTTCGTGCCTTTTTCGTGCCTTTTCATGCCTTTTCGTGTATTTTTAATGCCTTTTCGTAGCGTTTTCGCGCCTTTTCGTACCTTTTCGTGTTTTTTCGTGCTTTTTCGTGCCTTTATCCCGATTGTTTGTGCCTTTTCGCGTTTTTTTCGTGCCTTTTCGTGCCTTTTTCGTGCCTTGTCGTGCCCTTATTTTTCGTGCCTTTTCGTGCCTTGTTCGTGCCTCTTCGTGCCTTTTCGGTGCCTTGTCGTGCCTTTTCGTGTCTTTTCGTGTCCTTTTTCGTGCCTTGTCGTGTTTTTTTTCGTGCCTTTTCGTGCCTTTTCGTGTCTTTTCCGTGCCTGTTCGTGCCTTTTCGTGCCCTTTTCGGACCCTTTTCGTGCCTTTTCGTGTCTTTTTCGTGCCTGTTCGTGCCTTTTCGTGCTTTGTTCGTGCCGTTTCGTGCCTTATCGTGTCTTTTCGTGTTTTTTTATTACTTTTTTCGTGCCTGTTCATGCCTTGTCATGCCCTTTCGTGCCTTTTTCGTGTTTTTTTGTGCCTTGTCGTGCCTTTTTCCGTGCCTTTTTCCGTGCCTTTTCGTATCATTGTTCGTGTCTTTCGTGTTTTTTCGTTTCTTTGTTGTGCCTTTTCTTGTCTTTTCGTGCCTTGTTCGTGCTTTGTCGCGCCTTTTTGTTTTTTTTTTTTTGCCTTTTTCGTACCTTTTTCGTACCTTTTCGTGCCTCTGTCGTGCGAAGAGCGAAGAGCGATTGCGAAATCGTAAATGTTCTTCGAAGCGCCCGCGCGGCCCGCGCGGACGAACCGTCCTTGGCCGCGGGCGGCTCGCGGGGATCGGGCCGCCCTCGCGGGGGTCGGGTCATGCCCGCAGAAGGCCCAGTTGCCTGCTCATTAGAGCCTTCACAGGTGCGAGAGGTGGCGCTGGGGTGCAAGCGGGTGTCGTTCATACCCCTTTTATGGGCAGGGTAAGAAGATTCAGTTTGAAAACATTATGCAACACATAACAATCAGGCTAACTCTGCAGGGCAGAGAGGACCCAGGTTCTGTCGCCTGCGCCTGGCGAGAAGCCTGCGGCCGACGCCAAGCGGGTTTGGTTGCCGCCTGGCCGATTGAGCCCAAATGATCGGGTTGATCGGGTTGAGCGATCATGCCGCTGCGGGTCACACGGCAGATCTTCTCGACCAAAGCCTCGGGCAGGCGCTTGCCCCGTGTTGCTGCGGGCTCGAGCATCGCGCAGCGGCCGACCCACTCACCGTCGAGGCATTCGGCCAGGCTGTCGGTCTCCTCGCGGAAATGCTTCGGCATTGCGCGGGGCTCGGGTGGAGAAGCGAAGATTGCGAATATGCAATCGCCCCGCTGGGGCGTCGTGGCTTTTACTGTTTGGGCTTGGAGGTTTCAACCGCTGCAGCCGCGCGATGAGCTCAGCCAGCCCGCGTGCTTGCGACGCTCCTTCGCAGCGCCCCCGACGGTGTTGCCGTAGGTACCTTGCGCGCTGTCCAGCACATGCCCTCCGGGCGTAATGCCACCTCGGCCGCGCCGCGCTCATCCGCGGGCGGCCTGCTTCAGGCGCGCTTCGAAACTTCAGAGGCGTGGTCGCTTGCGCCGTTCCAGGCCGGTCGCCTGACGGGTTTCCTCCATCCTGGCTCTTTCGGCGGCGCGCTCTACCCTTTGTTCTCGGTAGCCTTGCGGATGGCAGTCTCCAGGCGGCGCTTGTCCTCGCGCACGCGCTCGATGTCGTCGGTGGGCGCGGGCAAGCGCCGGTCCAGTTCGTCCGCCGCTCGTTGGCCGACCTGCTGGATAACCCGATCGCTTTCGTTTGTCACATGGGCTTTAACTTGCCGCGCGCTCTGTCGGATCAAGTTGGGCCAGGACCGGCGGCGCTGCATCGTGAGCTGCCGCTCATACGCCACAGCTTCCGCCAGCGAGTGGAAGGTCTTACCCTTGTCGGGGCCCTCCGCCGTCTTCACGAAGACGGCGCCTTCTGGCTTGTACCTCTTCAGGGCACGTTTGGCGGCCTGGGCGTCTGGCGTCTTGGACGGACGGGTTGAAGCAGTGTCTGGGGCCGGGGTTGAGGCCGGGGTTGAGGCAGGGGTTGAGGCCGGGGTTTGAGGCCGGGGTTAAGGCCGGGGTTGAGGCCGGGGTTGAGGCCAGGGTTGAGGCCAGGGTTGAAACAGGGGTTGAAACTGGTTCTGAAGTCGGTTGAACCTCAAGGTTGAGGTTTGGTTCGCCGGCTGGCAGACACAACAGTGTGCCGACGATCGCGCGGAGACTGCCAGGCGGCAGTTCTGTCGCGTTCGGGCAACATGCTTCTCGAAAAGCGTTCGGGGAGAAAGGCGCACACTTGCTACGGCACTCCTGGGCGTAGCCCTTCAAGACCTTACAGAAGTTCGGGAAAGCCGCATGATCCGAGCAATATAGTCGGAACAGTTTTCTTTTCGAAGGGAGCAGCTGCGGGTTGAGACCGCGTCCAGACAGGACGCGCAGCGCAGCTCAAGCTCCGCGTGGAACGGGCAATCGCAGCGGATGCGGTCACAGAAGCCCTTCTTGGCGTGCTTCCCGCAAGCGCCCTTCTGAAAGAGGCGGGGGAGTCGGTCCTCCCGCTCCATGTCTAGGCGCTCACAGCGGCCATGCAAGTGGCAGCTGCATGCGCCTCAGGGACACGGCTTACCATTTTTGCAAGGACGGCCGCAGCGAATCGACATTAGATCGGAGTGCGACGTCGCCCAAGGGAGCGCCAAAGAAAAGTTCCAAGCGAAATGCTTTTCCAATGGCGCCTTTCTTCGCTGAGTCGCGCGGCGGCTTCGTTCGCAGTTTTGAGCCGCTGCGCGTCGAAGCGGAAAACAAGCCGCTTTCCACGAGGCAACGTGCTGGGTTTGACTTGGGATCTGCTGCTTCAAGGGCGCCTCAGAAGCGCATCCAGGAACGATCGTGGTCTTGTGAGAAGCAGCTCATTCGACAGCCGTGGCCGAGTCACAGCAAGCAACTCATCGCTTATCTGTCTCCCGCCTTCCCGTCAAAGCAGCAAGCCCCGTGCCCTGCCGGGTATGCGCCAGGCTTGGACAGAGCTGCAGCATGGCAGATGCTGCAATCATCTGCTCGCGATTCTGCATCATACCATCAAGCAACGTTCTGTCCCACGTGCGGTTATACGATTTGGGACAACCGCAGTGGGAGCACCTGCTCATTGTTACCGGCGCTTCACCAGGAAAGATCGCCAATTCGCGCGTGACCCAAACGGTTTGCTTGTCGGCGCAAGCTTCGTTCAAGCACCCCTCGGGCTGCTCTAGGCGGGGTGCTGCATCCAACCTTGGAAGTACCTTCTGGCCCAAGCGCGGTGCCTTCTGGCCGCCAACCTTGGAGGTACCTTCTGGCCTAGGCGGGGTGCTACCTCCAACCTTGGAGGTACCTTCTGGCCCAAGCGTGGTGCCTTCTGGCCGCCAACCTTGGAGGTACCTTCTGGCTTAGGCGGGGTGCTACCTCCAACCTTGGAGGTACCTTCGGGCCCAAGCGCTGACTGCGCCATGCTCCGCCATTGCTGCGTCAGCCGACTTAACTAACACTCAAATACTGAGCCGCAACTGCACAATGCATGCAAAAACGCGTGAACGCACGAGACGATTATACAGGATGCGACCAGGGGCAGGAACCGCAAATTACACGTGGCAGCCCGCTTTGTTTGGACAGCCCCAGACCGATAGCTCCAAAATCAATGGCGACCCTGCTAAAACATAATGAAACACGCGCGATTTTATCATTTTCCGGCGGCCCCGCGCGCGGAAAAAAAACTGCAAAGCACTGGCTCTTGACATGTCGGGTACACCGGCGGAACAATTATTGGTCGAGCGACCCAGAATACGAAGTCCAAATCAACGGGGACCCCCCGCCCCCCAAACAACAGTCCGCGTTTTATGTTTTTAGGCGGCGCCGCGCGCATAGATAAAGGGGGCTTCCTCGGAAGGTTCTCAAACCTCGAAGCCCGGTTCACAAAGTCCGAAGCCTGGTTTCTGAAGCCCGAAGCCCGATCCAGCAAGCGCGCAGCCCAGCCATGTCCACGGGCGCTCCAAGCCCCGAAAGTGCTCCTGGAACCATCTGGACCCGTAAACGCTCAGAATGGGTTGTTTAAGCTCACGGGTTTTGGAAGGCTTTCAAAAAGCGATTTTCTTTTTCAGGAAAACACCGCCAGCCCCGAGGCCCAGCGCCGGAGCCGCGGAACCCAGCGAAGAAACTGCGGAGCCTAGCGCAGATACTGCGAGGCCCAGGTCGAGAACCGCCGAGCCTAGACCAGCTCACGGAGATAGAGCATTTACGTCCCCTCCTCCTTCGAGATGGGGCGTTTTCGCGCGTTTTCCTGCATGCCGCATTATCGCCCGGACTCTCCCATGCGTTCGACCTGCCTTCTGCCAGGCGGCGCGATCTCAATCGTCCGGAACACGATGCTACCGCTGTGGCCAGCGTCGGCAATCTGCGGCACGCCATGCTGTGTGCGCAGATTTGCTTCCAAAGTCATAACAAGGGCAGTTCCAGGGGACAGCACCTCATCGAAGAACGGCGCCTTGCTGCCCTGCGATCTCTCTTGTTCCCGCTGCAGAGCCAAAAGTTTTGTTTTCTGCGCTTGCTTGAACTCGTCGGAAGCCGCGCAGGCTTCCGTGTGTTCGCGCAGCTCGCGCTTGTGCCGCTCTTCCATATCATGGGCGTCCTCGCCACCCTCGCCCCTGACGATCACGCGGTCTCGAAGCTGGAAGGGCCGGCCGTGCGCGCCGGTTTTCACGACGGTAATGAGGGATTCTGGGCGAATCGACGGCGCCTTGTCGAAGTGGTAGCCGATGCAATGATCGCCACCTTCATATTCCGTGACGATGTAGTGGTTTGCGCTGGGGTAGCCCTCGCGCTCTGCCCAAGCATCATAGCGATCGGCGACCAAAGCCACCTCGGGGCACAGCCTCACGTTCGCAGTGGCGCACAGGATGTTCTTCTGCCAGCCAGTGTGCAGATACCTTATCGTGCCGATGCTCTTCGGGTCGCCGCGCTGGAACCACATCTTATTGCGCCGCACCGGGCCTCCGCGGTAATTGAGCGCTTTATTTTCACCTTCGACCCGCTGTGCAGCGCCCGGCGCAATGTTTTGTCCAGCTCTGACTCTCGGATACGACTGGAGCTGGGTCATCAGGGCTGCGGGGTCGAAGCCCAGCACCTGCTGCGCGAAGTGCGGGAGAACCCATATGTCCAAATCATCTCGGACACGGCGCGCCCTTCCCATCGTGGTCAGCGCGCGGGGAACGGGGCGCTTCTCCCGCTGCTCTTGCGCAGGATCGATGGGAAGGCAAGCCGCGATACGAGCGGCGTCTCTTCCCACCTGCTTCCGCAACTCGCGGATTCGTTTGTTGGCTCGCGCTCTCTCAGCAAGCGCCTCCCCCATCGGACCAGAAGGTGCTCGCCCGAGGCGCTTGTCAAATTCCTCCGCTATGCATTGCTGCGCGGCGTAGGGCACCTCGCGAATTACGCGGTCCGCCTCCGAAGTCGTGCGGTCCGTGATGCGACCGATAAACTTTTCCTGCCGCTCGGCGCGCATCTCGGCATCCATGCGGTCGCGCTTCTCCTCCAGAGCGGCTATCTCTTCCGGCCCCAAGGTGAGGCCTTGCGCGTTTTACCAGATTTGATTTGGAAGCGCACCTGGGCAAGATCTAAGGAGGCCTTGCTCGTGAGGCCACGCATGTTTGGCACAGTGGCCGGAGCAAGGGAGTGGTTCCTACAACGACCGCTGCAGTGGCCTGTGCAATGGCAAAGGTTGGGCGCAAAATACATTTCCTTGGCGCCTCTTCTGCAACGTGCCCCGCGACGGCTTCACTCCCGCTTCAGAGCCGCCGTGCCGCGGCCAAGCAGCCCGAAAAACATCCGGGAGGGCTGGTGTCGATCGACTGCGACTGGGCACTGGTGACAGTTTGTCACCAGTTCTGGGAATCGATCGATCATTCTGTGGAAGGCACGAAGTGCCGTGCACTTCGTGCGCTCCTGACAAAGCGTCATGTGCACTTCGAATTCGTGTTCTTCTCGAGCGATGTTACGTCGAAGGTAACACCCCCCTGAATTCGCGTCGTCGATCGACACCTGCGGTTTCGCTCAAGCCATTCTACTAGATCGCAAGCTCACATTGGAACGCCATCTCCTCCAAGCGTGCGTCGCGCCTACGTTCGAGCGCTTCGATGCTTGCGCCCTCATCGGCACGACAGCCAGCTCGGTCCACCCGAATGACGTCAAGCCAATCGATCAAGTCCTCCCCGTGGGGCAGCATCACCCCTTTCGAGTGGGCTCTATTCACCACCCACGCCACAAGGCCTGGGGACCAAGGGGCACCTGAGCAGTGAATGCAAGGAACCCATGCTGGGCTGCGACCCGCGCCGCGACTTCCCTCAGCTCCGGCGGTAAGAATGCCAGGCCTGCCTTCGCGGCGCGCGCGGAGGGCGCGCCGCCATGCGCGGCCAGCGTCTGACAGAGCGTTCCCTCCATCTCGTTGACGAGCACGGTAACGTCCGCGGGGAATTGGAAAATGTACGCCATGGAATTTGTGCGCGATGTGGCGGCGGGTCTAACGGCCAAGCTTGGACACAAAGCGTTGTTCTTAAATGCCCCGGCTGCGTCGTCCCCTGCGACGGTTTCACTCCTGCTTCTGAGCCGCTTGTTGAATGGAGGCGCGAAGTGCCGTGCACTTCGTGCGCTCTTGACAAAGCGTCAGGTGCACTTCGAGTTCGTGTTCTTCTCGAGCGATGTTACGTCGAAGGTAACACCCCCCTGGGTTCGCGTCGTCGATCGACACCTGCGGTTTCGCTCAAGCCATTCTACTAGATCGCAAGCTCACATTGGAACGCCATCTCCTCCAAGCGTGCGTCGCGCCTACGTTCGAGCGCTTCGATGCTTGCGCCTTTATCGGCACGACAGCCAGCTTCGTCAACGATTAAGCGGCACTAGCTTCCCCAAACAATGAAGTAGCTGTGGCCGTCCGCGGCACGTTGGATGCCTTCGAAGAATACGTGGTGCGTGTCCACTTCGCCAACTTTGCCACCCCACCACCTGGATTTGGGGCGTGCCACGTTTTCGAAAGCGATGGTGTGGTGCACCATTTCGTGCACAGTGAAATAGCCGCGCTTGTTAAGGAAGGATCGCTTCGTTTCTCCCTCGTGGAATTTGCTCGGTGGCTCCCGGAAGACGATCTCATGGCCGTGGAACGCGGGAGCCAGCCATTCTACTGGTGACAAGCTGCGGAATTCGTCGCGCGCGGCATCAAAGTATTCGGGAGGGCGGTCCTTTATGTTAATGGACCCATGGGGAGCGACATATAATTTGAAACTGAGGTCCTGCAGCTGTGCTGTAGGTTCCGATTGCGCAGCGACCGCAGCGAGCTCGACGGCGCCGCCTTGGATTCCACAGCGAGCCAAGGTGACGCTGTTCAGCAAACGCTGCCCCTGGAACAGCAGCGCCGTGTCGGGATACGCGCGCCCAGTTGCTACGCAAAGCTCCATCAACACATCTCCGATTTTGCCCGTCGGTTTTACTTTCGTCTTGTGCGTCACCGGCTCGCCCGACAGAGCTTTGCGGAAGGTCACCGAGACGCGTCGGGGCACTATCCTTGGGCGGATCCTCCGGGCCATGGCCTTGACGAGGGGTGGCTCGTTCGCGCTGGTCGGCGCCGTGGCTGGTGCAAAAGGTAAACTATCAAGGCCGGTTCAAGGTCTAACGGCCGAGCTTGGACACAAAGTGTTTTTCTTAAATGCCCCGGCTCCGTCGTCCCCCGCGACGGCTTCACTCCTGCTTCTGGTCGGAAGCGCAGCGGTGCATGGCGCTGCTTCTAGCGCGCCTCAGAGGCGGATGCAGGAACGATCATGGACACGTCCTGCGAGACCGGACCAACTGATTCAACAGCCGCGGCCGAGCTGCAGCATGCGATCTGTCGCCAGCATCTCATCTGCCTTCCTTTTCCTTTGCCAGTTCGTCTTCCAAACAAGGCCCACGCTGTCCCACGTACGACCATACGATTTGGGCATATGGCAGCGGGAGCAGCGACTCATGACCATCGGCACTTCACCAGGGATCGTCAAGTCGCGCGTGATCCAAACTGCTGGCTTGCCGGTGCAAGCTTCGTTCAAGCACCCCTCGGGCTGCTCATGGCCCTCGCCCAACAAGCGCGCCATCGTCATCTTCACGCAGTGTCGCTCGTGGACGGTCAGCTTCGCTACTACCGTCTCCGCCTGCGGGCTCACGGCCTGCAGCGCGTCACCACGCCGCTGCAAAAAATAACTTTTCCTTTTGGCGTCGGGCTTGGGCAGTGAGCCTTCCACCGCCATCCGCGGGGCCAGCTCGGCCACCTGCGCCAGCGTGGCGGGCGATGCTGGTGAAATTTCCTGTCGCAGTCGGCGCGTCGGCAGCAGGTGTCGCCGACCCTCCCGGTGGCAGCGGATGTAAGTCAGCTCCGGCGGTTCTCCCACCGAGATCACAACGACCATTGCCAGTGTTTGCGCCCGAAGCGTCCAGCACGCCAGATGGGTGCGCGAATGGCCGCGTCGCGTGAAGACAGCATCGCTGCCCATTTCGGCGGCAGCGGAACCGCGTAGCTCGAGGGTTTGACGCACGTTGATGAACTCCTCCTCGCTCTCGGAGTACTGTTCCATGAATTCGTTCAGGGTGTTCAGGGTGACAGGCGGACCGGCTTCGGGCGAATGCGCTGTGCCACGCGCGCTAGCGCGCACTTCCGGCCGCAGGTCATCCACTGTGTCCCACGCAGCGACCCTGTCACGATCGAGCTCATCCAGCGGGCGGGGGCTTTCTTCCACGGCGCGCCGCTGCTTGGCCGGGAGCGGCGTCAGCACTCTGCCCAGGGCTGTCCGCGCTGCTCGGATGCGGCCACGGTCAGCAGCCAGGCGCCTTCGAGCTCCACGAAGATCGCGAGCCACCGCACGGGACGCTTTTTATTAGCCATTAGCGCGGCCACTTCTGTCTGCCATTTTTGTGCAGCAGCGCCGCAGCCGGCGATTTCTGCGAAAGGCGGGCGCGGGCTGAACAGGTCGGCCGCGAAGCAGGTGTGCCTGCTGCCCGCGCGGTCAGCGAGGCTGAGGCCAAGGCGCCCGCGAAAGAAATTCACGCGGGCGACGCGAAACGAGCTGCAGAAGGGGATTACGAAACAAAGTATCGCCCGAAAGCAATGACAACTTTTATTGAACGCTGCGTCTCTCACGGCGCCCGCGACAGACTCAATCCTGCTTCTGAGCCGACGCGGCGCGCCATCGAAGCGCAAAGAAAAAAGGAGCCCACTCTCCTTCGAGGCATGGCTCGCTCCTGCTTCTGAGCTGCTGGCCTGCGGCTTCTGCTCTCATGTCTGCGGATGCTTATTTTCGCTCCTGTCTCCAACGTGTTACGTTGGAGCTAACACCTCCGAAACCCAACATTCCGGGTCATCTGCACCAGTGTCAGCGCAACAAAGCGCATGTGCGGGTGCGGTTCAGTATCGCAAGAAACTCCTTTGCAATTTGGGTGGCGTTGTGGTCGCCCAGGGCGGCTTTGGACGAATCTCTGGAGACAGAAAAGCACCCCCCGAAACGAAACTGTTTCACAGCGGTTCGCCACACGCTGCCGCCATGCCGCCCCTGATCGACAAGGACGGGCACATTGCGAAGCGCGCGATAATAACACCCGCACCGCCCGCAGCAACGACCCTCAGCCGCGCCGTCCTCGGCGTCCTCCTCTGACAGGATGCTGTCGCAGAGGAGCTGGTGCAGACCCAGAAGCGGTTGGCCTTCTCCTACATGGCGGCGTGCGCGTGCGAAGCGCAGGCTCCGTATCCATCGCATCCAGGCGTGGACTACATGAGCTACGCAATGGATTTTTACCCAGAAAGTTGGGGTCGAGGCGGTGCGCATGCGCTGTGTCCGCGCGCCCGCTGCCCATCGGATCCCGCTTGCCGCCTCGGCGATTACCTCGAGGGCATGGGCGCGCAGTTCCTGTGCCAAGGCCACAGAGACGGCATCATCGAACAGTTGCGCAACGCGCAGTACATCTTGCGGGAAGACTGCGCTGCCGCAGGCCCCGGATTAAGCTGCAGCGAGGGCGAAGAAGAACGCGTAGCACGCATAGGCTGCTGCCTGGGCGTGGACGCCGCTTCCTCCCCCCTCGACATCGTCCTCGCGAGGGGTTTCCTCTGCCGCGATGAAGCGGTCGAGGAAGCGCCGGCCGTGGCCCGCAAGCGGGTCGCCCACTTCTATATCAGGCTCTGCAGCGCCGCACGGAGTCACGAACCCGAATGCATTTCGGCGGGCAGGGCGTTCAACCTCCTGTCACGTGAGGGCACGTCGCCCGCTCGCAAAGATGCATACTGGCATGCGCACGCTTCGGCAATGCAGGACGCCGTAATGGAAACTCTTTGCATGCGTTGCCGAGAGCACAGCGCCTCCCGTAAATGGTACGATGACATGCGGAGTCCGTGGTACATGCGTAGGCGCTGGCCATGGGCACGGGAGTACCCGTGCAGTCAATGCCCTCCTCCAGTCCGGGCCGTGCGTGCTTTCCTCGGGGCCTTCATGCTCCCCCGAGAGCGGGCCGCCTGGCCCATCGCGCCCTGGGAGGAAGGACACCGCGACGGGTTGCGAGAGCAGCTGCGGGACGTGCAGCTCCTCATGCGCACGTAGACGCGCCAGCATAATCGGCGAGGCACCAGCCCCTCTACGGCACGCCCCCAAAACGTTTCGCCGAGATGCTGGCAGAGCCAGCCAGCAACGTGCTGCGGCTCTCCAACTCTCCTGGTCCGCTCAGAGAAGCCAAGCCCATAAACCATCCGCGCTTGTTCTTTATGCCTCCTGCGCGCACTCTGAAGGCCCTCTGTTGCTAGAACTCTTCGAAATGTGCTCAGAGGCGCACGAGATGACGTCTGCTTAGATTCTTCAATTTATTCCAGCAGCAAATGGAATTTCTGGCATTATTCGAAATGTGCTCAGAGGCGCACGAGTTGACGTCTGCCTAGATTATTCAATTTATTCCAGCAACAAATGGAATTTCTGGCACTATTCGAAATGTGCTCAGAGGCGCACGAGAAGACGTCTGCTTAGATTATTCCATTTATTATAGAAACAATGGATTTTCTGGAACGTGTGTGTGTGTGTGTTGGAGCAGACGGTCATTCTATAAGCGAAGCAACAGTTGGCGTGATGCCGACGAAGTTCTTGTTAGCTGCTGACTACAACCAAATGACCTGACTCAGTGCCTGTACGCACACACATTGCAGAAAATCCATTCCAGAAATTCCAGAAATCTGGAACTCCTCGGAAATCGTTCCCTGGGTGTCCTAAGCAGATAATAGCGCCCGGGCATGAGGCAGAACCCACGTATCCAGAAAATCCATCTTCTGGAACTATTGGAAATGTGCTCGGGGGCGCAAGAGACGTCGTCTGCTTAGATTATTCAGTTCATTCCAGAAAGAATGGGATTTCTGGAGCCAGTCGAAATGTGCTCAGAGGGGCACGAGAAGACGTCTGTCTATATTATTCAATTTATTCCAGAACAACATGGAATTTCTGGAACGTGTGTGTGTTGGAGCAGACGGTCATTCTATAAGCGAAGCAACAGTTGGCGCGATGCCTACGAAGTTCTTGTTAGCTGCTGACTACAACCAAATGACCTGACTCAGTGCCTGTACGCACACACATTGCAGAAATTCCATTCCAGAAATTCCATAAATCTGGACGAACTCCTCTGAAATCGTTCCCTGGGTGTCCTAAGCAGATAATAGCGCCCGGGCATGAGGCAGAGCGCACATATCCAGAACATCCATCTTCTGGAACTATTGGAAATGTGATCGGGGGCGCAAGAGACGTCGTCTGCCTAGATTATTCAGTTCATTCCAGAAAGAATGGAATTTCTGGAACCAGTCGAAATGTGTTTAGAGGGGCACGAGAAGACGTCTGCCTAGATTATTCCATTTATTCCAGAAAAAATTGAATTTCTGGAACGTGTGTGTGTTGGAGCAGACGGTCATTCTATATAAGCGAAGCAACAGTTGGCGTGATGCCTACGAAGTTCTTGTTAGCTGCTGACTACAACCAAATGACCTGACTCGATGCCTGTACGCACACACATTGCAGAAATTCCATTCCAGAAATTCCATAAATCTGGAAGAACTCCTCGGACATCGTTCCCTGGGTGTCCTAAGCAGATAATAGCGCCCGGGCATGAGGCAGAGCGCGCATATTTAGAAAATCCACCTTCTGGAACTATTGGAATGTGCTCGGGGGCGCAAGAGACGTCGTCTGCCTAGATTATTCAGGTCATTCCAGAAAGAATGGAATTTCTGGAACCCGTCGAAATGTGTTTAGAGGGGCACGAGAAGACGTCTGCCTAGATTAGTCCATTTATTCCAGCAAAAATGGAATTTCTGGAACGTGTGTGTGTTGGAGCAGACGGTCATTCTATATAGGCGAAGCAACAATTGACGCGATGCCTACGAAGTTCTTGATAGCTGCTGACTACAAACAAATGGCCTGACTCAATGCCTGTACGCACACACATTCCAGAAATTCCATTCCAGAAATTCCAGAAATATGGAACTCCTCGGAAATCGTCCCCTGGGCGCCCCAGCAAACTATAGCGCTCAATCTTATGGGAGAGCAGCCGTTTTCAGAAACTCCAGTTGTCCGATTGATCGGCCATGGGGCCTGTAGGCAGCAGGGTGCTGTTGTACAAGCCAGGCGACACATGTGCGTTCGAAATCATCCGCCGCTGGGGCGTTTGCAAACGCAATCGGAGAAGTTCCTGAGACGACGTCTGAGACGGCGTGCTCAGTCGCGGCGTGGACGCTTCGCGAAGCTCCCCATCCACTGCGCCGCTGCCGCTTCACGCTCTTCGCGGTTACGCTTCAGAAATTCATTTATCTCAGCCACCTCTTCTGGGCTCGCGCTCTCGTCCGCTTCCGCCTCCCCGCCAGTGATGTCTTCGATGCGCACGGTGCTCTCCACGAACGCATCGGGGCTTCGTGGGCTCGGCGGTGCAGGCGGCTCAGCGGGCAGGAGCGGCGGCGGGTTCAAAACGGGGCCCACATAGCCCAGGTTGGCAGGCAACCAATCCTTGATAAATGATACGATGGGGTGCGCCTTCCACTGGGGATTCATCGCGAAAGCCCCGAAACGGATCGAGGCGCGCACGCTGTCGCCGTTGGCGTCTCCCAGCAGGCAGGCGACGCTGAGGGCATTTTCCCAACCAGCTGGTCGAACGGCGCGTGTGTCGTTCACCAGCCGCTTCGTTTTATGGACTTTAAGGATGTCGAGGAGATGCGGGTCCTCGCTGGGTTCCCTGTTCTGGGCGCACAAAGGGGTGTCCTCGGGAAAGTTGAAATGCCACTGGAGTCCGGCTGGCCTAAAAGGCGGCTTCAGCGGGGCGGACGTGTCTTTTGGCTGCCGCACACAGGCATGGCAGTGATATACATAGAAGGTACCGTCAAGACCATGGTGCTTGACCGCGTACGCTGCCCAAGGGCCGCCCCGCTCTTTAGCGCGCCCCATCCCTTCCGCAGCAGCAGGATGGCACTGGGCGCAGCAGCACTTACCGCAGCCCCAGCACATGGGGGTTCCACCCGAGCGGACGGTGCAACCGCAACGGTAATTACAAGGATTAGTGGTGTCGAACATGTGCGCCGCATGGTCGGCGAGCGCCTCCTCCCAGCCCGCAGTCGGGCCGAGGAAGACTGCGGAGGCCGCAGCCTTGGCATGCTGGATGTGCGACAGGACCTGCATCTGCGGCGCTGGCGTCTGCTCCAAGTAACGCAAGCCGTAGCAGACGGCGACGTTGGTGTAACTCGAGCTTGTTCATGCCAGCAGCGAGCGCAATGGCGTCTTCCGCCCGGCTCCGCGCGGCAAGCGTGTGCACGGGAGCGGGCGCCTCGGCTATGGAGTTTGTCGCGCTCGTAGTCGAGGCCGGTGCCTGTTCCACGATTGAGTGGCGTTCGTAAGCGCCATGCGCGCAAAAGGTTTGGGTGCACTTCTTGTTCACAGCGTTGCGGTCCAAGGTCGAAGAGGAGAAAGTGAAGGTCAGCGCCGTGCTCTCGATGCTGACGCTCGGTGATTCGGCGCGGCGGTAGAAAGGGCTCTTCAACAGCCGCTGTCGGAAGGCTTCAGGTTGGGCCACGCCCTCGAACTTCACAGTCCACGTACGCGTGGTGCTCACGGTGGAGTGCACGGTTCGACGCGGCTCTGTGTTATGAGCAACGGTGAAGGTGCGACGAGAAGTAGGGGGGTGCAGACGTGTAGTCGGTATTGTTTTGCAAGAGGCTTGGTTTTCCGCAGCCGCTTTTAGGGCGGCGCCCGAGCCACCCAAAATATGCACGCAGAAGGCAAAATAAAAAACGCGACGCAAAACGAGCTGCAGACGGGGATTACGAAACAAAGTATCGCCCGAAAGCAATGAGAACTTTTATTGAACGCTGCGTCTCTCATGGCACCCGCGACAGACTCAATCCTGCCTCTGAGCCGACGCGGCGCGCCATCGAAGCGCAAAGAAAAAAGGAGCCCATTCTCCTTCGAGGCATGGCTCGCTCCTGCTTCTGAGCTGCTGGCCGTTGCTCTTCGGCCACTGCTCTCTTGTCTTCGTCTGCTTATTTCGCTACTGCTTCCAAGCGGCCGCGCACCGCTGGTGCACAAACAGGAACGACCCCGGGACTCATGCGTCGCTTCCTCCTAGAACTTCCGTAACAATCCGGAAAGTCCTAGCGCATGTCGTGTTGGCGGCGATGCGATGCAACACTTCGCGCTCACGGTTGGAGATGGCCCGGGCAGCCTGCGCCTGGAATCTCAAGCTGATCACCATGCTTTCCAATTGGTGCACGCGGCTGCGTTCGGCTTGGGAAACTTCTTCCAAGCGCCGCTGGACCTCCCGGGCAGCCTGCTCCTGTTCCATTACATCGACCGTTGTCCGTACCATTTCTGCACGCAGGTGAGGCTGGCATGCCAAGACGACCGACCCCTGGCATGCGTAGCAGCCGTGCTCTTCACATGGCTCGTGAACCAAAACGCCGGATGATTCGCCCCCCACAACCTCGACGGGCTTGGCATGAGAACGGCAATGCAGACGCATAAGGGCCTTCACGCGCCCGTGCGTTAGGGATCGGACGTGCCTGCAAAACGGACAGGCGATCTGGCAGGTTGCTGCGAGGCCGACCGGGCTGCGGACGCGGACAAGGTTCAGCGCGCACGTCTCGCAGACCCTCTTTCCGCAAAATTGCTGCTTCACCCCTATGCTGCCACAGCCGAGGTCGCAGCCCTTCTGGTCGATTACATGGGCACGAACTCGTCGGCGGATCGCGGCAAAGCCTTTCCTGCAGATCGTGGCAACCATGCGGGTCCACTGCGGAGGGGCAGGACGTAGCAGGCGGGAGCTTGTGCACAAATTGCTTTTCTTAAACGCCCGGGCTCCGTCGCGCCCCGCTGCGGACTCACGCCTGCTTCTGAGCCGACGCGGCGCGCCATGGAATTGCAAACAAAAATGCCCCGCCTCCTCTGAGGCAGGGCTCTCGGCGGCTCTTCTACCAGGATTATTTTTGGCCTCGGCGGCGGCGCTGGGCTGAGCGCTGCGCCCTCTCCATGTGTTTCTTCAGTTCCTCTTGCGTCTCCCGGCGGACGCTTGCGCGGAACCTCAAACTGTGCGCGGCGCTCGCTCCTTCCTCCTTGGGCGCGCAATGCTCCGTCTCCAGATTGCTGCCGTTAGCGGTCATGATGACCAGGTCAAACGGCTCCAGCACGCGGTCGAAAATCTTTCGCTGCGTCGCTTTGTCACGGACCTGGAACGCTCGGCGGCCGCCGCGCAGCACCGCGATCAGGCCGAGCTCGTGGAGGTCCTCCACGGCATCGCTGTGCCAACCGGGGTGTCTGCCGCCGTCTTCGCACCAGCGGTTCATCGCGATGTTGCACGGCGGCAGTTCTACCGTTCGCAGGGATTCGTTCCACTGGTTCACGGCCCGCCCAAGAAAGCGCACGTGGTCGACGTTGGACGTGCTCGCGTGAAACTTGGCAAACGTCCCCGGGTATCGGTTGGTCCAAACACCACTCTCCAGGGGCGGGCTTTGCATGAGCAAGGTGTTGTAAGCTTTGGGTCGGAAGTGTCCGCCGTGCGATACGTGGTCGCCGCCTATGAACTGGGGCTCACCCATGACGATTTCGTCTTTGCCGTGTCTCACAGGGTTTTCCCCCAGCGCCTTCATCAAAGCATCTTGGTCCACTTCGTTCAAGAATCGCAAACATGTTGGACGATCGTTGGCAAAGACATGCTGGGCGTCATGACCGCCGACCTGGTATTTAGCTAAAACCTTGCGCAAGAGGGTAAAGGCGTCCGCGCAGCGCTTGGTTGGCGGCCCATCTGTGGGTTCGGCGGCGCCCTCGGAGGTCACGGCCGTGCTCTGGGACGGTGCTTCAGGATTTGCTGCGATGCGCCTGGGAAGCATTGCCGCGTCCTTTTTCTGCTGTTTCCGCAGGTCACGGACTCGCTTGTTGGCGCGGGCTCTCTCCGCAAGCGCCTCGTCCAACGCACCGACGGGTGCTAGCCCGAAGCGCTTGTCAAGCTCCTCCGCTATGCATTGCTGCACGACCTGGGGCACCTCGCGGATCACGCGGTCCGCCTCCGAAGTCGCATGGTCCGCGATGCGGCCGATAAACTTTCTCTGGCGCTCGGCGCGCATCTCGGCAACCATGCGGTCGCGCTTCGCCTCCAGAGCGGCTATCTCTTCCGGCTCCAAGGTACGACCCTTGCGCGTTTTACCAGATTTGATTTGAAAGCGAACCTGGGCAAGATCTAAGGAAGCCTTGCTCGTGGGTCCGGGCATGTTTGGGGCAATGGCCGGGACAGTGGTTGGGACAATGGTTGGTGCAATGGCCGGTGCAATGGCCAGCGTCAGTGGCCGCTACAACGGCCAAGGTAAACACTTTTCCTGAACA
Source organism: Prorocentrum cordatum (assembly GCA_963575745.1). Lineage (NCBI taxonomy): Eukaryota > Dinophyceae > Prorocentrales > Prorocentraceae > Prorocentrum > Prorocentrum cordatum. The sequence goes on from CAUYUJ010011847.1 coordinate 348,549, forward strand.
CCTCGGTTCCTGCCGCGCCCGCGACGGCTTCAGTGGCGCTTCTGGGCCGCCGCGGCGCCCCAAACATACATAAAAAAAGCGGGCCGCCTCTTTCGAGGCGAGTCGCTTTTGTTTGTGGTTTGCCTCGCAGCCTTTCCATCGGCCGCATCGCGCGAAAGTTCGCAGCGCGCCTCGTCCTTGAGGTGCCAGGTTCCCCAGAAGTGGCGCCCGAAACCTGCCAGCGGGCCACCGCAAAAAAAGGAGCTTCGAGGCTTATATTCGCTGCTCAAAGCTCCTGTGGGTTCCCGTCGGCCGCTCAGTCAAGGACGGACAGATCGTGCACAATGGGCGCGGTTCTCTGGCATCTGTGCCTCGATCCTGCTTAAATCTTCTTCTCCGAGTTCCCATGTGATGGCCTGGCCTTTGGCTGCAATGGGGACGGGCTGTTTCAAAACGATTGCCCCCTGAATTGGGTAGCAAATCGGGCCGGCCGCCCAAGGATAACCGTTACATTATTCGGGGGTGCGCCGCCCAGCATAATAAAGCAGGACGGGCACGCATCCGTGCCAGTTTTCAAGGTCGGGGTTGTGCGGCGCGGCCTCGACCAGCGGTCCCAGTGGCGGCTCGCTCGCCCACGGAAGCTTGCGCCACTTCTTGTTCATGCCCATCTTGACCGCGTGCCAGCCCGGGTCGAGGTTTATTTTTTGGTTATCGACCAGTTTGTGGCCCTTGCTCATCGAGTCCAGGGCTTCTGGGCCTTGCAAAACAATGATTTTTTCAGATCCTTGACAGGCGGTATTCCTGGCGTGCTTGCCGATGCACCGTCCACCCTCAATTTGTTCTTGCGGCCATGCTCGTGGCCATCGGTGGCCCCGCGTTTTTTCGGCTCAGGCTGCGGCGGCTGCTCGAGTCGCCCAGCTGCGTCTACGATGTCCGGCAGCATTTGCGGCAACGTGTCCGGCGTAAGTTGGACGCCGTCGCTTCCTGGGTCGTCCCTGCGTCGCTTGGCAGGCCGCGCTTCTGCGCTCTGCTCGTGGCCCGCGGAGGGCACAGGCGCAGCTGGCTGGGTGGCGCCAGCACACGCGGGATTGCTTTTGCCCTCCTTCTGCAACTCGCGGATTCGTTTGTTGGCCCGTGCTCTCTCAGCTAGCGCCTCCTCCATCGCACCAACGGGTGCTGGCCCGAGGCGCTTGTCAAGTTCCTCCGCTATGCATTGCTGCGCGGCCTGGGGCACCTCGCGGATCACGCGGTCCGCCTCCGAAGTCGCGTGGTTTGTGATGCGACCGATGAACTTTTTCTGGCACTCGGCGCGCATCTCGGCAACCATGCGGTCGCGCTTCTCCTCCAGAGCGGTTATCTCTTCCGGCTCCAAGGTCCGGCCCTTGCGCGTTTTACCGGATTTGATTTGGAAGCGCACCTGGGCAAGATCTAAGGAGGCCTTGCTCGTGGGTCCGGGCATGTTTGGGACAATGGCCGGAACAATGGTTGGGACAATGGTTGGTGCAATGGCCGGTGCAATGGCCAGCGTCAGTGGCCGCTGCAACGGCCAAGGCAAACACAAACTACTTTTCTTGAACGCCTCTTCTTCCATTGCGCCCGCGACGGGCTCAAACGCGCTTCAGAGCCGTCGCGGCGGGCTCAAACGCGCTTCAAAGCCGTCGCCGGAGCTGGCCGCACGCCGTTTGTGGGGCTACACGGCTAAACGGCGAGTCCGCCCCCCAGAAACGTTATATAAGCCATCTCTGGGCCGAGCGCCCCGGGGGCGCATTTTGAGCCATCTATGGGCAGAAGGGCCTAATCCCCCAGACACGCTATATAAGCCATCTCTGGGCCGAACGCCCAGGGAACGCATTTTGAGCCATCTATGGGCAGAAGGGCTTAATCCCCCAGAAACGCTATATAGGCCATCTCTGGGCCGAACGACACGGGAACGCATTCTGAGCCATCTATGGGCAGAAAGGGCTATATAAGCCATCTCTGGGCCGAACGTCCCGGGAACGCATTTTGAGCCATCTATGGGCAGAAGGGCCTAATCCCCCAGAGACGCCACATAAGCCATCTCTGGACCGAACGCCCCGAGAACGCATTTTGAGCCATCTATGGGCAGAAAGGCTTAATCCCCCAGAAACGCTATATAAGCCATCTCTGGGCCGAAGCCCTCCCGAGCCCCCCCCCCGAATTATTTTCTTGGTTAAGATTATCCCGGCAAAGCAACCTAACAGCCATGTGTAGGAGCCGGCCGGGGCAGCCGGCCGCCCTCCCCTCCTGCTCGTCCTCCTCTTCCTCCTCCTGCTCGTCCTCGTGCTCCTCCTGCTCGTCCTCTTTCTCCTGCTCCTCCTCCTCCTCCTCCTCCTCCTCCTCATTTTTCTCCTGCTCCTCCTCCTCCTCCTCCTCCTCCTCCTCCTCCTCCTCCTCCTGCTCGTCCTCGTTCTCGTCCTCCTCGTCTCTCGTCCTCCTCCTCCTGGTGCTCTCTCCTCCTCCTCCTCCTCCTCCTCCTCCTCCTCCTCTCCTCCTCCTGGTGGTCCTCGTTCTCCTTCTCCTGGTGCTCTCCCCCCCCCCTCCTCCTCCTCGTCCTCCTCCTCCTCCTCCTCGTCCTCCTCCTCCTCTTCCTCCTCCTCCTCCTCCTCCTCCTCCTCCTCCTCCTCCTCTGGTAGTCTCCCCCTCCCCTCCTCCTCCTCCTCCTCCTCTTCCTGGTCTCGTTCTCGTCCTCCTCGTCTTGCTCGTCCTCCTCCTCCTGGTGTCTCTCCTCCTCCTCCTCCTCCTCCTCCTCCTCCTCCTCCTCCTCCTGGTGGTCCTCGTTCTCCTCCTCCTGGTGCTCTCCCCCCCCCTCCTCCTCCTCATCCTCCTCCTCCTCCTCCTCCTCCTCCTCCCTCCTCCTCCTCCTTCCTCCTCCTCTCTCCTCCTCCTCCTCCTCCTCCTCCTCCTCCTCCTCCTCCTCCTCCTCCTCCTCCTCATCCTCCTCCTCCTGGTAGTCCCCCCCTCCCCTCCTCCTCCTCCTCCTCCTCCTCTTCCTGGTCGTCCTCCTCCTCCTGGTCGTCCTCCTCCTGCTCGTCCTCCTCCTCCTCCTGCTCGTCCTTCTTCTCCTGCTCCTCCTGTTCCTCGTCCTGCTCCTGCTCGTCCTCGTCCTCCTGGTCTTGCTCGTCCTCCTCCTCGTCGTGCTCTTGCCCCTGCTGAAAGTGTGGTCCAGGAATGGGAGTTCTGGGAAGTCGAAGAGCACGAAGTTGCCTACAGTTGGCTACGGGCATCCAAAATCTGGCCCGGGAATGGAGTTCTGGGAACTCGAAGACCACGAAGTGGCCTACAGTTGGCTCCGGGCATCCAAAATGTGGCCCGGGAATGGAGTTCTGGGAACTCGAAGAGCACGAAGTGGCCTACAGTTGGCTCCGGGCATTCAAAATGTGGCCCGGGAATGGAGTTCTGGGGACTCGAAGACCACGAAGTGGCCTACAGTTGGCTCCGGGCATTCAAAATGTGGCCCGGGAATGGAGTTCTGGGAAGTCGAAGAGCACGAAGTGGCCTACAGTTGGCTCCGGGCATTCAAATGTGGCCCGGGAATGGAGTTCTGGGAAGTCGAAGAGCACGAAGTGTGTGACTGTTGGCTTAAAATGAGTTCTGCGGCACCCTGTCCGGCACCCGCCCAGACCCCCCTGTGGAGTCATCTGCTGCTCTCTTTTGAGACCACTAGAAACCTATCAGTCTTCGCTGTTAGGTAATTTCAAAAGGAGGAACCGGCAGTAAAACGCCGCCCCCGCCAGCAATCGCCTTCTTGGCCGTTTCCCGGCCTAACTCCTGCAAGCGCACTTTGAGCCGTCTCTGGGCGAATGGCCGCCCCAGCGCCCGCAGCCGCCAGACAGCGCAAGCCCCGCTCCGACGAACAGCGCGAGGCTGAGAACGAAAGGCACCGCATGGCCAACGAAACCGAAGAGGCGCGGGCGAAGCGCGAAGAGCGCAACTTGAGGCGCCGCGTGGGCGGAGATTTGCACAAGAAGCTGACGCCAGAGGCGCGCTTGAAAAAGAAAGACGGGATATTCGACAAGCGCCACGCCGCCAACCCAGAGATGCGCACCAACACGCCGAGGCGCAAGTTCAAGAACGCACGCGCTTCTTGGGCGAACGTTGACGACGTTTATAAGCTTCGGCACGATTTTGCAAATCAGGCGCAGGCGCTGAAAATCATGACCCGGCGCGCGGAAGCCGCCGAGGCCCGCGCAGAGGCAGAGAAAGGCGCGCGCGAAGCGGCCGAGGCCCGCTCGGAGGCAGAGAAAGGCGCGCGCGAAGCGGCCGAGCGAAAACTCGCGCTGCAAGAGGGCGCCGAGTTGAGCGCATGCGAGCTTTACGGGCTTTACTTGCACGGTTGGGCTCGCAAATTGAGGGGGAGGGAGCGGGGCCACCGTCGAGGCCGCGCGAGCAGCGAGCCCCGCAGGCCGCGTCCGCCGCGACGCGGCGAGAGAAGAGCGCCTTCTCAAGCGAGCGCAGCGCAACGGCTTGGAGGAGCAGCCGGAAAGCGCGGAGCATCGCGCTTGGCAGAACAACCCTCGCACGAAGGGTTTGGAAGCACGGGCCGAGACAGCGGAAGCGAATCTTCAGAAAATCCGCCGGGACTGCACCGATTGGGCCACAGCGATCGGTCCACCCCCTCTTGTGCCAAAATTGTTTGACCGCCTTGGCCGCGAACCGACCAAGGAGGAATTGTAATAATTTATCGAAAGCCTCGCCGCTTGAGGCGCGGAGCCGCTCCCAACGGTGGTCTTGCAGATGTAAGCCCCGCCGCGCAGCTTTTGGATGAGTGCGTTTGGATGGGCGCAGATTAAGCCCTCCCGCGTCGCTCAATCAACATTTTGTTTTGCAATTCTGTTCCTCGAAAGAGCTGGCCTCTCAACGCTAAGTGTTGCGTAGGCCGTCGGCGTCAGGACGAGGAGATTGCGAAGCATGAATCCGAGCATGGAGATGTCACCAGAGCTAGGCAGTTGCCCGTTGTATTCGTCCCGCCAAGATCTCCCACGGCGTTTGATAGCCGCCCGTTCTTCCGCAAGTTGTGCTTGAAGGTCTTCCACTGCCTCCATAAACTCATCCACAACGTCTGGCAGATCCGCGGGTCGCATGTCGATGGGGGACCCAGAATCGTAACGTCCATCTGGGCCAGGATTGTGGACGATCGCCACTGGGCCGATCTCGCTCGCGATCACCTTCGCATGGTCTCGGACTTGATCGCGCAAAAGTGTTTTAACGCGCCTCACCGCGACGGCAGCCACATGGCGGCAGAAAGTGCATACGATGTGCCAACGTTGGCGCTGATAATTCAGCTGCAGCACTTGGGGCACGCACCTATCGGAAATGCGCTTGCGACAGCAGCGCAAACGGCCGCATCCGGCCTGTCGGTCACACCGTAAATCGCAGGCGGGCATGGCGCGCTCTTGGAAAACACAACGAGGAAAGCCGAGAGCGGTCCCTCCCTCTTGTCCGCAGAGCACGGTGCCGCCACTCACAAGCGGGGGCTGTCACTTTGCCTTCACTTTTGATTTGTTTCTGACCCGCAGCGGCCTCAATTCCGCTTTTGAGCCGTCGTGAAAATCTGGTTTTGGAGCAGTCGTCACAACAATTGCCAAAACAAGGGCCAGAGCGATGGCCGGGACAATGGCCAGTGCAATGGCCAGAGCAATGGTCAGGGCAATGGCCAGACCCGTGGCCAGGGGCAGTCCCGACGCCGCCGAGAAAACAAAATGAAGGCCGCGCGTCTTTTTTTTTTCGGCGGGCCTGCGCGCGGAGAGGAAGTGCTTCCTCGGAAGCCCGGTTCTCAAACCTCGGAGCCTGGTTCTCAAAGTCTGAAGCCTGTTTCGAAAGGTCGAAGCCCGATCCAGAGAGCGCGGAGCCCAGCCATTCGCTGGGCTTGTCGACGCACACTCCTGCTTCCGAAAATGCCCCATGGAGCATCCTGGATCCGAAATCGTTCAAAATGAGCCTTTTAAGCATACTTGTTGAAGGGTTGTTGGAAGGCTTTCAAAAAACGATTATTCGTTTCATGAAAACACCGCCACGTCCGAAGCCCAGCGCGCTCAGTGCGAAGCCCAGTTTGGAAGCCATGGAGCCCAGCGCGGAGACTGCGAAGCCCAGTTCGGGAACTGCGAAGCCCAGACCAGACTACGGAGATAGCACATTTTCGTCGAAGCCTAGACCACATCCGGCCAGCCCGATTTATGGAGATAGCGCTGTTTCGTCGAAGCCTGGCCTCCACGTCCCGGAGCCCGGTCTTCAATCTCCGGAGCCTGGCCCGCAGGCAGCGAAGCACAGCCGCGACTCACGAGCGCGAGGTGGGGCTCAAGAGCGCTTGCGGGGCTGTGCTGTGCTTCGGGGCTTTGCTGCGCAATTCTCAAGAGGCAGCCGTGGAGGCCAGGGAGACAGCACCAAAATTGCGAAGCCCGAGCTATTTGGCCGATTTGGGTCAAAAAGTTGTTTCAAACAGTTAGTTTTTAGTTTGTGCTTCGAGAAAATGGGCGCAAACCTTCGGAGATAGCACCAAAACTGCGAAGCCCAACACGACTTCAGTGGATTTTGGCACCTCCGCCGAAGTCCCGTAAGGCAGTTTCAAAGCCGCTAAGCCCAGACCATTTTGACCTTTATGCGCCCCGGCCGGAACCGCGTTTTTGCAATCTCAAAAAATCCCAACCTTAAGCCCTTATGTTTATGATAAGTAAATCCTCCACCTCTTTGCGCCCGTCGCCTCATAAATAGCCATCTGACAGCAGCTCTGGGTTCACGGGCGGCCTGCTTCAGGCATGCTTCGGAATCTCAGAGGCGTGATCGCTTGCGCCGTGCAGGGCCGGTCGCCTGACGGGTTTCTTCCATCCTGGCTCTTCCGGCGGAGCGCTCTAGCTTTTTGCTTTCGTTGGCCTTGCGGATGGCAGTCTCCAGCCGGCGCTTCTCCTCGCGCGTGCGCTCGGTGTCGTCGGTGGGCGTGGGCAGGCGCCGGTCCAGTTCGTCCGCCACTCGTTGGCCGGCCTGCTGGATAACCCGATCGCTTTCGGTTGTCACGTGGGCTTTAACTTGCTGCGCGCTCTGTCGGATCAAGTTGGGCCAGGACTGGCGGCGCTGCGTCATGAGCAGCCGCTCATACGCCACAGCTTCCGCCAGCAGGTGGAAGGTCTTACCCTTGTCAGGGCCCTCCGCCGTCTTCACGAAGACGTCGCCTTCTTGCTTGTACCTCTTCAGAGCACGTTTGGCGGCCTGGGCGTCTGGCGTCTTGGGCGGACGCGGCACGGAGCGCCTATGTTCGACACCTCTCGCAAGGAAGTAAAAACCGCTGCTAAGTATGAGCGCAAACTGGGCCGAAATGCTCGTTCAGCATCCTGCAAACCAGCGCCATCATGCTGCCAAGCAGCGCGCCGAGAGCGCTGTGCGCTCGGCAGCGGAGCTGCCTGGCGCTTCGACCGTGACGGCACCGGTCGAAAAGGCTGCGCATGGGCCTCCTGTACGCGCCTCTGATACGCATATGGCCCAGACGCAGCGACCGAGTCACTCGCAAAGTGCTGGGCGACTCCACAGCCTATCCTCGCCGCGGCTGCGCGCACCACAGCGCGAAACGCAGCGCGGAGCGCCTCGCCCGCTGGCGGCCGCCCACACGGCGCTTCGTTCGGCGCAGAGTCCTTCCACGACGCATGTTGCGAAGCAGCGCGCCGAGAGCGCTGTGCGCTCAGCAGCGGAGCTGCCTAGTGTCAGGCCAGTCGGTCAACAGCAGCGAGCCAGACGGAAGAACACAGCACGAAGAACACAGCGCTGCGCAACACAGCGCCCGCAGCCCAGAAGAAACTGCGCGAGGCGAGCTCCAGCGCAAGCTGACCAGCCGCGGGTGGGCCCCGGTGGGCGCGCTGTCCACCCTCGAAAGCGGCGCCGTATCACGGCGGCCGAAGTCCACGGCCGCCGCGTCACCGCAGTCGAGACGGCGGGCGCGTGAGCCACAAGCAGCGCCACAGCGCGAAGCGCCTCGCGGAGCGCCTGCCCCTTGTCGACGGCGGAGTGCCGCCCAGCCCTCCTGGAGGAGCCGCGCGCCACACGACGCGCCCTTCATCTCCTCCACGCAAAGCCAGGAGCAAAGTCTACTGCGGTCAGGACAGGCTGGATCCATCCCTGCGCGTGAATGGCGGGACGCTTGAGGTATGCACCAGGAGCGGCTGTTTCAGAGCAGGCTTCGGAGGCGCCTTGCACCATCACATCGACGACGAGGAAGCGTTCATTCGGAAGTTCACGGCCCCCTACGCGCTTCTCGTGGCGCAGAAGCTCTAGTACATAGACAAGCCACCACCTAAGGGAGAGGGCTATCAGCCAGCGACGCTGAGCCAGGCGACGCAGCGGGGCTGGGGCGCCGGGAGCGCCGCGTTGGCGCGCAAGCTGCAGGATAAATTCCACGGACGGAGCGTTGGCGGCAAGTCTGCCGGCGCGCGAAGCGGTGGCCCATCACAGTAAAGGGGCGAATGCAGACGTCGAAGGCCTTCCACGCCGCGCCGCCATGGCTCGGCGACGCCGAGCTGAGTCGCCTGCGCGCGTGGGCATGCGAGAACTGCGCTGCATCAAACATTGTCCGCGAGGACGGCATCATCGTCTGGAGAGCCGCCAAGGAGGGTGCTCGCACCCGTGAAGCGTTTTTGCGCTCCGTGCGCGCCACGCTCAAGCGTCTTGCCAGCGCTTCGCGCGCCGCGGAGCGGCTTCGACGTGTCCCAGCTGAAGGGCAGGTGGCTAGTTCTTACAGACGAAGGTAGGGTGGCCCCGACACAGCTGCCGCCACCGCCATCCGACGCTCCGCTGCCCTGAGTTGATGCGGACTAGTCAGTGGAGGTACGTACATCAGATCTCCAGATTCTCGCCCTTGGCAGCTCGCTGAGCCCAGCGCGAGTGCCCAGTCGCTTGCAGGTCGTGAAAGACTGACGTCTCTGCAGGCTCGCACCGCCTGTGGTCAGGATAGATCATGCGCGCGGCGCAGGAAATATACTCCCGCACAGGATCCATCATGGGGTCAGGTGCAATAGTACACTTCGGCCCAGCGAACGCCTCTACGACAGCCGCCGCACTCTGCGAGATGCACGAGGATGCATGTTGCGCACAGTGGGCCGTTCGAGTGCCGCTGGAGAGGTTGAAAAAGCAGCAGAGACGGCTCGTGGCGCGCGCCAACAGCCCACCAGCAGGGATAATATCCGAACGCGGCAGGTTCGCAGAGAGAAAAACCCGCCAGCGCCTGTGGGCAGCTGGTATAATTACTCATGGATCCAGGGGAGGCTTTGGAGTGCAATTCCATCACGCTCGTGTGGCGTAAAGAGTACACAGGGCGCCGCCCGCCCGGCAGCGCGCCAGTGTCCGCAGAACAATGGCGTGCGGCAAGCTCATGCGTAGGGAAAGCCTGCTGCGGCTGCTGGCGACCAGCAGAGTTTCTCATGCGGGGCACGCGCGGCGAGTTAATTCCCCCACTGCTGCAGTTAAAGAAAAATTGCAGCGAAAGAGCATGGCAACCGTCTCTGTAGAAAAACGAAGGCGCAGTGGCTCATCTCCCGGCGGACAACTCTTCACCCGTGCCTGCCGTAAATGAGCCAACGCAACCGATCAGTTCGACCAACCATGCAGAGAACGCCTTTCATCAATGAGCTTTGAGTTTTTTAGCACGCCAACCAGGCCGCGCGGCGACTGTCGCAGAGGCGTTCGCTGGGCCGAGTTGTAATATTACACTTCAGCACGCGATATCTCCTGGAGCGACATCAACTATCAAGACTGCGCGCATGATGTTTACTGCCCGATTTATCCCCCTGCAAGTGTTGCCGACGCAATACCTCCTCCCACGCACGATGCGCGCGTTCAGGATCTTCTCCGGCACGCAAGTCGGTGGTTGAAGCTTCGGTCTGCTGCTGCTGTGGGGTATCGCGCTTGCGCTTCGCGTGCGGGCTCGCGCTGCGCGGGGGTTGCTCTGGCTTGGACGCGCTCTTCCGTTTGAGCGGCGCCTTGAGTCGCTTCACGCTATGAGGCGACTTGGTATAGCCCGGCGACATGCACGCGCAGGGAGTTCCCAGAATGGACGGGTTTAGAACAATATTTGCAGCGGGCGCGCTCGAAGACCCGCTTCTTTGCAGTGGACGTCGGGGAGCAGCGGACGTGCCGCATGTGTTCTTTCAAACCCTTCCGGGTGTGGAGCTGCTTGCAATGCGGGCATTCAACGTCCTTCGGTGATTTCCTGATTTGCGGTCAACAGCAGTTTCCCACACCGCACATGGTACTTCTAACTCGTCGACGCCGTCGTCGTTGTCGTCCCCATCATGGCTCCCCTGGCGCCGTGAAATCTGCCCGCGCAGACTGCGCTCGCCCTGATTTGTTCTGCGGCCGATAAGCGTCAACTGCTGCTCTGCCGCTTCGATGACCATTCGCAGTGCGACTGCGGGGTGCATGGCGGGGGGAGAGGACAGAGTATGAAAGGAGGACTTAGATCTCTGATGGCACGGCGACGTAAGGCAATCATAGCATGACGATATGCAGTTGTCGCATCCGCCGCTTTACACAGCGCGACGGTCCTAGACGACTACGTGCGACTATCGCAGTTTCAGACGGCGCGCACGCTCTTCCCTAGCGCCCTGGCTTCTGCGCTCACTAGTTCATACGTCGCTCACGCGTAGAGGCCACCACACTCAGCTGCTCGGCGAGTGCGCGCCGTTGCGAGGCAGATCTCAACGCGCGGGTAGGCGATGGCCGCCAGCAGGAAGCAACACGCCACGGAGCGGTGCGTCGCCCCGTGACACACGAAGGGGAACTCGTCCGCGTCCACATCTTCAATGCGGCGGATTGCCTCGTGCAGCGCACCAGCCGTCGCCGCCTCCTGCGTCGCGACGACCGCTTGCACGCGGAAGTCGATCCCGTGACGGCGCTCAACTCGTACATGGGCGAGTGCGCGTCGACCCCTCGCTTGGCGACGTCCACGTGGGCATGTTCCAGGCGGGGGGGATGTTGTCCTGCGCGTGAGCGTACTGTTGCAGCCGGCGGTAGTTTGCCACGGGCTCGATCCTGCTGTCCACGCGCCCAGAAAGCGCGCGCCACGCCCTCTCCGCCGGCTCACTTATGGTGAGGTCGTAGCGGTTCGCGTACAAGCGCACGCAGCCCATGGCGGTGAGCGCGCCTCGCGTCCACGCGGCAGGAAGCGTCAGCGGAAGCAGAGGCGCTACGCGCCGCGCGAAGCGCTGCGCGTTGCCCCGACCAGTGCTCCGCAGGCCTGGCGGGGAGATACGACGCGCTGCAGCATCGGCAACCACCGCCTCGCCGCCTCCAGTGCAGTTCCAGGTATGCCCGTTTCCGCCCCGACGACACGCATTGCAACAGAAGCCGTGGCGGCGCGGACCTCCCAGGTGCGAGCACGGGTAGTGCTGACGGCGACAGGCGAACCCGAGCGATGCCATGGCTGTCGGACAAAGGGGAGGGGAATGCTAGTACGAAGCGGCTGCGGCGCAGTGGCTTGAGCTTGAAAGCGATAGAGCGCGACGACTACGTGCGACTGTGTGCTGCGACGACCATGCGCGGAAGCGTGTCGCGACAGGCGAACGAACCAGCGAGCAAACCAACGAACGAACATAACAGCAAACGCGAACTCTTATGTCTTTTGTTTTCTCCTCTGCTCGAACAACCTTCGTCAAGGGGTTGCCAGTCTTCAACGTACGGAGCGCGCGGCACTCGCCATGACGCTCAGTGCTCACACGCACACTGGGACCGCATCCACGCTTGGTGCCTAGGGGTCCATCTCGCAGCGCCGATTGCGTGTCGGCGCCAGCCAAACGCTACGTACAAGCAGTTCTAGCGGAGCGTCACGATGCGGATGTTCTCGTCGACCGCACTGCCGAAGGCAGGCCGTGCAACGGCGTCGTCCTCCGCGCGGGCTGCTGATGGCGTATCACGAGCAGCACCGCGCTGACCGCAGGCAGTCGCGCAGATCCCCATGGCTTCGCGTAGCGCGATGAGTGAACACCAACGCCCCCGGAGCGGCACGTCAATGCAGTAGCGGCGCAGAGCGGTGCGGATGGTGCGTGCGAAGCTGGCGCTCGTGCAGAACTCGTCCTTGAGGCCGACGAGAACGACGTTGCCAAGGTCGTCCCGGAAGATGCTCGACTGGGCGCGGTGGAGGTCCGCCCAGCGGCGCATGCTATTCACTTGGTCGTCGCGCAGCCCGCCAGGGAACGCGCACCTGAACGCCTTCGACGCGCGCTCGCGTTTTACTGATGTCGCGCAGTCGAAGTTGCACGACATGATGTCGATGCCGTGCGATTCCATGTCCCTATGCCATGGCCTCCGGCCGTGCACTCCGTGCGCTCGCTGCTGAGCGCGGAGCACGGCCGTAGGCCATCCATTCCCCAGAGCCAGTCGAGGTTGCCCGTGCTCCAGGCTGCGGAATGTTCAATGGCGCGACGCCCAAGGTCGGGCTTGGCTCGTGTCCGCCCCGGCTCTGACAGCACGCAGGACAGATTCGGCGTGGTGGCAATCTCCTCAAACTTGTTCGTCAGCACCTCCGCAAACTGCAGTGGTGGTGTCAAGAAAGATTATGCCCCGGCTCCGTGTGGGAATCATGGCAGTTCACACCGTTGATTACGCAGGGATGCAGGGCCATGTCTACACTTTACTGCTGGAGGGCGGCAAGTATTACGTCGGGCGGAGTAAAACCATTGAAAACCGCGCAACGCTTCTCTGGCGCGGGGAACAAGTGGATGATGCAGCACGAACCAATCCAGGTGCTGGCGTGCCTCGCAGGTGACACGAGGCTCGAAGACGTCGTCACAGTATCGCTCATGTGCCAATTTGGCTGGGAGCAGGCGCGGGGCGGGCGTTGGTGCCAGGTTGTGCTGGAGGGTCTGCCCAAACCAGTCAAGCGGGCGATGCTCCCTCTACCAGAGCCGTGCAGCGGGCTTGCTGAGCCAGAGGGAGGGACGTGCAGCACCCCGCAGGTCGATATTTCGGACGGCGAACTTACATCTCCCCAGCCTGGGCAGCAAGAGGTGGCCCACGGAGAGCTGAGCGGCTGCGACGTCTGGAAGGAGATGAGGCCTCTCTCTGGGGTCGCGTTACGAGTCCAAAGGCATGATGTCCCATGCAGCGCGCCCTCCCGGCCCATTTATCCGGTCTTCTCCACGGCGGGCCGCTCTGCCGTCTTGCTGTCAACGAGAGCGGCCGCCGTCTCTCCGCATTCCGGGCCCGCGCTCAGCCCGCACCCCTCCCGGTCAGTTGTCCTCGACAGGATCGTCTGGGATCTGCTCGGCGCTCGCCGCTCGCCGAGAAGAAGAATTTACGGCAAGACCGCTGCTTGCCGTCGAAAGTGCGCGCGCAGATTTTGAATTTCGACACCGAGAGAGCCGATGCAGCACACGCAGCAAGTCCGTCGTTTGCGGTGCGGCTTCAGCAAGTCATCTTGCGATATCCGATGAACGCCGCTCTTCACTATTGCGCCTAGATCACCCCCCTGCAAAAGCTCGAGCCCGAATGCTGCGCGCGCCCCTCCCAAGCCGCCCGCCGCCGGGCCTGAGAGAAGAAAAAGCTTGAACGTGAAACTGCGCGCAGAGCCGCGCGCCGCCGGGTTTTTCATCGCAAAGTATTGCGAAGCTCCCAGGCCAGATGCCGAACTCTGCCAGCAGGCCTTCCCTCAGCGTATGGCCAAGATACACAAGGCGTACTCGAGTTTTCAGCGTGCGCCTGAGTGCCCCCACCGTCTGCGTTGGGCTGTATGGGAAGGTGAAGAGCGCACGGCGTTTGAACACGCAAAAGGCGTTACACTCCTCGAGGCATGTGACATGGTTGGCGACGGCCATCATTTATCGCATCCGCGGGTCTCCGAGCCTCTCCCCCGAGATCCAAACTTGGACGCCTCGCTCGCCGCAACGTATGATACCCTGCTGCTGCAGTGCGGACGTCGAGATCACCTCTGCCCCTGTTTTCTATGCTAGCTGCTTTCATGGGTGCTGTGGTGGGCGATCAGCGTCCAACGTTGATCGCGGGCACGAAACGGCGGGGCGGGCGCCCCCACCCCAGCCCCCATGCTTGGGCGAGAGGGAGGGGGGGCGCCGCGCGGCGCGCAGCGGCGCGGGGCGACGCGAGCCCAAGCGATGGGCGCGAGGCGTCGCGCAGGCCGCCCTGCTTGCATGGGCGAGCGCGCGAGGGGCCATGTGCGCCGCCCAGGGTTGGGAGGGGCGCCACGCACGCTCGGCTGGGTGGGTGTCCAGTCCCGCTCGGCGAGGGCACCTGCGGTGTGGCTTTTGCCCGCCCACCGTGGCCATGCGCGCGGGCGTCATCGCGCGCTTGTCTTTGGCCCACGTGTGGCCGCATCTGTGTCTGTCCGTTGTGGCACTTTCTGCCCATGTGTGGCACGGCCTGCCGGTGGGTGGCGCGAATCTGCTTGTGGCAGGGCTCTGCCCGTGGGTGGCGCAATATTGCCCGTGCGTGGCGCGCATATGACCCTGCGCGACACAAGTTTGACCGTGTGTCGCACTTTTCTGCCCCGCAGAGGCCGCAGAGGCCGCAAAGGCCGCAGAGGCCGCAGAGGCCGCAGAGGCCGCAGAGGCCGCAGAGGCCGCAGAGGCCGCAGAGGCCGCAGAGGCCGCAGAGGCCGCAGAGGCCGCAGAGGCCGCAGAGGCCGCAGAGGCCGCAGAGGCCGCGGAGGCAGAGGCCGCAGAGGCCACAGAGGCCGCAGAGGCTGCAGAGGCCGCAGTGGCCGCAGAGGCCGCGGAGGCTGCAGAGGCCGCAGAGGCCGCAAAGGGCAAAGCGCAAAGCGCAAAGACGCAAAGACGCCAAGACGCGTCGTGGGTGGTACGCATTTGCTTGTGTGTGTGTGTGTGGCACAATTTTGTCCGTGCGTTCCATGCTTGTGCCCGTGTGTGGTACTGCCCGTAGGTGGCATATTATTGCCCATGTGTGGCACGCATCTGCTCGTGTTTAGCAATATTTTGCCGGTGTGTGGCACGCTTCTGCCCTTGTGTGGTACTGCCTGTAGGTGGCACAGTTTTGTTCGTGTGTGGCACGCATCTGCCCGTGTGCGGTGCTATTTTGCCCGCGTGTGGATTGCCTGTGCGTGGCGCGCATCTGCCCGAACACGTGATTATGCGGCTAACGCGAAGGGTTCCTGAGTGTGGTCCGCTTTTGGCACGTTTGCCGCGGTCCGCGCGAAGAGCAGCGGGGCAGCGCAAGAAGTTCGGGGGTTGCGCTCGAGCGGATATCATGGCCGCTGCAGATTTTCGCGCATGGATGGCTAAGGCCGAGTCCGAGGCCCCTCGCGGGGAAGAGTTTTACAAGAATTTTGCCGAATCGTTGCAACAAGATGATGTGTAACTCATTGGGCCCACCTGCTTGACGCGGAGCCCGGCTCGCTGAAGAGCCTCGACTCTGCCGGAAAGGCGGGCGGCGACGCGCGTGCGCCGCGGGCCCGCTGGTTTGGTTTGGCAGGTGGGATGCGTTAAGGCATTGGTCCGCGCGGCCCGCGAGCAGAAGGGCTTATGCCCGGGGCGATTCGCGCCGGCGGCGGGAGATCTATCCCGTCTCGAAGAAGCGCTGCGGTCCACTCACGAACCGATTGCCAAGCACGTATCGATTGGGCCCGCCATTCACAAGGTGGGGGCGGCGGGGTGGTTGCCGGGCCGCGGAAGCGCTATCGGTGGCGGTTGCGACAGGCGTCACTCCGCGACCTGCCGCCGACCTTTTGGCCATCATCAGCTGCGACCGACGCCCTGGAGGTTCAGGCAGCAAAGGCTGCGGCGCGAGGGCGTGGCCCACCCGTATGTGTCGCCGGACCTCAAGGCGATATCGCTCCGCGCGCGCCCGCGCGGATGGCCCTGCTGGCGCACGCTGAAGGCCTTCGTTCCCTTCTGGGCTTCTGGCTGGCGAATTGCCGGGAGCGGAGGTGGATCCCTCGGATGCAGTGGCCCAGAAAGGGCTGCTACCGTTCAACAAGTGGCACGCGGCCTTCGATGCGCATGCTGCCGCGGCTGCGGTCTTGGATGGCCAGCCGAGCTTTATGTCACTGTGGTGTCATAGGCAGCGCGTGCTGCAGGTGCGCTTCGCCCGCCCCGCGTGGCGGCGCGGCCCGGCGGTTGCGCGGCGCAGGTGGCCGCGCGCGCAAGTTCGCATAATAAGCGGCCGCATTTGGCGCTGCATTTCGACGTGGTTGCGCGCCGCTCGTGGGCAGAGAGATCCAGGGCGGGAGACCCGAGCTTCGAGGTTCGAGCGACGCATGTGTCTTTGCGCTCGCCCTATCTTTCGTTCCGCATTGGAGGTGAACCGCGCTGCCCAGACGTGGGACGAGAGTTTGCTGCGCGCGGCCTTGGCCGCGTATGCCGCAGCGGAGAGCAAGCCCGCGAAGACAGCGACGCCCCGTCAGGAGCGCCAGTCGGGGAGTGACCGCGGCGGCAAGGGAGGCCAGACGAGCGACCGCCGGGGCGACTGGTACCCGTCTGCGGGGTCATCCGCGACCAGTCATCGCGGCGGCTGGGACAACCGCGGTAGCTGGAACGCCGGCAACCAGGGACGGGGCCAAGGGCGATTGGTCCAGCAAAGGGGACCGCAAGGGCAAGCGCGGCAACCCGGCGGCCCCGAGGACGCCCGAGAAGCGCCTCAAGCGCTCATGAGGCGAGCCCGGGGTCGCGGGAGCGTGCGAGCGCGTTTGCACCGCGCCCCGGGCATCGGGTCGGTGCACAGCGCGATGGCGTCGCCAGCTGCCCTGCGAGTGAGCGTTGCATCGCGCGACGTGAGTGCCGGGGGGGCGCTGTGAGCTTCAACAATGCGTTGACGGTGTGCAAGAGGTGGCGCAGTTTATCTTTGCGCCCTTGCTGCATCGGGCGTCCTCAGCGTGCGCTAGCGAGGATTTGCCGAAACTTGAATTCACGCGTTGCGCGTTGGGATCTGCCCACGCGCAGCCGGCGTTTCCTGTTGCCGATTGCGAAATTCGCGACATCTTCGGGTGGTCCGCGGCGTCCGCCCCCAGCGATGTTGCGCGCGCGAGGGAGGGGTGGATCCGCGATATTGAAGGCCTTGGCCGCTCTTTTGTTAGCAGCGGCGAGGCGGAGGAATGGCGCAGGCAGGCGCCGGTGCAACTCAAACCCATAATTCGCGAAGTCAATATTCCATAGCTCCGTGCGCTCGTGGCGCGGTCGGAGTACGGCGATACAGGAATGGTGCATTGCTTTACGGAGGGAGCGCCGATCGTTGGGGCGCTGCCGTCAACGGGGAATGGCATTCCCGTGCAGAGGAAAGGTGTTTATCCGGACGTTGCCGCCTTGCGCATGGGCGCTGTGGCGCATAAGCAGTGCGCGAGGCCAAGGAAGCGAGCGCGCTCTTCGTTAAGACGCGAGAGGACGCCAAGCTAGGGCGAATGTCTTGGCCGATTTCTTCTTTTCCCGCGTCGGCGACCGCTGCCGAAATTGCGCGCGTCATTGGAGACGACGCGCGCTTGTTGCCCAGATCCCCCGTGGCGCAATGCAAGCCAGACGGGAGCGTCAAAATTAGACCCGTTGATGACGGCACTTGCGCCGGCATTGCGGAGGCGACGCTGCCTGGGGAGAAACTCGTCGTTGACGGGGTCGACCGCGTGGTTGCAGCGCGTCGCGCCTTCTTTGAGGCGCGCGGCGCGGCGTCAGCCCTGTGGAAGGCGGATATAGACGCCGCGTATAGACGTATTCCCTTCGCCCCAGGCCACGTGTTTGCAGCATGGAGCGCCTTCTTGGTGGAAGGCCGCCTGTGGGTCTCGCAGCATTGCGTGCTCCCCAGCGGAACGTCTGGGTCCGTGAATGACCGAGTGGCTGCGTTCCTTCGGCATGTTGCGCGGCGCCTGCTGCGAATCCCCGCGGGTCGGTATGTCGATGACTCTTTTGCCCCTGATGCAGCGGAATCGGCAGCGCACTGCATGACAGTTTTTGCGTGGCTTGTGCGCGCCATTCTTGGACCCGGCAGCATTGCCAGCGAAAAGCTCGAATGGGGCAACGAGCTTGTCTTGCTGGGTGCCAACTTCGCTTTCTCCGGCGTGGGCATTCATTGCGCCCCGTCGGAAGACAAAGTGCGCAAGTGGGCTGCCGTGATCAGACGCGCCCTCGAGTCAGAGAAACTCGAGCCAGGCGCGGCGTCGAAGCTGGCCGGCGCGCTATCGTGGGCCAGCCAGTCCATTTTCAAGCGATTGGGCATGGCGTTCCTGCGCCCGCTGTTTGCGCAGCAGCACGGCAGGTGCCCTCGCATCAGAATTCCGTTGCGCATAGCGTTGCAGTGGTGGCGCGAGGTGCTGGATTCCGGCGTCCACGAAGCGGCGGAGTGGGCAGCGCGCCCTCTGGACGCGGCTCATTTGTTTGCCGATGCGCGCAGCGCCCCTCCGCTAGTGGCGGCCGTGCTGTTCGCGCACGGCCGCGTGTGGTACACAGATTGGGCACTGGAAACCGCGGTGCTGGGGCTGTTCGGGCAGCGCGGCGACAATCAAATTATGAGCCTGGAGCTGCTGGCCATTGCAGTGGCCATGTCGTCTTTTAAGAATCTATTCTCGAGCACAGCGTTATAAATTTTCCTCAGATAACCGTGGACCGGAGCAGGCAGTGGCACGAGGCTCCGCGTGCCAGTTTGACCACACCTATCTTGTGCACGGGGTGTGGGTGCTGGCTGCCGAGCATTCGGCATCCGTGTGGGTCCATCGAGTGCCCTCAGTCGCGCATATCGCCGATCCGCCGTCGCGGGAAGATTACGGCCTGGTGCGCCGATTGGACGCGACCTATGTAGAACCGACGTTCGACAATCGGTTCTACGCCCCTCAGCAGTGGGCTTCGCTTGCAAGGGCCCTTTGAGTGCTGCCGCCCGCTTTGGTTGATGGCTAGTTGGCACGCGCTGCGCATGTTCTTTCGCGCGAACCCCGGAGCGCGTGGCCGCGCAGAGACGCGCGGTGAGATGTCGGACGCGGCGGGCTTCGCCCATTGGCTGTGTGTATGCGATTTGCGGCGGCAGCCGATTGACTTTTACGTGAAGCTTGTCGCGTGCCTGAATTCGCAAGATGTGTGTTCGCTGGAAACATCTGGCAGACGATGCTGATTTCAGCAGGCCTCTGTTGCCACCGCGCAGCAGTGACGTCGTGACGAGGCGGTGCGCCCGCAAGCCGCAGACCGCCGCGCGCTGTGGCCGCGCGCGGGGCTATCAACGAAGCAAGAATACAGAAGGGCATGCCAGCTCTCGAGGGCTTCTCCGTTGGACGGTGCAAGCGATGCAACGAAGCGGAAGCATCGCCGCCCTCGTGCCTGCCAGCCGCCGGGGCCTCGGCGGCGCATGATGCACGGCAGGATCGGCCGGGCCCACGCCCTCCTCCCGGCCCTCCGCCCGGCGGCGCCGGCGTGAGCGTCGCAGCGCGCCCGCGGCCGCCGCCCGGGCCGCCGCCAGGCTGGCGGCCGGGTCCCGGGGGCGCGGCAGAGACGACGGCGCCGGAGCAACTCTGCGCGCTCCTGTGCTCCGGCGACGCGAAAGAGGACCCCGCGGCGGGCTCGCGAGCTCGAGGTGCGTTCGTGGCCGTCATTGTGTATGCTGTTTCATACGCGAACCAATTGGCCGCGCCCAGAGTCCGCCCGACGCCAGCGTTTCGCCGCGAGGGCGCGACTGGGCGCGGCGTTTGGCAGTTGTCCTCGGTCAATGCAGTGCTAGGCATCCGCAGTGCGTTGGTAGTTGCGCTT
This sequence comes from Prorocentrum cordatum, assembly GCA_963575745.1. Lineage (NCBI taxonomy): Eukaryota > Dinophyceae > Prorocentrales > Prorocentraceae > Prorocentrum > Prorocentrum cordatum. The sequence continues at coordinate 368,204 of CAUYUJ010011847.1, forward strand.
CTCGAAGTGTGTCCTTGGGAGAGATTCCCCCTTTCCCATCAGCGCGGAGGATCTGCAGATCGCCAGTGCGCTGTTCCGCGTGAGCGGCACGTTTTCTAATTACTGCAGGCACTGGCGCACGGCATCCGAGTTGTTGTCGGTGTCGACTGCCGCCTTCGGTGAACGCTCTGTGAAGCGTGCGCGATTGAGCATCGCGAAGAGGTGCCCTGTGTCCCGAAGTGTCAAGCGGTACGTACAGCACGCCCTCCTGTCCAGAGTGGTCGCGGCGAGCCTCTCTGGCGCGGCGGCTGCGACAGTAAGAAGTGGCGTGGCAATGCTCATGTGCTTCGGGTATGCGTTTCTGCTGCGCCTACCAATTGAGTGCTTGCCCGCTGTCTTCGATGGCCCGGCATTCAACGAGCAGCACCGGGCATCGGTGTGCCTCTCAGCTGAGGCGTTAGGATTGCGCGCGCAGCGGCGTAAGAATTCGGAACGGCCCGTTATTATATGGCGCGCGTGCTGGCGCCACTCTGAGGGCGGCAAGGGCACGTGCCCAGTGCACGTCCTCGGCACATTATTCGTGATAGCGGGAGTAGGCACACAGGCCTTTGCGAATTTCTCTCCTGCCGACGCTGTGGCCGCCATCCGGGTTGCGGTCAGGGCCGTTGGCGCAGAGCGCCCGGAGAAGTTCGATACTAAAGCGCTTCGACGCGGGCATGCGCTCGACTCAGTCGAGCGCGGGGCCGGCCTGTCCGAGATACTTCGCGCGGGCGGATGGCGGAGCGCTGCCTTCTTAGAGTATTTGCCCGTTGAGACTCTTGAGCGGGACGCTGCTCTGAAGGCTAGAGACAATTGCTCGTCCGACAGCGACGCGTGAGGAAAAAGACTGGTCCTCGTGCCAGGTGGAGCGCGCGCCCGGGCGCTCCGGCGGCGCACTGTGCATTGGGTCTGCGCCTGCGCGCACGTGGCGCGCGCGGCTGGGCCTCCCGCCGAGTGCCCGGCGCTCTGCGACAGTGGGTGTTCGCACTGGGCGCTCGGCTAGGCCGGCGGCGCAGGCTAGTGCCCGAGCCACGGTGGGCTCGGGGCACTGCTGCGCGCGGCCAGGGTCGAGCGCCGCACCCATCGTCGCGGTGCGACGCGCCGAGCCGATTGGCGTCCGCGCCAAGGTTTTGTGTCAAGGAAGCCTGCAGCCTCGGCTTGGCGTGCTCGGCGGCGTGCCTGGAGACGCAACGCAAGGCGGCAGTGAGGGATTTCACAGTGAACCGCGTTGAAAAGCGCCGCGACCACAGGCGCCAACATTCGTCCGCCGCTCGGCGTCGAGCTTCGAGCGAGGCCGCTTCTTCGTTGTCCCGCCTTACTTTGCGACGGCAATTCGCAGTCCTGCGCATCGTCCGCGCCTTTTCCTTCGCTGCCTCCGAGTCTACGCCCACCTCCGCCGCAGCATATTCCTCCCCCCTACGCGCAGTTACGATCACAGCATCGAGGAAGACTTCGGGGGGCGCGCTGTTGCTCCGACGGTGCTCGGTCTTTTACAACGGCCCCCCTCTCCTCCTCCCTTCCCCCCCTCCCTCTCCTTCTCTGATCCCTCGTTTTCCCCCGCCCTCCTTGCCCCCTCATCTCCCCTCGCCTCTGGCCTCCCTCTTTCCCCTTCCCTCGCCTCCCCCACCCTTCCCCCTTCTCCTCTCCCTCCTTTCTTTCCCGCCTCCGTCGACGCGATTACCCTGCGTCTCCCCCCATCGGTTCCGGGCACCAGCGCAATTTCCCCCGCGCATTGTCACGGCGCCTGCCGCGGCTTCTTTTGCCTTTTGCCGCCGCCCCTTTTGCCCGGGCGATCCTTCGTCTGGAACCTTCTGTACTTGGTAGGTGTCCCCCCCCCTTTTGTCCGCGCCCCCCTCTCCCGCCCGGTCAAGCTCAGCGTCCCTCATCTGGTTCGCTCGCACAGCGAACAAGTGTGCGTGTGTGTGTGTGCGTGTTTGTGTGTGTGTGTTTGTGTGTGTGGTTGTGTATGTTTGTGTGTGTGTGTGTTTGTGTGTTTGTGTGTGTGTGTTCGAGTGTGTGTATGTGTATGTATGTGTGTGTGCTATGAGCGGTGCTGCTCTGCAAGTGTTACACGTTTTCTTGTGTTCTCTTGTGACCGACGTGTGTGGCCGGTGGGGCCCCTAATGCACATTGCGACGGTGCTCAGCGCCATGCCCAGCAACACAAATCATCATCATCATCATCATCATCATCATCCTCATCATCATCATCATCATTATCATCACCAGCATCATCATTATCATCATCATCATTATCATAATCATTTCATCATCAACGTCAGCGTCAGCGTCAGCGTCAGCATCAGCATCAGCAGCATCATCATCATCATCATCACCCGTAGCCATTTCGGCTCAAGTTGGCTCAAGCCGCTGTGCGCAAGCCACTCCTGGCGTGAAAACATCGCCCGTGGCGCAGGACGGAAGTACATGAATATTGTAGTCAGCGGAGGGACGTTGCATCCACAGCCTTCTCCGAAGGTGCAACCGCTTGGCAATTATTTCTTGCAGTCATACCGACAACGGCCTATTGGCATATTGTCCCATGGATGCTTGTGCTTGCGCGGATTTCAAAGTTTCTGCTTTGCAGTCATTGCTTCCCGTCGCCGTCGGCAAAGTGTGCTCAAACTTTCCAGAGGATTCGTGCCCGGACCCGGGCGTCTTGTATACCCGCCTCCGCCATTAGATGATGAAAGTCCCGATGAGATGTGCGGTGGCGCTGCTGATCGTCTCGATGAACATGGCCCACCAGCCTCCTGTGTCACGGACGTTCCCCTTGAAATGGAGTCTCGAGGCAGAGTTGCGTTGACATTGCTGAGCCTTGCTGTTCCAAGGAAACACACTACCATAAGACTGAAAGGCGTTGAAGAATCTCTTCGGAACAAAATGAAACGAGCTGGCGGCGGATGCAAAAACTTTGATGAGGCAAGCAAGCTCTATCGTAAAATTCCTTACCATGTTCGCAAGAGTGGCAGCAATGCTGTATGGACATACCTTGAAGACAAGGATGCGTCACACATAGTTTCACGTAAGAATGGAGGATCTGTCAATGCAGACAATCTTGTTTGGGAGAACCGGTCAATCAACAGAAGCCGTGGGGGCAGGAACATGTCGTCCAGAGAGTTGTTGCATGCAAGACTGTCAAATTCTTTGTGTGAAGTTCCAGGCGCCCTCAGAAACACAACCTGGGGTATATGTCAAGCATTTTGTGTGGATATGCTGTTCTGCTGCGCGGATGGACTAATTCTTTTGAAGCGACACGAGATCACTCCGCAAGATTTTAGACATCACATTTTGTCGACAAGAGCCAGTTTCCTATCTATTGCTCAGGTGGAATGTCTTAGTCAGGTAGCATCGTGGGTGCTGCCTGAAGCAGTGGTTTGTGCTTTCTGGTATGTTGGTGTCGCGACTTTGTCTGTCAAAGTCATAGTGATAGCTGACCAGTACTTCGCAATCGAAACTCCGATAGAGGTTGAGGGAAAGGTCGGCAGGTGCTTCAAGGGCCTAATCACGGAGAGACAAGAATTCATCGAAAGCTGGACGTCGCATGAAGAAGCAGATCTCGGCAACGTTCATTGTATTCGCGATGTCTCATCCTCGCAGTTTGTGCTCATCACTGAAGGGCCTGGCTTTGTGAGGTACCGTCCAACATTGAGAAAGGTAGTGGAAACTCGTGGTGAAATCCATGACGAAGTGGAGACGACGCTGACTAAGGAGACGTGGATCACTAGCACGACGACGACATGTCACAGGGAATGCGATGGTGGAGAGCAGAACAAGGACGATGAGGAGCAGATCCACGAGCCACAGACTAATGCAATATTTTGCAAGGATCGCCGCGGCTGCGGTCACGTGGACAACACCACTGGGGAGGTGGTCTGGACAAATGTGAAGGCAGAGTCCTGGAGCATTCGGCCGGAAGTCAAAGAAAGTATTTCGAAGGGAGCGCTCAGCGGATTTTTTTCAGTTATCTCCCGTGTGCGAGCCCGTGTCCGCGCTGCCGACAACGACGGCGTTGATTTGCGTATTTGCGATCCTCTACAGCGTTTTCCTCTGGATGTCATGCAGGGTGTCTGGCAGGGTATGGTGGAAGGTTTCTTGTCCTATCTTGTTTCTGACATTGGTCGCCGAGTTGGTTTGCCTGAGGGAGTTGAGCGTCATCTTCCCTTGCTTTTCGATGCTGTGGCGATCACCTGGGACAAACAGAAGTTGGGACTCCCTCTTGCGGTGTCAGCAGCAAACTCTGTTCTCTGGCACAGTTTTCGTTGCAATGTTCGTATTTCCAGTATTGTATGGGAAGATGGGCTGAGAGGAGTCGTGTTCGGTTCCGATTTGGGGCTGTTTATTGGCGTCAAATCTGTCAGGTGGAACGGCTTGTCAGGGAATTCTTATCATCACTTGAGTGCTGATGGGCTGCATTTATCTGGCACTGTTTCCAAACTTGGCACAATGCTTGGCATGGACCTCAATCCTGTTTGGAAGCTGGCTGGCCATTGCGTGGATTTCCAAGCCAGCCTCGGTCGAACAACTCATATTACATGGAAGCCTGAATCCCATTCCACAGCTTCTGTGACAAATTACGGCTTCAGATGTGATGTAGGAATCATTGGAAAGCCCGTGGTTCCAATACTCGCGGGATATGCGCGAGTTGATAAGATGTCAAGTAGTGTGGGTTCTCCAATTTTCCAGAAGCACATTGACATTCACCAAGAGCAGATTCGAGTGCCATGCATGCCAGGCATCTCTATTTCGGAAAAGACAACAGAGGTCAGCATATTCCCTTTCGTCACAATTACACATCGGCACTCTCGCATATTCTAGACGCTTCGCGTATCCCCACCAGCCCGTCCAGAAATGAGTCCCAGGGGAGTGGAGGTTATGAGGGAAGCGGGGGAGCATGCAGAAGAACAAAGGGCGGGGTGAGCCGCCATATACCCCAAGAGGGGGAGGATGTAGGAGGAGCCGTCGTCGTCGGAGTAGGAGGAGGAAGAGGAGGAGCAGGGGGAGGAGCAGGAGGAGGAGGAGGAGGAGGAAGATAAGGAGGAGGGTATGGAGGACTGCGAGGACGAGCAGGACGAGAAGGAGGAAAAGGAGAAGGAGGAGGAGGAGGAGAAGGAGGAGGAGGGGGAGGGGGAGGAGGGAGGAGGAAGAAAAAGAGGAGGAGGAGGAGGACAATGGCGAGCTTGGGGGCCTCTTGGGCCGTCTTTGGGGCCTCTTGGCGGTCCCGGGGGCCTCTTGCGTATCTCGGGGGGCCTCTTGTGGCCTCTTGGGGGTCTCTTGGGGGCCTCTTGGAGGCCTCATGGGGGCCTTTTGGGGCCTCTTGGGGCTCTCTTGGGGCGCTCTTGGGGCGCTCTTGGGAGCCTTCGAGGCGCTCTTGGGGCCATCTTGGAGGAGATCTATCAAAGAAGGGGGGTTCCCCAATTAGCGCTGCCCTAGAGTGCCTCGAGTCGCCTCTTGGGCGCCCCAAGAGGCCAAAATCCTTCCAAAACCTAGGTAAAATCAATGTTTGTTGCTTTCTCGCCTTTTCGCTCTTGGAGCCGTCTTGGGTCATCTTGGACTCTCTTGGGGCCTCTTGGGGGTCTCTTGGCAACGTCTTGGAGGCTTCTTGGGGGCCTCTTGGGGTCTCTTGGGGCCCTCTTGAGGCGCTCTTGGGGCGCTCTTGGGAGCCTTCGGGGCGCTCTTTGGGCCATCTTGGAGGAGATCTATCAAAGAAGGGGGGTTGCTTATTAGCCCCGCCCCTCCAGAGTGCCTCGAGTCGCCTCTTGGGCCCCCCCAAGAGGCCAAAATCCTTCCAAAACCTAGGTAAAATCAATGTTTTGTGTTTTCTCGCCTGTTCGCTCTTGGAGCCGTCTTGGGCCATCTTGGACGCTCTGACACCTCGCGACCGGCCCCGTCCAGGTCAGTGGGGAGGGGTAAGGGGAGGGGTAAACCCCTCCCCGAAGGGGAAGAAGGGGGTTGGCAGAGGAAACTCCCTAGACCACCTACGCCCTAAAGGGCTGGTAGGATTATTCTTCAGGAAGGAGGGGCCTTTCTCTTTGCACGACATCGGACTAAGCGACGCTTCTGCTCAGGGTCTGCAGGTTGGTGTCTTGCAGTGCCTTTCAAGAAATCCTGGAGAGGAGTTCTTATTGCATTCGGAGCATGGCCAAAAAGAGTTCAAACAGCGTTGCTTCATTGTTTCTAAGCATATTCTGGCCAGTGAAGTGGCACAATCGGCAGACAACACGGCTCGCCTGGTGGGGTTGAGCGGGCCCGGCGCTACAACGGTCCACATTGTTGTCGGGAGTGTGCTCAGTGCAGTCGCTTCTACAGATCATTCGACCAGTCTACGGCACAGGAGCATGGCTGCTCTGAACTATCTAGTTGCCTGCGGCGAATCCCGCCACTGTGCCTGGGTTGTAGGCCAGAGGCCTCTGGGATGCCTGCCAGGGTCTCTCGGGATGCCTCTCGGGAGCTTCGTGGAGGCCTCTTAAGAGTCTCTTGGGGTTTCTTGGTTGCTTTTTGGGGGCCTCTCGGATGCCTCTTGGATGCCTCTTGGGGCCCCTTGGGCGCTTCTGGGGTGCTCTTGGGGACATCTTGAGGCCTCTCGGGGGTCTCTGGGGGCCTCTTGGATGCCTCTTGGAGGCCTCTTGGAGGCCTCTTGGAGGCCTCTTGGGGCCTCTTGGGCGCTTCTGGGGGGCTCTCGGGGGCATCTGGAAAGCGTCTTGGGGCATCTTGGGGGCCTCTTGGATACCTCTTGGGGCCTCTTGGGAGCTTCTGGGGCGCTCCTGGGGGCATGTTGGGGGTCTCGGGGGCCATCTTGGCCCCAAGATGCTCCAGAGGCCCGTTCGCGGTCCCCCCTTCTGGGGTAGATTTTTGGATGCTGTCTCAAGCGAATCTTTTTTTGCGCCAGGAAAAACGCCGCGCCACAGCTGTTAACAAATCCTCTGGTCGTATTTAACAAAATACGAGAGATTCGGAGGCTGGGGGGGGGAGCGGCCTTTAGGAATCTTTAAAACTCAACATTCCAAGACTTTTCTGAAGACCAGGGCACTCCACTACGTGCAACAGGCACGGTGGCGGATATCATGTTTTACCATTATCGTATTCTCGTATATGATCATATACTAGACTGAATTGTATTATATTGTATTACATTGTGCTATACTATATTGTACGATATTATAGAATACGATGCCATAGTTTCTTATGCTATGCTACCTGCTCTGTACCATTGGATTAGATATTAGATGCAGACGTACATGTATATATATATATATATATATTGCCATAGACTACATAACATATTTTGTTACAGATATGTATATACATATGTAGTTTTTAATGCACCTATATATAATTTCATGCATACTATACAATGCCATCCTCTACTCTACTCTTTTATCGTACTGTATAGTCAGCGGTATCATTGTATAGTATGGTACAGTATCATATAGTACAGTATCGTATAGTAAAGTATACGATGCTGTATTATACTGTGCTGTACTGTACTGCGCTGTATTATTATTTTATATTGTAATCTATTACATCAAAATTTATCATATGATATTTCAGCTTACTACATTAATTTAAGTTTTACTATATTGTACTATATTATACTCTCCTATATCTCATCTTACCATTACTACACTATACTATACTATACTATACTATATCATCCTATACTATACTATACTATACCATACCATGCCATACCAGACCATACTATGGTATGCTATGCATTACTATACTATACTATACTATACTAGACTATACTATACTTTAATATACTATACTATCCTTTATTAGACTAGACCATACTATACTATACTTTACTGTACTTTACTATACTATACTATATACTATATACTATATACTATATACTATATACTATATACTATATATTATATATTATATACTATACTATACTATAATATGCTAAACTATATATTATATTATACTGTACTATACTGTACTGTACTGTACTATACTATACCATACTATACTATACTATAGTATACTATACTATACTATACTATACCATACTATACTTTACTATACTATACTATACTTTACTATGCTATACTATATTATACTATACTATACTATACGATACGATACGATACCATACTATACTATACTAAAGTATATACTCTACTGTACTGTACTCTACTGTACTGTACCGTACTGTACTGTACTGTATTGGTCTATACTGTACTATACTAAATCATTATTATACCACATCATATTATATTACCTTATATTTTATAATAAAATAAATTAGATTAGACTACACTACATTATACTGCACTGTACTAAACCGTACATCCTAAACCATATTTCATTATTCGGCGGCTCTGCTCCGCTCCCGAGCGCTCCGGGGCGCACCCCGACGCTCCCGCAGAGTTTCCAACTCTTCCGGACGCTCCCGGGAGCGCTCCCGGACGCTCCCGGAGCGCTCCTCCTGGAGCTATCCCAGACGCTCCCAGACGCTCCCAGAGCGCTCCCAGACGCTGCCAGAGTCAGCAGGGAAGGGGGGCGATGCATCCGACTGTCTGCGAGTAATGGGGGGGTGCCCTGTGAAACACTTAACAGAACCAGCAGACAGCACTGGGCATTCCTACACGCCCCAGCGTGCCGCAGGCACGGTGGCTGATTTTCTGATGAGTGTCCCAGCTCAAGGACCTACTGCGATCCTCCTTCGGTGCGTTGCGCGATCCGTTGCTGCCTTTGCCTCGTGCGAGGGCACGTGGAAACGTAAGATTGTCAGAGCAACCTTCGCCATCGGCGAGTCAGTGATCCTTGATGTGTTCAATCGCGGTGTTCGGAAGTACGTCTCTGCATCTTGTCCAGGCGCCTTGAGATTGCACGCAGGCAGTCATTTTGGTATGACATTTGCGGACGGTTCCCAAATTGGTGTTGGAAGGTTTGCGTGGAAGAGGACCATGAAAACGAAGTCGCGTGAGTTTCCGATGGAAGAGGAGTTGATTGGAGTGAATGCCAGAAAGTCTATTTGGATTGTTGCAGGTGTGCGAGGCAGGTTGGGCAAGCGAAAACGTACCATTGAGTTTGAAGATGAAATGGACGTCTCAAGTAAGCGACGCAAGTTGAAGCGACACATCCCGGAAGAGGTCACAGGTCTAAGCATAAGTGCCGACGTGTTTGGCGTGCAAGCTTTGGAGCTTCATCTTGGACGGCAGCAGACGGAGGAAACTTTTGAAAGCATTGAAACAGTCAACGGTGGTCCAGTTGTGAAGGGTGAGCGCCGTCGAGACATAATTTCTGCGATGGGTTTAGCCAGTATGTCTCGAGAAACCATAGCAGTGAGCAAGAATCTCGAGAATAACCGCGGGAGTATTCGCCAGCGCGAATTGAAAGTCTTAGGCATTACTTTGCGAAAAAAGCGTTTGCAGACAGGGGAGCAAGTAATTGTCGGTTCCTTCAAGAAGTACGAGGCCCGTTTGGGCATGTGGGATCCGGATAAGAATAAATGGGAAGTAACTGATACGAGATCAAAAGAAAAGTATTATTTTGAAGAACGATGGATCCGTCTAGACAAAGAGGCGGCAAGGCCCATGCTGGGAGCATCCAGCGAGTCACTTCCCCTGTGACTGTTCCAGTGCACTCGAAGGTTAGAATTGAAATCGAGACGCGGAGGGTACTCCAACAGCATGACCTGGGGACTGGAGGCTTGCAGTGGATCTAGTTCCCAGGGGGGCGTCAAATCATCACCATCATCGTCGTCGTCGTCGTCGTCGTCATCATCGCCATCGCCATCGCCATCGCCATCGCCATCGCCATCGCCATCGCCATCGCCATCGCCATCGCCATCGTCATCGTCATCATCATCGTCATCGTCGTCGTCGTCGTCGTCGTCGTCGATGTCGTCGTCGTCGTCGTCGTCGTCGTCGTCGTCGTCGTCGTCGTCATCATCATCATCATCATCATCGCATTCGTGTAATCACACATCAGTGTATCCTCTTTCCTGCCCGATGCCTGTTGCCATTTGGGCTCAGACGCTCGGCAAAATTTTGGATAGCTGTTGGGCGCCTGATGCTGGCCCTTGGGCCGGGCGCCCTCGATGTCGCGCGGCGACGGGTCGGCGAGGTGCTGGAACGCTACGACCTCCTCGGGCCCCGCTTGGCGCTGCAGGCGGACGAGCGCGAGTTCGAGTTAGCGCTCCGGCAGGTGGCGGCGGCTGCGGACCTCAGCGCCGAGGAGGCCCGCCTGCCGCTCCAGGGGTACGTCGACCAGGCGCTGGCCGAGGGGCCGATCCAGAAGTGGCTGCGGGCGCTCTGGGGCTGCCCCGAGAGGGCGAGCCTGGCCGACGCGGTGGCCGTGCGCGTCATGGCCGTGGCGGCGGACGCCCGGCCGTGACCCTCCGAGGCCTGCCCGCCGCCATGTGCCAGAGCGATGGCTGGGACCCGCTGCGCGAGGAAGAGCCAGAAGCCGGACGCGGTGGAGAGCCGCCGTGGTTTGGAGGAGCGGAAGTGGGTCCGTTGGAGGCAGCGCCTGACCTTCCTCTTCGAGCATATGGAGGCGCCCTCGTTGGGCGTGGCGCGCTCATGCATGCACTCCGAGCGGGCACTGGAGGGCCTCACGGGCCGGACACGCCTCAACACAGTGAGGCCGTACGTGCGCGCGGTCGAGACGCTGCGCAGGTCCCGTTCCCGCGGACCGAGGTGCACTTCATCGACTACGTCCACGCCAGGGCCATCGAGCCCTGTGGGCCGACAGTGCCGGGGCAGGCGATCCGCGCCCTGGCCTGGATTGAGCGCGCGGCGGGCATCCCGGGGGGTGACAGGGTGTCGGGGCGGCCCGAGGTCCTGCAGGCCTTCGCGAACACGGAGATGCTTCTCAGCACGGGGAAGGGGCCGACGGTGAGAGCTGCCAGGTTCCCCAACGCGTTCATCGGGGCCCTCGAGCAGCTCGTCGTGGACATGGACGTGCCGGGGTACCTGCGCGGGGTGGCCTGGCTCCGTCTCGTCAAGGTCTGGGCGGTTCTGCGCTACGACGACCACAGCTGGCTCCCCCCGCGGCGCCTGGCCTTCGTCGGCGGCGGGCTGACGGCCACGCTAGTAAGGATGAAGACCAGTGGGGCGGGGCGCAAGATGCCAGAGCTGCCATTGGTCGTGCCCTCCCAGTGCTACCTGCGGGATCCGTCCTGGATCAGGGTGGGCTTCGAGCTGTGGCGCGACATCTCGGACTACGAGAGGGACTACTTCTTGCCGCGCTGCGATGACGCTGGGCAAGAGGTGGTCCGCAAGCCCGCAGGGTACGCGGAGGCGGCAGCAGCGGGGCAGGAGGTGATCCGGAGGATGGTGGCCGCGGATGGGGTGCTCTCCGAGCAGCCCCTCCTCTCCGAGGAGGTCCTCGGCTCCTGGACAGAGCACTCGGAGCGGGCTACGCTGCTGTCCGGCCTCGCGGCGCTGGGCGCCTCGAAGGGCGACCGCGACTACCTGGGCAGGTGGTCGCCGGAGGGCGCGGACACTTATACGAGGACGTACCGCGCAGTTGTCACCAAGCTCCAGGCCCAGTTGGCTGCGGTGCTGCGCTCGGGTACTGCCTTCGTGGACCTGGAAGAGGCCTCGGCGATTCCAGACCTCGCGAACTGGCTGGTGCTGAGGAAGGGCTTCCAGGAACAGGAGGCGGGCGACCTGGCGTCCAAGATTTACGAGGACCTGTGCACCAGCGCCGGGTGGGTCCTCGCGAGGGTGCGGGGCGTCTACGCGGCGAGCCCGGTGGCGGAGCTGGGTGCAGAGCCGCTCGAGGATGAGGGCACTGTCGAGGTGGTTGTCGGGGCGACGGCGTTGGCCGAACCCCAAGCCGCTGGCTCCTTCGAGGCGTTGGCCTTCGCGTCCTTCGAGCGGGTGGCCGACGAGCCCCAAGAGGATGACAGGTGGCTCCTCACGCAGTTCGGGGAGCAGCTCGAGGAGCCCGGGGGGAAGCTGCCCGCGCCGCTCGCGGAGCAGCCCGCGGGGCCCGAGGGGCAGCCGCCCGAGGAGCCGCCGCTGGACACTTTCCTCGTGGGGGAGGGCAGCTACCTCATCTCGTACACGAAGAAGCGCCAGGTTGCTTGCTTCCACAGGGTGGGCGGCTGCGGCTGGGCTACCCATCGGACGCCGCTCGACTCGGTCTACTACGACGAGATGCCCAAGCCGGCGTAGTACGACAGGGTCTGCCAGTTGTGCTGGGTCAGCACCCTACGTCTGCAGGCGGCCGCCGAGGGAACACGGCCCCGGGTGCAGAGCGGGGCAGATCAAGGGGCGGCCTCCGAGGGCGAGGAGGAGGACTCGGGCAGCTCGTCGAGCTCGTCGAGCTCCGATTCCAGCGGCGACGGGGGCCCATCGGACCCACTGGGGCCGGGATCACGTCCGCTTGCAGGGAGAGCGCCGACAGCGTGAACCCCACATAACTCAATGAGTTAGGGGCTTCGCGCGACGGTACGCGCGAGCCCGCTTGAGGCCCAGGGGCGCGCACAGAGCAGTCCAGTCTGCTGTGCCCCTCGCAAATGCCAGGAGCGCCTCGTGCAGACGCCAAGAGCCCCCAGGGTTGCCGCGCTCGGTGAAACCACGCTCTCGGGCGGGGGGGGGCCCCGCTGGGCCCCTCCCTTGGCGCGCCTCAGGGACAGTCCCGAATCCCTGCCCACAGGTGGACACTTCCCGGTGCGAAGACCCCTCCCCGGTCCTGGGCCCTTCCCGCCCGCGGCGGGGGGAGGGCGGGGGATTGGGCGGGGGACCTCGCCAGGTGGCGGGTCCTATGGAGGGCAGGTTGGACTTCGGGACCGCGCGGCATGCCCGCCTCTTGGCGAGAATGGTCGGTCGTCGCCCGATTCGGAACCATCTTTGCTCAAGTTCGGCGTCGACCTCGCTCGGTCAGGATCAGAGGCCTCGCCTGGTCTCCGGGGATCCAGGGTGCGAGGCTCGCAGCTTCGCAGTGGCCAGCGGCTGCAGCCAGTTTTTCGAGGGACGACTCCCCAGCAGGGCGCCGCGGCAGCTAAGCGAAGAGGAGCAGAGGACCGCGCTCGCGCCAAACACAGGCCTGAGCTTCCTCCTCGCAAGGGAGAAGGTCCCGATATCGATACAAGGGCAGCTGTACCACAACCAGGTGAGGTCCCTGGGCGCCTTCGCAGCCCTGATGAGCTCGGTGCAGGACGTCCGGTATTCTGCCAAGGATCAGCTGGGCGTCGACGGCGCGGCGGGCATCGAGCCGCGGGTGGCCGCGGTCGCTCTGGTGCGCGCGTGGCAGGCCGCGCGCACGCGGGTCGAGCAGCAGCAGAAGATGGAGGGCGGGTGCGACGCCCGCCAGGTGATCAAGCCGCTGGGCGTCACCGACCACCAGGCAATGAAGCAGGCCTTTGAGAAGGCGTACTGGCCTCTTACCGAAAGCCAAGCACCAGCAAGGTCTTACCTCGAGGCCCGGCAGACGGAGATCGAACGAGGAGATATTCGGGCAGAAACGCTCACCGCCGTCTACTCGGCAGAGGAGGACCAGGAACCAAACGCGTTGATGCCCGTGTGGTCCCGGACGGCTCGATGCAGTTTCGGAAGGGGGCGGCCCACCAGGTCGAACTTCCAAATGGGCCGGAGGCGCTGCGGAAAACATCGTGCTGATTGGCACCGGCATGGTCATGCTCGGCAAGTACCGCACGAACCGGCAATAACTGCAAGGGTGCGACCCACAGCAATTCCAGACATACTTGGACTACCTCCTTGGGGAGCGCATCTGGAACCTCGTGGCGCGGAACGCCGAGGGGGACGTCGTGGCGCACACCCATGGGCACAGGTGCTGCAGTTCGCAAGAAGGCCTGGCAGCTGGTCCTCAACGACCACATACCGTTCCACCGTGCGCTCAAGCAGGCGATCGACGACCCGGTGGTCAAGGAGCGCTATTTCACGACCCCCCTGGCCTTGGCCAGCCTCGCGAGGCCCAGACAGCCCCCCCGGAGCCCACCACCGACCGCCCCGCCAAGAAGCACAAGGGCGGCGGCTCCAAGGGTGGAGGCAAGGCCGGGGGCCAGCCACAGCTCACGGACGCAGGCGAGGGCCAGGCCTCGCAGACGCCGGACGGCAAGAAGACCTGCTTCAGGTACAACGGCAAGACATCGAAGTGCGACCCGAAGCGTTGCCGCTTCCTCCACGTGTGCTCGCTCTGCTTCGCTTCCGGACATCTCGCGCACGAGTGCAGAAGCGCGGCCGGCGGGGCCGACAGACGGGGCGAGGCCTTCTCCAGGTCGTCGCCCACGCCGCTGGCGATCACGAACGGCGCTGGCGGCCCCGGTGGCAGAGGAGGCTGCCGCGGCGGCGGCGGCAGAGGAGGTGGCCGCGGCGGCGGCAAGTGCCATTGATGCCAGGCCGAGGGCGGCGGCAGCATTGGGCCAGGGGGATCAGCACCCCCCCCGCGCAGCCGCCCGCAGACGCAGGCCCCGAGGGCACGCGACCCCGCAAGGCCCCAAGGGCGACGCCGCCACGCAGGGAGGGGGTCGCCGGCCCCGCGAGGAGGAGACAGCCAGGGGCCAGACCGCGGCCGGCCCGCCTCCGCGGAAGGGCAGCGCGCCGCCGCAGCAGCGGCGGGGCCCCACAAGACCCATTGGGTCTGGGGCCCCGTCGCCAGCCCGCCGGGCGCAGCCCGCAGGAGGCTGCCACCCGCCCGCCCACGGGGCGCCGCCCGCTGAAGGTGCTCTACCTCTTCGCAGGCCACAAGCGGAAGGCCGACGCCGCGTCCTTCGTGCACATCTCGGCATCCCCGCGGCGCTGGAGGAGGTGGACCTGGTCAGATCGGCCGACGCCGACCTCTCCGCCTCCGCGCTGCAGGGTGACTACCTCCGCAGGCTGGCAGCTGGCGAATGGGACATGCTTCTGATCTCACCGCCCTGCAACATGTGGTCCAGGGTCGCATGGCGGAACCGACTTGGACCGCGCCCGCTGCGGTCAGCCCAGCAACCGTGGGGGTTCCCATGGCTCGACGGGACCGACAAGGTGAAGCGCCAGGTCTCGAACACGCTGGCCCGGTTCGCCTTCGACGCATTCAAGGCGCAGCTGATTAGCAGCCCGCAGGCGGCTGGCCTACTCGAGCAGCCCGGGGACCTCGGTACCATCCAGCATGGGGCACACACCTTGGTCGGCCCCGCGCTCCGCGGGCAGCGCCCCGCCAGCATGTGGCAGCTGCCCATGGTGGACGAGCTCCTCGACCTCGATGGCGTGGTCACAGCGGCCCTCCACCAGTGCAGTTTCGGGACGCCTTACCCGAAGCCGACGCGCCTCAGTGGTCGGTTCCCGGGACTGGACTCCGACCACCGCCTCTACGTGGGGCGCCCCCAGTTCGACGATGACGGCGCCTACATCGGGCCGCTGCCGCCGCCCCCGCCGGGCCTCGAGTCGCTGGAGCGCCGGCGAGACGACGCTACCTTCCGGACCATGGGTACAGCCGCATGGCACCCGCAGCTGTGCGAGTGGGTGGCGCGCGGCATCGGCGCAATCGCCGAGCGGCTCACAGCCCGTACCGGGAGGGGCAACCTGACCTGGAGCCGCACGGCGGACCGCCGCACAGAGCGCGCAGCCGACGCAGACGCACCGAAGAGGGGCCCTCCCATAGAGTGCGGCCCTCTCGGAAAGGACGCGGTCTACATCGGCAGGGGCTATTCCAAGATCCCGCGGAGCGGGTGGGGCAACCCCTACTGCGTCAAGCGCTATTGCAGAAAGGGGGCTATCAAGGCCTTCGCGGAGTGGCTCCCGTCGCGGCCAGATCTGATGGAGGCGCTCTCGGAGCTTGACGGCAAGACCCTCAGATGCCACTGCGACCTCGGCTCCGATTGCCATGGGGACGCCATCATCGCGGCGTGGCACGCAGAGAAGGAGCGGGCGACCAGGAGGCCGCCGCGCCATTTCGGCGGCACGGGGCCGCCGCGCGGCTGGGAGGGCATAGAGGGCACGAGGGACTTCCACGACGGGGCGGGCCTGATCTCGCCCGGGCGCTGGGACCCGGACCGACGGAAGTTCCCAGACTGGCCAGATCTGAGGACCGAGCTGTTCGAGGAGATCGCGCGGTCCCTGGGCGGCTGGGAGGCCGCGGAGCGCGCCCCCGTTCGCCATGGCACTACAGAGACACCCGTCGGGGACCGACCCGAGCGAGCCGTCGGACCTCGTGCCGAAGCAGGTCTACGAGGCGGCCAGGAGTGTCCTCACGAAGTGGCTCGGAGCAGAGGGCAGAGCAGGCCACGGGGTCGACCTGGGACACATCGCAGGGGGACAGCCCATCTGACTCCTCCTGCTGGGGGCCCTCCTGCGCGAGGCGGGGGACCCAGAAGCCGACATGATGAAGGAATTGGAGACGGGGGTCAGGGCGGGCGTCCTGCACGACATGCCCCGACAGGATGGAGTCTTCGAGGAGCCCACGAAGTGGCGCCTCGGCCAGGACGCGATCGAATGGGCTACCCCAGAGGCGGCCAATTATGGCAGCGTGGCGGACCACGGCGACTGGCTCCGGGAGCACCTGGCGGGCGAGGTAGAGTCAGGCCGCATGGTCAACATGTCCAGAGAGGATCGGTACCACCGCTACGGCGACCACCACGCCATCGCGGCGCTCGCGGTCCTGGAGGGCGCGAACTGCAAGAAGCGGCTGGTGCACGACGGCACGCACGAGGTCGCCGTGAACAATCGGATACGGTGCAGGAACCGCCAAAACCCCCCGGACCCGTCAATCCGGGGCCCGATCCCCGACACCCGTCAATTATCCGGTGTGCGGCAACAAATTCCGGTCCCTTTTGAAAGCGGTGGGGAGCGGGGGGTCCCCGACGACGGGTCGTGGAAAGGGGGGGAGGGGGGGGGGCTCCCGACGACGGGTCGGGGGGGGGGGGGGCGACGACGGATCGGGAAGGGGGGGGGTGGGGGGGGGGGGGGCCCCCCCCCTCTTGGGGAGATCCAGCGGCGCACCCTCCCTAATCATGCCCCCCAGGCAGCGATGCGGTTGATCACGCGCTCTTGCCTTCTGATCGTGGCCTTCAGCTCCTTGATGGTCTGCTTCTGCGCAGCGACCTTCGCAGCGAGTCGAGTCCTGCGCTGATCAGCGGCGTCGGCCATCAGCCAAGCGATATGGAATGGACGAACGATAGATATTGTAACGAAACGCAGCGCGCTGCGATTTTGAACCAAAGTGGTTATGCAGAAAGAAACTAACAGCGCGAGCGCGTGTGGTGACAGTGCTTGCTGTGCAGCGGGCGCAGTGCGCTTGGGGGTGGCCCATGGCCTTGCTGGACAGCGCAGTGCGCTTGGGAGGGTGGCCTAGCCCTACGGCAGCGCAGTGCGCTTGGGGGTTGCTGCGCTTGGGGGTGGCCTAGTCTTGCGGCAGCGCAGTGCGCTTGTGGGGCAGGGACTGAAACAGCCTGTGCGTTAGAACGTGGTTGCCATGTAGACCTGACTGCGCTCCGCGCTGCATCTGTATTATGTTGCCAACGTATAATTTACCGCATGATATTGATTTGCGTCGAATATATTGCCGCCCGCCCAAAGCAACATTCGCCGCCCAAAGCGACTGCGCTGCGCCTCCCAAAGCGCTTTGCGCGCTCGCCGTTTGAAGGCACCGGGCAACCCGCCCGCAGGGGCAGAAGTTTGCGCCGCCCGAGCGGCGGCCGAGGCGACCGGGCAGCAGGCGCCATGGCTCATCTTCGCCCCGAGAAGAGCGAGGATAATCCTTGTTTGGGCCGTGAAGACGACGACCAGGGGTACGCGCGTAATTGCTGGAGAGTCTCTGCATGCCCGAGGAGTGATGCATGCGGGGCAGTTTCGTGGAGCAAGGTGGAAGCTTGGTCGTACTAGGGTCGGGATCAGGTGCTGTGCTACGTCGAGCACCATTTGATGATGGGTAGTCTTCATGACCTGAGCGACGATTCGGCGAGCCTGATCCTGGATGAGGAGGTGGATCCAGAGATAGAGCTGGGGAATTACAACGACAGAGAGGTATACAGATTTAGTGTGAGAAGGCCAACCCTGCACCAAGGCCGCCAAACTTTCCCCCGCCGCCAAGAAGCAGGCCCCCAGGCCGCGCGGGGCAGCGGGCCCCCAGGTCCCCACGTCGGCGCAGGTCAAGAAGCAGGGCCAGCGACCCCCCCCAGGGCGTTTGGGGAAGGGACAAAGGCAAGCGCAAAGGCAACGGCAAGGGCTACAAGGACAAGGACAAGAGCAAGGATAATGATGGGATGAACGATCAGATCCAGCGGCTGACTTCTTCGTTCGGTGAGATAGCCAGTCACGTCGAGGCAATGAGAAACATCACCGTTCCGAGCCTGCAGGGCGGCCGGGATGACGGAGCGCTGCAACCCATCATCGGTGCTCGGGGGCTGAGTAATGCAGCCAGGGTTGAGATGAACATGCTGCTTGAGCTGCGTGGAAGCATGGGCCGAGCGGCCGAAACGTGTCAGCGTTGCCAGATGGCAGCCGACGGGATCGCGAACGCGTTCAGAATGTCGTTGCCACTTCGAGAGACGTCGTTAACCGAAGCACGCAGCGTTTCGCGGAAGGCCTCCTGATTGGACGCCCGCCGTGGGCCCTCTGATGCGACAGCTGCGCAGCAGCGGCCTCTGATGCCATGGCCGCGTGGCAAGCGCTCGCGCGCTTCTGCGGCAGCGCAGCGGCAGCGCGGCAACAGCTCAGCGACAGCTTGGACGCTAAACAAACGAAAGCGCGACCGCCCGATAACACGTCGATAACACCTCGATGACGCCCCGATAACACCCCGTTAACACGCGATAGCAAGGTTATCGAAATGAGATCGAGGTGTTATCGAGTGCTATCGAGTGTTATCGGTGTCGATAACATTCGATAACACCTCGATAACACCTCGATAACATTTCGATAGCATTGTTACCGGGTGTTACCGAGCTTGATAACACCCGATAGCAGTGTTATCGATATGGTATCGAGTGTTATCGAGCTCGATGGCCCTCGATAGCACCTCGATAACACCTCGGTATTATTTCGATAACATGCTATTGAGCGTTATCGGTTTGTTATCGGCTTGTTATCGAGGTTATCGGGGTGTTATCGGGCGGTCGTGCGGGGGCTTGTACCGGGGTGTTATCGGGGTGTCATCGGGGCGGTCGAGTTGTTATCGGGGTGTTATCTGGCGGTCGGGCGGTTACAGCCGCTCTCATCAATCTTGCAACGCACTTTTGCAGCGCAACGCGCATGGGTGAGGTCGAGTGCGGGCGAGGTGGGTTAGAGCGGCAAGCGCTTGGAGGCGAGGAGAATCAGCGCCGCGCGCTTCTGGGTGACGGCGACGGCGACGACGAACGACGACGACGGTTGCGGTCGATTTTTGCGCAATGCGCTCCGCAAAGATCGCGGCCAACTGGGCCTCAAGGAAAACCTCAATACACTTCCCAGACCAAGGTGTGCCGCGCTGGCAGCGAGGGCCATTTAATTGGGCTCCTAGTCCGCGCTCAGGGGGCAGGGGGGGGGGGGGGGCAATCTGACCGGCAGCTGCCCCGGCCCATTCCCCCGCGAGTCCCGGCGGAATCCGCCCCGCCGCCGCGCGGGTCGGGCGTTCGAGAACTTTTTGTTTTTCCGTGATGCTAGCCGCCCACAGTCATCGCCTTACTAAAATTGAATGGCAAATGAGCTCTCCCTGCTCAGCTGCCGCCGCGTACCTTGCTCGGGGCTCGGGGGCTGAGTAATGCGGCCAGGGTTGAGATTGACATGCTGCTTGAGATGCGTGGAAGCATGGGCCGAGCGGCCGAAACGTGTCAGCGCTGCCAGATGGCAGCCGATGGGATCGCGAACGCGTTCAGAATGTCGTTGCCGCTTCGAGAGACGTCGTTAACCGAAGCATGTAGCGTTTCGCGGAAAGCCTCCTGATTGGACGCCCGCCATGGGCCCTTTGATGCGACAGCTGCGCAGCAGCGGCCTCTGATGCGATGGCCGCGTGGTAAGCGCTCACGCGCTTCTGCGGCAGCGCAGCGGCAGCGCGGCAACAGCTCAGCGACAGCTTGGACGCTAAACAAACGAAAGCGCGACCGCCCGATAACACGTCGATAGCACCTCGATGACGCCCCGATAACACCCCGTTAACACGCGATAGCAAGGTTATCGAAATGATATCGAGGTGTTATCGAGTGCTATCGAGTGTTATCGGGTTCGATAGCATTCGATAACACATCGATAACACCTCGATAACATTCCGATAGCATTGTTACCGGGTGTTACCGAGCTTGATAACACCCGATAGCAGTGTTATCGATATGGTATCGAGTGTTATCGAGCTCGATGGCCCTCGATAGCACCTCGATAACACCTCGGTATTATTTCGATAACATGCTATTGAGCGCTATCGGTTTGTTATCGGCTTGTTATCGAGGTTATCGGGGTGTTATCGGGCGGTCGTGCGGGGGCTTGTACCGGGGTGTTATCGGGGTGTCATCGGGGCGGTCGAGTTGTTATCGGGGTGTTATCTGGCGGTCGGGCGGTTACAGCCGCTCTCATCAATCTTGCAACGCACTTTTGCAGCGCAACGCGCATGGGTGAGGTAGAATGCGGGCGAGGTGGGTTAGAGCGGCAAGCGCTTGGAGGCGAGGAGAATCAGCGCCGCGCGCTTCTGGGCGACGGCGACGACGAACGACGACGACGGTTGCGGTCGATTTTTTGCGCAATGCGCTCCGCAAAGATCGCGGCCAACTGGACCTCAAGGAAAACCTCAATACACTTCCCAGACCAAGGTGTGCCGCGCTGGCAGCGAGGGCCCCTTCATTGGGCTCCTAGTCCGCACCCAAGGGGGGGGGGGGGCAATCTGACTGGCAGTTGCCCCGGCCCATTCCCCCGCGAGTCCCGGCGGAATCCGCCCCGCCGCCGCGCGGGTCGGGCGTTCGAGAACTTTTCGTTTTTCCGTGATGCTAGCCGCCCACAGTCATCGCCTTACTAAAATTGAATGGCAAAGGAGCTCTCCCTGCTCAGCTGCCGCCGCGTACCTTGCCCTGGGACTTGGCCTTGGCTTCGGCCTTGGCCTTGGCCTTGCACTGGCTCTGCTGGCTCTTGGCTGGCTTGCGCATGATCTTGCCCTTGCCCTTGACCTGCTCGCTGCCCTGCTCCTCCTCGGGGTCGATGGCGGGGGCCCCGCCCTCTCGAATGCCATGTCCCGCCGCTTTGCCAGCTCGTTCTGCTCCTTGACCGTCTTGCGCTTTGGCCCTGGTGCGGCTGGTTGCGCCCGCTCCCACGTCTCCCCGACATGGCCGCCGCGCGCGTTCCATTCCTGGGCGACCGACGCCCCTGGCCAACCATCGTCCGCACAAGTCGTTTTCCAATGCTTGTGCTCGTAGAATGTTTTCTGGTGGGTGGCGCCCTTCATCTTCTCGTCGAGGCCCACGCCCTTGCTTGTTTGGCTGCCGTTGGGCATGGGCGTCGGGCCGAGCGTCGGGGGGGGGGCTAGCGTCGGGGCGCTAGGTGCGTCTTCGAGCCTAGATGGCCACGGACAATAAATGAGAACGGCGGGGGGGGGGGGTCCAGGCCAATGCGCTCCTCTCTGATGGCGTGCGTACATACAAGGACATGACTATAATACTACTGCTGCCCTCACCGTTTCACAGTCTGCTGGTGGCCGCGTAGCGTCGCGGACAATCGTTTTCACTTGTGATGGCGTCTGCGCGACGTCGGGAACCATCGCCCTTTTTCTGCCTCCGCCATATAGGATCATCCTGGACGCCTGTAGCAACAACTTCGGGAATTCCGCGGAGGTGGTTCCGATCGCGAAGCGCGCGGGTGCGATGCATGAGAATCAACCAATGAGAATACAGCGCAATGCGCTCTAAAGGCAGAACCACTGAGTATACAGCGCAATGCGCTCTAAAGGCAGCGCAATGCGTTTTAAGAGTGCATGTGTATATTAGGATAAAGCGCAATGCGCCCAGTGAGGGCGAGCGCAATGCGCTGACGCTGCAGCCGTTTCGGCTCAACGGCCGCAATTGGCGTCTTTGGGATAGCGCAGCGCGCTCTCATCTGCTGTGACAGGATGCCGCAGCTGCTTCCCTCAGGCATGGCGCCCGCGGAGTTGGACATGGGGTTGAACGCGGGGGGCTCTTTGCTGCAGAAGGTTTGGGGGGCACCGTCGGCCAAGTGGTGGGCGCCGCCTTCGGATTATTGCCCCGATTGCCCCGGGTCCGAGCATTGGGGCATCTGTCCAACGGAGGCGTTCAAACTTGGCCACGTGCATTTCAACCACAAGATCAGCATTCCATTCGTCGAGAAGCCTTTTTGGGAGAAGGTGGTAAGCCGTGGACGCCGACTACGACGACCTACATGTACATGTGCATGATGCGTCAGCAGAAGTTCGATCCCGCGGAGCCGCCGAGGACGCGGGCGGAGCTCAACAACGATGTATGCATGAACGGTTGCCAGTGCCAGTTGTTCTACGACAGCGAGCCCATTGGCTATAGCATCTTCTCGATGCTCGGCGATCCCGACTTGATGAGTGCAGTCGGTTCGGATACGCAGTATTCGGTCACGCATATTTTTGGGCTACTGCCCAGAGAAAGCCCTGCGACATGCTCTCTCAAAGCAGCGCAATGCGCTCTAAGAGTCTGTATGCATACTAGGATACAGCGCAATGCGCTCAGTGAGGGTCAGCGCAATGCGCTGTCGCTGCAGCCGTTTCGGCCCCTGCGGCCGCTACTGGCGGCTTCGGGGTAGCGCGGCGCGCTCTCAGCAATGGCAGACAATAGCTGCGCCATTTGCCAGGCGGGCTTCGAAGGCGTCACCGACGAGAGCATATATCTTGGGTGCATTCACAAGTTCCACAATTACTGCATCGAGAATACCAGATAATCTGGAACTTCGCAACGCTCGAGGAGGTACAGCGCCCGCAGTGTAGGCTGGACGCCCACGACTTGCTACAGAGGGAAGGGGGGCCCCTTGGCGGCCCCACGCTGGACTGCTTGTCATCAGACGAGATGCCCGCGGAGCCCGCGGAACCCGCGGAGCCTGAAGATGCAGGCGGCAACGGCAAGGGCGCGGGCAAGGGCGAGGGCGAGGGCAAGGGCCGCGGCGGCAAAGGCAAAGGCAAGCACAAGGACAAGGGCAACGATGCTACCGATACAAAAAAATACCTGCGGCTACGGAGCCCGACGCGCCTGAGAGCAAGGGCGCTGGCAATGGCAAGAGCGAAGGCAGGGGCAATGACAACATCGAGGTCTCAATTTGGCCAAAGCATGATGGAGACATCAAGACTAAATTTGTGTTTTGCCAAGAATGCGGCTCCCAAGCGCAGCGCAGCAAGGCCATCATCAGGGGCAAAAGGCAAGGCGCGTTCAAATGCAACCCGTGCAACGTCAGAGGAGCGAAGTTTAGCCGCGCCTTTGGGAAGACCCCGACATGCTTCAACGACACTTCGCCCCATGCGACGCAGCTTTTTCGAAGACATGGCTGGGGGGGGGTGGGGGGCAGGCGGAGGTAACTGCTGCTCAAGCGTATCTCGCTAAGTTCGAGGTGACCGGAGAGTACTTCGAGAACGGTGGCACGTTTCAGCCGCTGGGCCATTGGAAGCAGCAGGGCTACGACGCGGCTGCCATCCAGGCGAAATCAAGGGAGTCTGGTAAGCAGCGCCACCACGTCCTCGGACTTTGCTGCAGGCTTCGCCTGACGACCACAGGCGAGCGCGTTCAAAGAGGGCGGAAAGGGGCGATCCTGCGCCCAGGGGCTAGCTGTCGGTCGGGCAACGAGGTTGAGGCCGCAGGCCAATATCCCCGAAAAGCCAGAAGAGCCAGAAGCGTCAGAAGAGCCTGGGGAGCATGACGAGAATAGCGATGACGATTCGAGCTCGAGCTCTTCCCCATCACATCCGGACAAGAAAGGTAAGAAGGCCAATAAGAAGCAACAAGGAGACGAAGAAGACAGATAAGGAAGCGAACAATAATACCAAAAGAGATAAGGCGAAAACGGAGAAGGCCAAACACGATGAGAAATAGCTTCAGAAAGTTGCATATATAGTGTGGGGAGCGTTGCGCCAAGCTGGGCCCAGCGCTGAAGTCGCTGTGGGATGCGCTCGCAACCCCTGCGAGCAGGAGGCTGGCTCAGTGGCTCGCAAGTCAAACCGAAGACAAGAAGAGCGGGATCGGGGCCATGCAGGCCAAGGCGCCAAGGGCGAAGATGTCGCTGAAGGGCGACGTGCATGAGCTCAAGGACCGAGGCGCAAGTGCAGCATTCGCCCCTGCGCCCCCCCCCCCCCCGCCATTCCCCCCCCTCCCCCTGTAGAGGAGAGGATGGGGGAGGCCAGGGTGCATCAGGATGGGATGGCGTTGGCGCCCTGCCCGAGGATGCAGTGAGCCTTGGGGGCCAGACAAAGATGCTCGTGGCCCTCCTGAACGTGCAGTTCAGGCATAGGCAGCTGCAGCAGTGGACCATTTGATGCAGTCGGGCAAGCTGATGCAGTCTTCGGGCATTAACATTCTGCTGGGATGGCATTGCTGGGCTGCGCGGGCTTGATATCGGGCGAACTACAATCGAGCCAGCTGAAGCACGCCCAAGCGCTCAAGCGCTGCATGGGGGGGGGGGGGGGCGCCCGAGCGCGCGCGATGAGCAAAGCAGGCAAGCGCATGCGCTATATATAGGTATAGGCATGTATGCATGTATGTAAGTATGTGCCTATGTCCACCCATGTGCCAATCGCAGCGCAAAGTGCTCGTGTAATCACCGCTTCCCTTCCAGCGCTTCGCACTGTTTCTGCGCTGTTCACCTACAAGCGCTCACGCTGATGAAGTTTATTTTCGCAAGCACGCTGTTTGGCGCGCTGCGGGCCCCGTCGTCCGTTCCCCACCGTTTGTTCCCTACCTGGGCTCTGCCTAGAAGGGTTCTTGCTCGCTTGGCTTAAAGGGGCCGGGCAGTGCAAACCGCCCCGGGCGTTCCCCCCAGCCCCCTGGGAGCCAGGCAAAAGCAACCGCAAAGGCAAAAGCAAACTCGCGGTTCTCCCAGGTGCGCCCCTGGGCGCCAAGCAAAAGCAAACGCAAAGGCAAACTTGAAGGCAAAAGCGGAGGCAAAGCAAAAACAAAAGCATAGCATAGCATAGCATAATATAGCGCAGCATAACATAGCGCAGCCTAGCCTAGCCTAGCCTAGCCTAGCCTAGCCTAGCCTAGCGCAGCCTAGCATTGCCCAGCATCGCATAGCATATCATATCATTTCAGACCATGGCATAGCATAGCATATCATAGCATAGCATCGCGCAGCACAGCATCCACTATTGCTGCTATTTATATATGGATGTTTTCACAATTTTCAGCCAAGTAGTGACAGCTCTGACCGCACTCGAACTGTGTTCCGTAATTCTCAAGGCTCAAGCAGGCCACGGCCTATGCACTTCTTTCGGCAGGCTGCGCGCGAAGCCCTTCCCGAACTCGCCAGAGGGGTCTCCAACAGTCCCCCTATCTGGGCACAGCCGGCAAGGCTGCCCGGACTGCTCGCCAGTGGTGCACTGCGCGCTGCGATTGCCACTCGGTGGAGCCAACCAGCTTTAAGGAGGTAGTCCACGAGCGCCCGCCGGCGCTGGAGCAGGCAGGGCTACTCGCCGGGGTCCCGGCCTCGGGCATCTTCATCGGCTTGCAGCTCGAGCGCCTCGCGCCGGGCACAGTCGCTGGGCGGTGCGCCCGGAGGAAGCCAGCTGCTCAGGCTGGCTCGAGGGCGTCGCAGCAGTTTACCGAGCCCACGCCGCCGGTCGAGGCCTTCGACTTCGCGGAGCTGGCCATGGCCCAGTCGGCGGCCGTTCGCGCCCGACGGGCCTCGCGTGTGCAGCGATGGCGGCGGCGGCCGCTGGTGGCCACCCCCATCGGCGTGATGGGGTGGGATTTATCGCCATGTTACAACGTTGCGGGGCCAGAGCTCTGGCATGTGCGGTGCTGCGTCGGCACGCCGCTCACTTATCTCGCGGGCGTTGGGGTCATGGCCCCGGACCGCGACGAGCACGAAGGGGAGCTGCTGCGCGGCGCGGACGTGGTCGACTGGGTCAAGCTCCTCAGCGCCGACGCACTCGTGGCGCAGGCTGGCCCGCGCGCCTCCTACCACCGGTTCCGCGTGCTGACGACGGTCGTTGAGCTCACCCAGACGCGTGTTCAGTGCTACTGCCGAATGGGGCTGGAGCCCCCGGCGGGCGTCGTCCATCCTCTGGCGGGCGGGGCGCCCATGGCCGGCGCCCCCGTAGGGGGAGCTGCCGCTGCGGTTGTCTCGGCCGCCGCGGGGGAAGGTCCAGCGGCTGGCGCCCCTGGCGTTGCTGTTGGCGGCGCTGCGGGCCCCCCTGGGGCAGGCGGCCCCGCCGGCGGCGCTGCGCCAGCCGCCGCACATCCGCCCGCCCTCTTGCCCGCGGGCGGCGCTCCTGGAGGGGGCGCTGCCGCGGGCGGAGTTGTTCCCGCCCCTGGAGGGAGTCTCGCCCGTCGCGCCGCTGTCCTGGGCCCTGGCCCTGGAACTTGCCTATGGGTCTGCGGGTCTATTGTGTCAAACGGGTGCGCACTTCTCGAACGCCACAACAAGTGGCGAGCAGATTGTAATGTTCAGCCAGGTGATCTCCATGTCGACTCATACGAATGTGCCTGCAGGTTGCTAGAGACGCTCGCGTGCTACGACCAGCTCAACTTGCCGAATGTTGCTTCAGCCGAACTGACAGCCCGTGAGTTCCAAGTGGCTGAGGAACGCCACCGAGACAAGGTCACGGGGGGAAGTGACGATCGCTTCGACACCCACCTCGCGCGAGGCACGGACCTTGCGCGCGGCAATCTTTGTGTCATGCCCGCGCTCTCCGAAGGAATACTCTGTGATGAGGGAGCGCCGCAAGGCGCGCGAGGAGCCTGTCCTGGCGCGTCCCAAGAAGGGCCCCAATGGCAACAAAGAGCAGGAGCAGGGGTGATGCTTCCCCTTGCGTCTCCGGCTGGCCTGCCTGCACTAGCTGTAATTAGTTGCTCAGAGGCGTCCGGCCAATGCCCTGCTCGGCATCGCGACACCTTTCCGCTGCCTGCTCCGGGCGCTGTTTCCGGCGCTTGCGTTAAGGCATCTCTATCTCGGGGCACCGCCAGGCGGCTGGCTCGGAGTTCTCACGCCTTGGCCTGGGCTCGGCATGGCGTGGACTGCCTCAATCAACTTTTTGGTTTTAGTACTCCGCCTTCGTCGGTGCGGAATGCTAGTCAGGACGGCGCCCTTCGGAACATTGAGTCGGCTTACCTCGGTGCTCCCGCCCCTCCTGGCGACCCCTCTTTTTCGCACGGAGCCCTCGACGTGCTCTTTGCTGGGTCAGGTCTCTATTCGGATGAGTCCTCTACCCAGCGGCCGTATGTCAAGAGCAGCGTCTCTTGGCCCGCTAGGGGCAATGCTCCGTCGGCTCTTGCTGACTGTCTCGCGCGGGCCGACTCGGATTGGCTCGGCTGCTGGCGCGATCATATGCTAAGATCGCCCGCTGCTGCAGAATCTTTGCGTGCGGAGCTGTGTCCGAATGGGCCCTAAACTGACCCTGTTCTGAAGCATCACCCGCTTGCCTACGGCGATTTTCTCGCAGAGCTGAGGCAGCGCGGGGTGGTGAAGTATCGCAGAGCCGCTGGACGTGCTGCCACCGTCGGCGTACTCTTTGTTGCCAAAAAATCTGGTGACCTCAGACTCATTTTTGACACGAGAGCTGCTAATGCCAGTTTTGTTGGCCCTCCTCGGACACGTCTTCCTACGCCGGGAGCCTTCTCGGGGCTTGAGAACGTGGGGAGGGAAACGTTCTTTGCAGCTGGTGGCATCGAGTGTGCTTTTTATAAGCTTGCGCTCCCCGACGGGCTTGACGAGATGTTTAGGCTGCCCGCGATCGCGGCCAGGCACTTGGGCATCGTGGAACTCGACGAGACCCCTGTGGTCCCTGAGGAAATGATTGCTCCGTGCGTCTGCGTTCTTCCGATGGGATGGTCCTGGGCCCTGCACATCTGTCAAAGCGTCCTTCGACACGCACTTGTGAACGAGGTTTTCGATGCCACGAACACGATCGAGGACGGACTACCGGCGGTGTCTCTCACGTGCGCGTCGGACACGGCGGGCGCTGGGTATGTCGATAACTTCATGGTTCTGGGCTCGGATCGAGCCGCCGTCCGACTGGAGTATGCCGCCGACTGGAGTCCTTAGGTCTTTCAGTGCACGAGCCGAGCCCTGCCAGCCGAGAGGTGTGTCGGTGAAGGCCCAAAATCTGTGGCATCTGCGGTATGGCATCGAAGCTTTGCTCAGGCGCGGCGTGTGCAGCGGCTCGGCTCTTCAGGTAATCATGGGACACATCACCAGGATTTCGCTTCTTCGAAGAGGGGTGCTGGCCTTTTTTCAGCGCTACTTATAAGTATATGCAGTCTGTGGGCGAGACCCCGCAGAAGCTATGGCCAAGTGTTCGGCAGGAACTTTGGACGTTTCGGTCGATCCTCCCTCTTCTGTTCACCAAGATCGATATTCCTTGGCACAATGTCATCGCCTCCTCCGACGCCTCCCTCTTCGGCATCGGTGCGTGTACTCGCGTCGTTTCGCCGGAGCGCGCAGGCATCGTCGGTCGGTATGCAGAGCGCTGGAGGTATCATGTGGCGGGCGCTGAGAGCGCTCGGGAAAAACGCCCTCAACCTTTCCTCCGACATCGGCGAGCAGCCTGCTGGCGGTTCGCCCCCCGCATGTTCGGATCGGGTGCCTCGAGCCTCTGGAGACCTCGTGGGCAACACTGATAGCGTCGACGAGTTTACTGATGTCCAGAAGTTTCCGGAGGTTTCGGAGGCCAGGTTCGAGGAGGTGCCGAGGGGCAGCCTGGAAGGCCCGTGGGTCACCGTGCTCGCCTCGAAGGTCTTCGGGTCCGCCAACATCTTGGAACTAGAAGGTGAGGCCCTCATGGTGGCCGCCAAGCACATCCTGAGGTCCTCGGAGACGTTCAATCGGAGGGTGGTCCTGCTGGTAGACAACTTGCCGCTGGCGCTCGCGGCCTGCAAGGGCCGAGGCGCCTCTCATCACCTACTTCGGCCTCTTCGCAGATTCCCTCGGAGCTCAACCCTTCGGGCGCACCCTCTCGGGGCAAGCTGGGCTGGTTCGTTGGGCCGCATCGCCGTGAGCGTCTGCAGCGTAGCCTTCCTGGCTCTAGCACTCTGGCGACTGACACCCTTCCACCGCTTCCACCCTTCCCTGTGCTCTCGGAGGTCGGCACCTCCGGTGGCGTCCACGACTGTCAGCATGGCGCCGATGGCCGCTCGCGGCAGGCGGGCGCGGACGAAGGCTCGACCAGCGTCGCATGTCGGCCCACTCAGGGGGCCGCGGGCGTCGTCAGCGTCTTGCCCAACGTAGCAACGGCAGGTGAGCGGCATCCTCAGCCTGCTGGAGCGCCTGGCCACCAACCAGGGCTCCGAGCGCCTGCACCTGGGCGCAGCGGACGAGAGCGACAGCTTCTGCCGGAACCTCGAGACGGACTGGAGCTCGCGGCAGGAGTTGGACAATCTCCTGGTCTCGCACATCCGCACGGAGTTCTTGGGGGGGTCGAACGCCGAGGAGGCCTCCAAGATGCTAGCCAGTCTCTCGCACTTCCTCCCGGAGTTCCACAAGGCGACGGCCGTGAAGTTTGCCGGGGCGACCCTCTGCCTAGCGGCCTGGCGGCGGAGTGTGCTTCCGCGCTTGAGGCCTCCGCTCCCACGAGCGGCATCCCTCGCCTGCGCGGGCTGTCTTCGCCACTTGGGCCACCCGCATATGTGCCTCTGGGTGGCGCTCACGTTCATCGCCTACTTGCGGCTGCTCGTGACGTTCCAGCTGCGCAGCCTGCACCTGGCGGGGCCGAAGGATGCAGCGGGGCACCAGTGCAGCTCGTGGGGGCTGATCCTCCACGACGCGTCGGTCGGGAACCTCAGCAAGTCAGGGAAGTTCGACGCGGCTGTCCTGCTCAACCGCTGCGACTGGCTGCTGCCCTCGCCGAAGGGCGTCGAGGCTCAGTCGCATCCCGGCGACAGCCTCTGGGGCTTCTCGCTCGCGGAGCTGCAGCGCCGTTTTGCGTCGCTGGTGCGGATCCTCGGCCTCGGCCTGCTGTCGCTTCACTTCCGTTTGCTGAGGCACAACGGCGCGAGCGACGACCTCGGGACCGGCTCCAGGAACCAGGAGACTTCGCGCCTCCGCCGAGAGATGGCGAAGGTGCCCGGGGACGCGGTTGCGCTGGGACATGCCGTGGAGGCGAATTTCGGCAACTTGATGTCCGAGGGCTTCGAGGGTCCGCTGTTGGCGGTGCGGCCTCCAGCGTGCCTCGCCGATGCGCTGGGCTCAGGCAGCGCCGTCAGCCGCGGCCTGCAGGAGACTTCTCCGAGGACGAAGTCCGCAGGTACCTGCAGCGCTGCTTCAGGGCCAGCGCCACTCCTCAAGTCCATTCCATGAAGAGGCTAGTCTTCTTGGAGCTATTCTCAGATGCTGGGAGAATTGGAGATGCCTTGCGAGCTCAGGGACATCGCACTCTCACTTTCGATATTGTACACAATGCGAGAGAGGACCACCTCGATCCTTCTTTTCAGAAAGTCATCAAAGGCTGGCTTTCCTCAGGCTGTGTTGCAGCGCTTTGGCTTGGCACACCTTGCACGTCATGGACTCGTGCCTTGAGAAGGCCCACTCGTAGCAGCGACCTGCCCTTCGGAGTACCAGACCTGTCCGATGCTGAGAAGGAGCGGCTCAGGATTGGCAATGCCTCGTTTATGTTCAGTGTCGTGTTGGTCAAAATGCGCATTTCCCTTAACGTGCCAGTCTTCCTTGAGAATCCTAGGGCCTCTATCATGTGGTGGACACCGCAGATAAAGACCCTCATGCGTAGCCCCGTTTTCTTTGACGCCTGCTCGGATTGCTGCCAATGCGGTGCGCCCTGGAAAAAGGCGACGCGGGCTGGCGTCTGGCACGGTGGCAGTCCTCTCGATCTTTGTTTCGCGCGCCGTGGGAAGCAGGGTGTTTGTAGCCGAACTAAAAAGCGTCACGTCGAGTTCTCAGGAAATGCGCTTGGAGGGCGCAAGTGGACAAGCACCGCGACTCCGCACCCTCCTGCTTTCGCCTCCATCGCCACCGCTTGCATCACCAGTGCTGCTGAAAAGTTGAAGAGTCATCGTTTGCATAGTCTTTATAGTGGCCTGTGATGCGGCCTTGGCAGGCCAGAGTGCTAATGTGGGATCGGGTGCGGTCTCGAGCTCGAGGCTCGATCGATTCTCTTTCTCGTGTCTTCCTTGCAGTCTTGGGTTTCGCTCAGCGGCGGCGCACGTCATGTTGCCTTCGCGTTCTCATCGCGATAAAACTGCATCGTCCTGGTCAGTGTAGTAAACGCCCGGGCTGGATGTTTTCACAATTTTAAGCCAAGTGGTGACAGATCTGGCCGCACTCGAACTGTGTTCCGCAATTCTCAATGCCCCCATCCCACCCGACCTTGCTTGAGGCAAGGCCCCACTCTCGAATGGGGTGCGGTCTCGAGCTCGAGGCTCGATCGATTATCTTTCTCGTGTCTTTCTCGCAGTCTGAGTTTCGCTCAGAGGCGGCGCACGTCGCGTCGCCTTCGCGTTCTTACCACGATAAAACTGCATAGTCCTGGTCAGTGTAGTAAACGCCCGGGCTATATATGTACTTAGATGTGTGTGTGTGCGCACGTATGTTCCATGTGCGTTGTCCGTCTGTGGGCCATCTTGAGCCCTTGGTCGACGCAGTCCCTGCGCGCCAAGAGTGGCTCGGGCGACTTCGCGACAGCGGGGGGGGGTGGTCACGCCACTCTGGTGAAACCGCATATTCCAGCGCCGACGATGCCCGCCGAAACAAAGCTGAACAGCTTGTTGCACCGATCTGGGAGTTGCTGCTGCTGTACAGTTTCGTAGGAACGTTCGGTGTAGCAAGTGTTGCGCAACCTTGCTCAATGCCAAGTCGTGTGGCGCAGGCCGGATCCGGAGCATTCTCGAGCACACCCCGTGAGCGAATGCAACTACATGCGCGTGCGCGCGTCTGCGCGCAGGCAAAGCAAAAGCAACGCCGAGCAAAAGCAGTCACAAAAGCAAAGCAAAAACAAATGCAAAAGCAAAGGCAAAAGCAAAAGCAAAGGCAAGGGCAAAATCAAAGGCAATGCAAAGCAAACGCAACACCAATGCGAGTGTGTAGATGCACATGTAGATGTAGGTGTAGGTGTGGATGTGGATGTAGGTGTAGATGTAGATGTAGACGTATATGTAGATGCAGGTGTAGATGTAGGTGTAGATGTAGATGTAGATGTGAGTCTCGCTGTTGATGTAGACGTAGATGTAGATGCAGGTGTATATGTAGTTGTAGATGTAGATGTAGATGTGAGTCTCGCTGTTGATGTAAATGTAAATGTCGATGTAGGTGTAAATAAAGATGTAGATGTAAAGAGCTCCCCGGTGCCCCGGCCTCATCTCCGTGCCTGCTTGCTTTTGCTGCTGTCTCGGCGACTTGCTGCCTGCTTCTGCTGCTGCTTCACTTACGGCGTGGCGTCGGCCGTTCTGGCGCTACTACTACTACTACTACTACTACTACTACTACTACTACTACTACTACTACTACTACTACTACTACGACTACGACTACGACTACGACTACGACCTACTACTACTACTACTACTACTACTACTACTACTACTACTACTACTACTACTACTACTACTACTACTACCGCTACTGCTACAACTACGGCGATGAGGAGACGGAGGAGGACGGTGTTTACCGCTCCTACTAACGCTGCTTCCCTAGAGGCTCCAACTCCTAGGTAGGGTCGCGCTGGGATAATTTGCATTATGGTTCAAGTTTGGCTCGGCCTCTTTGGGTGTCTCGGGCGTTCTTCACCATAAGTGGAAACGCGCGCGCGCCAGGGGCTCGAGGGGGGGGCTTTCGCCGAGGGTATTGACCGTAGCCGCTTTGGCTCTGACCTTGTCGTTCTGGCCACCTCTGTGGCTCGGCGGCCTCCGCGACGACGGTCTCCGCCAAAAGCGAGATGCCGGAGGCGGGCAGCAGGGGTCGCAGCCGCAGCCGCGGCGGCGGGTCCGAGGAGAGCAACCCCAGCGGGAGTCGCAGCCGCAGCCGCGGCGACGGGTCCGAGCTCCATGAGAGCGGCACCGGCGACGGCGAGATGACTTTCCTGACAGCGGGCTACTTGCGCCCCGCGCATGCGTGCTTGGTCAAGATGCAGGACGTCATGCGCGAGTGGGGCCCCGAGGGTCACGTGGGCCCCCGTCGTCAGGTCCAGGAGGGCAGTTCGAAGATGGAGACAGCAGCGTTGGCATTCGAGTCGGCGAGGTCGGATCTCCTCGAGACGAACCGCGTGATTGCCGCTTTCGGGGACGTTGTTAACGCTTCTACGTCTTCGGAGGCAGAGTCAGCGATCCGGATTGAGTCGGATTCAGCGGCAAGCGCTGCATGGGCGGCTTGAGCTTGATCGCATGGGTCAGAGATGCTTGCAGCGCATGCGCTATGAAGGGCGGCGGGTAGGCTGAACTCGCAGAAAGAGGGAGAGGGAGAGAGAGAGAGGATGGAGGGGAAGGTCGTTTGCGCTTGGAAGGTGGCGGGAACAACAGCGAGGTCGATCGACGGCGCGAGGGCTGCACGGAGCGCGCATCGCTCAGATAGCAGCATGGGGGAGGGGGCCTTTTTTTTCAAGCGCATGGCGCTATGCCAATCGCAACTCCGCGGCGTCATCGCCGCACATGTACCACGCGGGCGCCGAGAGCGCGGCGCCCGCGCGCCGCGCCTGGACGGCGCCTCCAACCTTCCATCGGTCGTAGTGCACTGACAGCCTGACCACGTGCTCGAACGTCTCCACCAATGCCAGGTGATTGCCATCATCAACGGCGCAGGCGCGCACACTGCCGGCAACTCCCTCGAGCAGAACGATGTCACCAACCTCGACGGCAAGGCCAGAGACTGACACTCGATCTGCCATTGGCACCCGCGCCCCATCAAGAAACGACGTCTGCCCCAGGAGGCCATCGCCGAACACGCGGCCCTCCAAGGCCATCAGGTGGACATTAATCAAAGACGCCAGCCATGACACTTCAAAGGTTCTGGCGTTGTCGACCGGGCCCATGCAATGCTTTATCCTGACGTGCAACCGCTCGGCCACAAATGCATCTATCACAGCGGCGTTCCCCCCCTCGCGTTCCCGCTGGTCGGCCGCGTCAAATATCATGTGGCGTTTCGGCGGGATGCTCGCTGTGCCGCGCGCCTCTTTGTGCAGTAGAAGGTGCTCGGCG
The DNA here is from genome assembly GCA_963575745.1 of Prorocentrum cordatum. Taxonomy (NCBI): domain Eukaryota; class Dinophyceae; order Prorocentrales; family Prorocentraceae; genus Prorocentrum; species Prorocentrum cordatum. The sequence goes on from CAUYUJ010011847.1 coordinate 402,401, forward strand.
TGGGCTTGCCTCAGCTGCGCCGCCGCTTCGCGCGCGCCGGCGCGCCCCTCCTGCGCCGCGCATATCAAGCCCAGCGTCGCGGACGCAGCTTGGAACGAGGCCGCCACCTTGTCGAGCGCCACGTCGAGGAGGCGCAGCCCCGCGGTATGCTTAGGAAGAGGGTGACGAGGAGGAGAAGGAGGAGGAGAGAGGAGGAGAGGAGGAGGGGGGGAGGAGAACGAGGAGGAGGAGGAGGAGGAGGAGGAGGAGGAGGAGGAGGGGAGAGGAGGAGAGGAGGAGGAGGAGCAGTTGGCTTGAGAATCGCATACATGCCAAGGAGCCCTGCCGCAGAGGCCCGTGCATTGTCCTCCTTCGGGGCACGGCACTCGTCGAATATCTTGCACAACTCTTTCGACTCCGCTCTCCCATGCGCAGGGGGCAGCCGCCCGTCCTTCGCGCGCTCTCGGAGATCCCCGAATTTGACGTCCAGCTCCTCCCCGTGCGCCTGCGCCAGCAAGGTGACATCTGTGGTGAATGCTCCATCTTGCAATGCCGTGTGGACCCAATCGATGGCAGCGTTGTTCACTACGTCAACGTGGCGGCGCAGTACAGGGTCCAGCAGGATGCCGCGGGGCGCGAACTTGAGCCCGCACGTCCTTTGCAGTTTCTCGAAGCGGTCCTTTGTCGTTGCCCCTGCAGTCCCCCGAGCGCGCGCCGCGCTGACAAGATCAGCAGCAGCGAACGCATCTTCACTGGTGTGCAATCGGAACCGCGTCGGATCTGCACAAGAAGCTTCAACGAATCTTGCTGGGTCCAACTCAGCCGTGCCAGAGTTTTTCTTTCGCGCGTTGCAATGTCGCAAGCACTGCCCGAAGCCGTTGGCACCGCTGCTGTTCAACGATATGCGGTGGCCATCGAGATCGGCGATCATGAACTCGACGCGTGCAAAGATGAGAATGTCTGCACCGAAGACAGCAACGGGGGCGCCTTCCGTCGCAAGGCCGGTCGGAGACAGCAGGTGCAGTTTCAGGTACTTGCCAATCATGGCGCCCCGGCCGCCCTGGACCTGCTTGAACAAGCTGTGGCGAACAACCACGGGCGTGAACCGCGCGTTGTCACTGCGAATGCTGTGCATCCCAAGCTCCAGGAACGTGGGCGATATGTTCGTTCTTCCTGTCGCCGCCGACGTTGAACATGCCGCCAGGGCTGAACTCGCCATGCCCGTTAACCATCGCCCACGGGCGCTCCTGGCTCGGAGCGCCGCATCGCCGCAGCGGGCCAGTTCCAGCTTCCGCCGCTCACCAGCGGCGTGTTCAACTCGCGGCGGGCGCGCTCGAACCGTTCGTGGTTCGTCCTCGTGACCACATTCCTCGTTATCTTAGGATTGGCGGTTAAATCCGCCGCCGCCTCGCGAATCGCCTTCAGCATCTTCGCGAGCCCCTCCTGCGTCGCGCGTCCACGATGGAGGAGCTCTCGCAACGCATCTCGCCCCCGACGGGCACCCAGGAGGAGGGGGGAGAGGGGCAGGGGGGGGGGGCGGGGCCTCGATCGAGAGTGAAGGCGATATCCCTTCGGCGCCGTGCCGCTGGAGAGCAAGCGCTGCGTCGCTGGAGGGCCATGCCGCCGCGCCCTTGGCGCGGCGTTGGAGCGCGAACGCTGGGGCCAGGAAACGGCTGCGGTCGGGGGCAGCGCGAGTCGCTGAACTCGGCAGCAGCAGCGCGCGCGCTGGGCGGGGGAGAAACACCCCAAACGCTGGGGGAGCAGCGCAAAGTGCTGGAGGGGGGAGGGGCAGCGCAAGCGCGGTGGGGGAACAGCGCACGCGCTGGAGGGGGGGGGGGGGGGGGCGCAAGACGCTGGAGGGGGGCAGACGCAGCGCAAATGGCTGGAGGGGGGATCAGCGCAAGCGCTGGCGGGGGAAAAGCGCATTCGCTGGGGGGGGGGGGGGGGCCATGCTTATAGCAGGGCAGGGCAAGCGCTGGTGGGGGAACAGCGCAAGCGCTGTGGGGGAGGAGCAGCGCAAAGCGCTGGGGGGGGAGTAGCAGCGCAAAGCGATGGATCGTGCCAAATGCGCTGGGGGGGGAGCAGCGCATGCGCTGGGGGGATAGAAGCAGCGCAAAGCGGAGCAGCGCAAAAAGGGCAGGATAGTACCAAACACATGGAAACATGAAACGCTGGCAGCGCACAGCGGTCGAGAAAAAATGCAACGCTACGGGGGGCAGACATGACGCATTTTCGCGTTGAGAAATATGAAAGTGTAGAACGTCCACGTTCGCAACGCATGTTTTGTCAAAAATAAGAAAAAGTAGCCACAAACCTTGCTTTTTTTAAAACAGCTAACTCGAACGCAACTTCTACAACTAGAGGCACTCCTAAACCTAATTTCCCCGCAACTTACACGCTGTAAACAGCGCGGCAAAACTGCAAACACTTCCGTATCTTCCACAGCTTGCACCGTTCAAGTTATGTAAGATCTGGCAGATCAAGTTAATATCTGGAAGATCAAGGTGATACCTGGAAGATCATGTTCACAGTATCTACCACAACTTCCCCGCAACTACCAGAACTAGTTGTGGACATCTCGGTGCGGGGTGGAATTGGCTCGCCTGGCTGGGCCGCGTGCCGGGCCCTGCCAGATATGCGATCGCGCACGATTTACGGGGCCCAGTCTATGGGCTACCCGAGGGCGCGCAACATCGCGAATGTCGACGCAGCGATCAAGACGGCCAAGGACGGAAGCGTCATCAATGTCAAATTCACGTCTGGTTTTGACTAGGACAAGGCGATCGCGCTTGGTTGCGGCGGCAGTAGCGACGGGCAACGTGGGCGATGCGATCCACGGCGGGAAGACCAACTCGCAGTGTGGTTTCTTTTTGGTCTGGCTGGCCAGAAGCTACTGGGCGCTGATTCCGCGCGCGTCTGCATCTCGGAGCGGGGCAGGGCAGTGCTGCCATCGAGCGAGTGCACCGTTGATCTCTACTTGCGCAGTGCAATGGGTTCCTGACGAAGGCCGAGGGCGAGGAGTTCGTCACGCACATGATCGAACAGGTCTTGGGCGCCAAGCTCGCCAGCTGCAGCTTCGACCCGCTGGTGGACGACAAGGAGATCGCAGCGACGTCGGACCCGGGAGGTCATTCATCGAGCCTCGAATGACGGAGGCCAACCCAACGACAAAAAGGCCCGCATCTTGATTGCCCAGAGTCGAAAGTTCACGCATGCGAGCAAGGACGACCATGCTTGGGTGGACTAGCAGCGAAGCGCCAGGGGGATCCCTGCCAAGTAAATGCTGGCCGACGCGCTCACTGAGGCGGAGTCCCAGCACGGCGACCTACCCGAGCGCATGACGCATGGCAATTGGTACCTGGCGCCGGCCGACGAGATGCTGGAGCGCAAAAAAGCCATCGGCGAAGCTCGCCTTGCTTGGATGGCTGGCGAGCGCCGTGGCGCCGCCGCGCGCCGCCTGGCCTGCGACTTATTCGGTCCCGTCCTGGGGCCTTTGCCCTCTCGCCGCCGCTGCCCGCGCCCTTTTCCCCCGTCGGCTGACGCCGTCTGCCGCCGCTTTTCCGCGCAAAGGCATCCGCCGAAGACTGGTCTCGTGGGTGCGGAGGGAAGGAAACATATAACGAGTCTGTTGTCGTTACATACATATATGACATACATATATATGCATGTTTGTTTGTATGTATACATATGTGTGTATGTACGCATATACATACATCATATGTAGATATACACGTATATCCCCACATTGGTACACATCTACGCGTGTACACATACTTTTTACATGTACGTAAATGTGTAAATAACTACAGCTATAGCCCAGTGGCAGATCAGATCCGCGCGGTGCCTTTTCCATAATCAAGGGATAGGGGATTCATTAACGTTTCCTTGCCCCGCTTGCGCATTGAGATACCGCGAGAAGTCTGCAATGTCAGTTCCCGCGTGGGTGTTTTAATGTGTCGGGGGGCCAGCGGGGCACATCCTCAGCGCACACCTACCAAAAACCCAGAACCTTTAGACACAACGCTCCATGTTTTTGGTTGAGCGGCTTGTCCGTCTACCCCCCGCTCCCGTCCGTACATTTGTTCGGGATTCCTGCGCTCATCATCCGCATTCCCTCTAGGTCGCCATGCTTTCGCGTCCATCTCAAGCTTTACTTTTTTCTTCCTACGGGCCATGGCCATCCACAGTAACGAACTTCCCCCTTCTTCCTCGCTCCTCCGACGCATCCCTGGAAGGCCACGTGGCGCGGGTGAGGCTGGTGGAGTTTGGAGGGCGCGTAACCTGATAAAGAACACGATGCTCTGATACCTGCCGCGGTCTGGCGGGGCCTCCCTGGAGAGCCATGTGGTGGAGTGGGGAGGGCGCGAAATCGGGTAAATAGCACGGCGTTGCAATACTTGCCGAGTTCTGGCGGGGCTTTTCTGGATGGCCACATGGCACTGATGGGGTCTGGTGGAGTGGGGAGGGCACGTAACCTGATAAAGAAAACGCTGATCCGATGCCCGCCGCGGGCGGGGTTGTCGCGGCCCCCCGCGCGCTGTCGGGGCTGCATGTGACCTCCAGGGTGTGGTGCCTTTTCCACAATGTTTGCCGCCAGGCGGCTCTCGACCGCGTCGACGATGGTCCAGAAACCATTCCGCATGTGCACACCGTCGGGGGGAGGAAAGCAATCAAAATCCCGCGGGGCGTTGCGTTTCCAGCTTCGGGCGCGCCCGCGCCTGAACGTGTTCGGCGGTGGCGCAGCTCGAGGATTGCTCGTACATCCGCATTTCAAGTGTCACCCTTTTTTCCCGCGAAGAGCGTCACTGCGGGGCTAGAACATGCGGGGTTTCAACGGTAGATGAAAAACCGCATCGAATCAGCAGTCAAGCTGGATCAGTTTCCGCGCCGCGGTGTACAGGGCGAGGGTTGAAGCTCGTGACCCCCTTCGGTCACCCTCTTCAATGTACACACGGCCAGTGGACACTGCCCTGGTTTCGGCCCGCCGCTCTATTCAGCATTGCAAGGAGGGGAGGCCGTGGAGCCCGCCGGGGGACCCATTCAAACCCCTTTGCCACACAGAGCTGCTGCGACGCACCGTCCCCCGCGGGGCTGCTCAGCGCCAGTATTCAAGAACGGTTTCCCGGGGGGGGGGGCAATGGCGCGCGGGCAACCATGCTGCGCGTTCGATATCTGGTGATGGTGCCGATGACGATCGCACTGTAGATCTCGTTACAGTTTGGTGTCCCCGCCCGGCATCTCCTGGCATATCATGGTCCCCTCTCGTGTTGCAGCTTGTCTCCTGGATCCCCGTGCACGCCCGCGCACATGCCTCAGTTCTGGATTTGCGTCACCACCCACCAAACCACCCCAACCCAACCCGAAGGCTCAAATTTACCGTCGGTTTCCAGTGGGGGGGGGGGGTCGGGGAACATCGAAAAAACACGCGTGGAACCCTTCCCCCCAACCCGAAATTCGGGTCTTCGGGTTGGGTTGGGGCGGTCTGGTAGGTAGTAGTCATTGCGAGCCCCCCTCTTGGGCGCCGCCCTCATGGCCGCCCCTCCTCTGCCGTCCCCCTCCCCCCTTTCTGTCCGAGCCCGCAGGCGCGGCAGGCCCTTCCTGCGGCACCGCGACCGCGATGCGCTGGCCGCACAGGCTCGGGCGATGAGAGTTTCGGGCCGGACGAAAGGGGGGGATTGGGAAAGGGGGGGTTACGAAATTTGCTGTATGCAGCTGGTTTCGGCCTCACCGAGGGGCCCATTCCTCGATACATAGTCGCCTCCGGCGCCGGAAGGCGCCGGGAAAATCAGCTACATGAGCTGATTCTCACCCCCCCCCTTTGCTGTCCCCCCCTTTCGCCCGACCCGAGAGTTGCGTGTCAGTGCAATGTCAGAGTGAAGTCGGGCCTGTCCCACTACAGGAGCGGAATTCAAAGATAGTCAAAACAAACCGGTACGGGGACGATTGTTGGATTTTTTTGTTTTTGAGTGTTGTGCGATTTTGATTGTTTGGTCCAAAATCGCCCTGTACGGGGACATGCCCGACCTAACGTTAGAATCGAAACCGATGATAAGGATGGGTAACCTTCCCAAGGGTACTTTTGCATCCTTGCCCCTTCGGCCCATCCTCGGCCACCTTCGATGGCGGTCAACTTTCTTCGGAGAGTCCGACACAGGCGCCCAAGGGGCTTGCATCCTTGCCGGGCATCCTCACTCTCAGTTGCGTTTGTAAATCGAGGGAAAGCAAAAAGGCGGAGGCATCAATTTTCAGAGCTCTGCACGGACTTCCTGGATCGGTGCTCAGCGCCAGCGCCGCCCTTATGGCGCGCTCATCGCCCCAGGGAGGGGGGGCCAGCGCCGATCCAGGGAACCGCCGCTGACCTTCGAAAGTGTATGTTTGTGCTGTGTGCGTGTTCCCCTTAGCGAGAGGAGGGGGAGGAGGGGGAGGAGAACGAGGGGCAGGAAGTGGCTTCCCAATTGTTCCGCCCCCTCTTCGAGCCACCTCTTGCCGATGAGTCTGTCAATGTGATAAGACCTCGAGGTGTTGCTCGCACACGCGCGTCGTACTACAGTAGATTGCTCTCGCCGTTCGACGTCCAAGACGCCACGGTCCCCGTCGCTCAGAGCACTGCAAACGCACAAGGAGGAGGAGGAGGAGGAAGATGTGGAGGAGGGGGAAGAGTGGGAGGAGGAGGAGGAGGAGGATGAGGAGGATGATGAGGAGGAGGGGGATGATGATGATGATGATGATGATGATGATGATGATGATGATGATGATGATGATGATGATGATGATGATGATGATGATGATGATGATGATGATGATGATGATGATGATGATGATGATGATGATGATGATGATGATGATGATGATGATGATGATGAGGAGGAGGAGGAGGAGGAGGAGGAGGAGGAGGAGGAGGAGGGCGAGGAAAACCACCCGGATGTGTACAGGCCCAACAGCGGCGCGCCCGCCCACCGTCAGGACGTGGAGACGGGGAGGGGCTCGGGTTCGGCAGGGGCCAGCATTGGTCCCTAAACGGTCCTTCCTCCAACGGTCTTCCGAGAGGACCTCGTTCTTCATGTGGCCCTCCTCGTGGCAGCGGCCTGAGCGGGCGCCGCTCCTGGACCCGGTGCGGGCCCGACCGTGCAGGGTGGACCCGTTCCGAGCCGAGGGCTCCAACGAGGGCGCGAAGGTACTCGCGGGTCGCGGTCTGGAGATGAGGTTTGTTAGTCGAGCACCTGACGAGCGTCGATCTATCGGCGATGTATCACCGATCTATCGGCGATGTATCACCGATCCCTGGTCGATGCCGCCTCCAATGCCAGTCCCTGTCTTATCGTTGCCTCTCAGGATATCAATGACACGCTGCCGATGGCAGCCCGTTTGTTAGTCGAGCACCTGACGAGCGTCGCGTGGCTTCCAACCCACCCGCCCACCCAGTAGATAACCTAACGCCCTCCGCTTCACCCACCCCCGTTGCAGCAGCGCCTGTTGTTTGGCGCGCAGGTATGTTGTTCGTAGTGCGCGCGCAGCGTGTTATGTTATGTGCCAGCGGACCCACCCACCCACCAAGCCACATAGCGCGCGTGATGTGGCTTCAAAAAACCTGAGCTCCTGGGCACACGACGGTGGTCTGGGTCCCACTTGGGGGGGGCGCGAGAGTTCGAAGTCATTGTCGCGAAGCGCGGCCTGAGGATCGCTGGTGCACCCTGTGAGCCAGGGGCAGCGAGAGGGGGTATAGGCATAGGGGGGATGCATCGACCCCGAATCGCCCATTGATCGCCGATAGGGGTCTGATAGCTCCACCCGGCCCAGGAACGCGCGGATTTGCTATCAGGGCTTATCGCCGATCTATCGGCGATGTATCGCCGGATCCCTGGTCTGATGGCCGCCTCCAATGCAGTCCCTGTCTTATCGTTGCCTCTCAAGGGATGCGGGCGGACTACGCTGGCCGATGCCATCGCCGTTTGTTAGTCGAGCACCTGACGAGCGTCGCGTGGCTTCCAACCCACCCGCCCACCCAGTAGATAACCTAACGCCCTCCGCTTCACCCACCCCCGTTGCAGCAGCGCTTGTTGTTTGGCGCGCAGGTATGTTGTTCGTAGTGCGCGCGCAGCGTGTTATGTTATGTGCCAGCGGACCCACCCACCCACCAAGCCACATAGCGCGCGTGATGTGGCTTCAAAAAACCTGAGCTCCTGGGCACACGACGGTGGTCTGGGTCCCACTTGGGGGGGGCGCGAGAGTTCGAAGTCATTGTCGCGAAGCGCGGCCTGAGGATCGCTGGTGCACCCTGTGAGCCAGGGGCAACGAGAGGGGGTATAGGCATAGGGGGATGCATCGACCCCGAATCGCCCATTGATCGCCGATAGGGGTCTGATAGCTCCACCCCGCCCAGGAACGCGCGGATTTGCTATCAGGGCTTATCGCCGATCTATCGGCGATGTATCACCGATCCCTGGTCGATGCCGCCTCCAATGCCAGTCCCTGTCTTATCGTTGCCTCTCAGGATATCAATGACACGCTGCCGATGGCAGCCCGTTTGTTAGTCGAGCACCTGACGAGCGTCGCGTGGCTTCCAACCCACCCGCCCACCCAGTAGATAACCTAACGCCCTCCGCTTCACCCACCCCCGTTGCAGCAGCGCCTGTTGTTTGGCGCGCAGGTATGTTGTTCGTAGTGCGCGCGCAGCGTGTTATGTTATGTGCCAGCGGACCCACCCACCCACCAAGCCACATAGCGCGCGTGATGTGGCTTCAAAAAACCTGAGCTCCTGGGCACACGACGGTGGTCTGGGTCCCACTTGGGGGGGGGCGCGAGAGTTCGAAGTCATTGTCGCGAAGCGCGGCCTGAGGATCGCTGGCAAACCCTGTGCCAGGGGCAACGAGGAGGGTGTATAGGCATAGTGGGGAATGCATCGTACCCCGATCGCCCATTGTCGCCGATAGGGTCTGTAGCTCCACCCCGCCCAGGAACGCGCGGGATTTGCTATCAGGGCTTATCGCCGATCTATCGGCGATGTATCACCGATCCCTGGTCGATGCCGCCTCCAATGCCAGTCCCTGTCTTATCGTTGCCTCTCTGGATATCAATGACACGCTGCCGATGGCAGCCCGTTTGTTAGTCGAGCACCTGACGAGCGTCGCGTGGCTTCCCCCCCCCGCCCACCCATTATATAACCTAACGCCCTGCCGCTTCACCCACCCCCGCTGCAGCGCGCCTGTCGTTTGGGCGCGCAGGTATGTTGTTCGTAGTGCGCGCGCAGTCGTGTTATGTTATGTCCAGCGACCCACCCACCCCCGGCCCACAATAGCGCGCGTGGGTGTGGCTTTCAAAAAAAACTGAGCTCCTGGGGCCAACGACGGTGGTCCTGGGTCCCGACTTGGGGGGGTGCGCGAGAGTTCGAAGTCATTGGGCGAAGCGCGGCCTGATGATCGCTGGTGCACCCTGTGAGCCAGGGGCAACGGAGAGGGGGTATAGGCCATAGGGGGAGGCATCGACCCCAAATCGCCCATTGATCGCCAATAGGGGCCCGATAGCCCCACCCCGCCCAGAAAGGTGCGGGTTCACTGTCGGGGGCCTATCGCCGATCTACCGGCGATGTATCACCGATCCCTGTACGATGCCGCCTCCAATGCCAGTCCCGTGGTCTTATCGTTGCCTCTCAGGAATATCATGCCACTCGTGCCGATGGCACCCGTCGTTTGTTATCGGGAGCACCTGACGAGCGTCGCGTGGCTTCCAACCCACCCGCCCACCCAGTATATAACCTAACGCCCTCCGCTTCACCCACCCCCGTTGCAGCAGCGCCTGTCGTTTGGCGCGCAGGTATGTTGTTCGTAGTGCGCGCGCAGCGTGTTATGTTATGTGCCAGCGGACCCACCCACCCACCAAGCCACCAAGCCACATAGCGCGCGTGATGTGGCTTCAAAAAAACCTGAGCTCCTGGGCACACGACGGTGGTCTGGGTCCCACTTGGGGGGGGGCGCGAGCGTTCGAAGTCATTGTCGCGAAGCGCGGCCTGAGGATCGCTGGTGCACCCTGTGAGCCAGGGGCAACGAGAGGGGGTATAGGCATAGGGGGGATGCATCGACCCCGAATCGCCCATTGATCGCCGATAGGGGTCTGATAGCTCCACCCCGCCCAGGAACGCGCGGATTTGCTGTCAGGGCTTATCGCCGATGTATCGGCGATGTATCACCGATCCCTGGTCGATGTCGCCTCCAATGCCAGTCCCTGTCTTATCGTTGCCTCTCAGGATATCAATGACACGCTGCCGATGGCAGCCCGTTTGTTAGTCGAGCACTTGACGAGCGTCGCGTGGCTTCCAACCCACCCGCCCACCCAGTAGATAACCTAACGCCCTCCGCTTCACCCACCCCCGTTGCAGCAGCGCCTGTTGTTTGGCGCGCAGGTATGTTGTTCGTAGTGCGCGCGCAGCGTGTTATGTTATGTGCCAGCGGACCCACCCACCCACCAAGCCACATAGCGCGCGTGATGTGGCTTCACAACAAAAACCTGAGCTCCTGGGCACACGACGGTGGTCTGGGTCCCACTTGGGGGGGGCGCGAGAGTTCGAAGTCATTGTCGCGAAGCGCGGCCTGAGGATCGCTGGTGCACCCTGTGAGCCAGGGGCAACGAGAGGGGGTATAGGCATAGGGGGGATGCATCGACCCCGAATCGCCCATTGATCGCCGATAGGGGTCTGATAGCTCCACCCCGCCCAGGAACGCGCGGATTTGCTATCAGGGCTTATCGCCGATCTATCGGCGATGTATCACCGATCCCTGGTCGATGCCGCCTCCAATGCCAGTCCCTGTCTTATCGTTGCCTCTCAGGATATCAATGACACGCTGCCGATGGCAGCCCGTTTGTTAGTCGAGCACCTGACGAGCGTCGCGTGGCTTCCAACCCACCCGCCCACCCAGTAGATAACCTAACGCCCTCCGCTTCACCCACCCCCGTTGCAGCAGCGCTTGTTGTTTGGCGCGCAGGTATGTTGTTCGTAGTGCGCGCGCAGCGTGTTATGTTATGTGCCAGCGGACCCACCCACCCACCAAGCCACATAGCGCGCGTGATGTGGCTTCAAAAATACCTGAGCTCCTGGGCACACGACGGTGGTCTGGGTCCCACTTGGGGGGGGCGCGAGAGTTCGAAGTCATTGTCGCGAAGCGCGGCCTGAGGATCGCTGGTGCACCCTGTGAGCCAGGGGCAACGAGAGGGGGTATAGGCATAGGGGGGATGCATCGACCCCGAATCGCCCATTGATCGCCGATAGGGGTCTGATAGCTCCACCCCGCCCAGGAACGCGCGGATTTGCTATCAGGGCTTATCGCCGATCTATCGGCGATGTATCACCGATCCCTGGTCGATGCCGCCTCCAATGCCAGTCCCTGTCTTATCGTTGCCTCTCAGGATATCAATGACACGCTGCCGATGGCAGCCCGTTTGTTAGTCGAGCACCTGACGAGCGTCGCGTGGCTTCCAACCCACCCGCCCACCCAGTAGATAACCTAACGCCCTCCGCTTCACCCACCCCCGTTGCAGCAGCGCCTGTTGTTTGGCGCGCAGGTATGTTGTTCGTAGTGCGCGCGCAGCGTGTTATGTTATGTGCCAGCGGACCCACCCACCCACCAAGCCGCATAGCGCGCGTGATGTGGCTTCAAAAAACCTGAGCTCCTGGGCACACGACGGTGGTCTGGGTCCCACTTGGGGGGGGGCGCGAGAGTTCGAAGTCATTGTCGCGAAGCGCGGCCTGAGGATCGCTGGTGCACCCTGTGAGCCAGGGGCAACGAGAGGGGGTATAGGCATAGGGGGGATGCATCGACCCCGAATCGCCCATTGATCGCCGATAGGGGTCTGATAGCTCCACCCCGCCCAGGAACGCGCGGATTTGCTATCAGGGCTTATCGCCGATCTATCGGCGATGTATCACCGATCCCTGGTCGATGCCGCCTCCAATGCCAGTCCCTGTCTTATCGTTGCCTCTCAGGATATCAATGACACGCTGCCGATGGCAGCCCGTTTGTTAGTCGAGCACCTGACGAGCGTCGCGTGGCTTCCAACCCACCCGCCCACCCAGTAGATAACCTAACGCCCTCCGCTTCACCCACCCCCGTTGCAGCAGCGCCTGTTGTTTGGCGCGCAGGTATGTTGTTCGTAGTGCGCGCGCAGCGTGTTATGTTATGTGCCAGCGGACCCACCCACCCACCAAGCCACATAGCGCGCGTGATGTGGCTTCAAAAAAACCTGAGCTCCTGGGCACACGACGGTGGTCTGGGTCCCACTTGGGGGGGGCGCGAGAGTTCGAAGTCATTGTCGCGAAGCGCGGCCTGAGGATCGCTGGTGCACCCTGTGAGCCAGGGGCAGCGAGAGGGGGTATAGGCATAGGGGGGATGCATCGACCCCGAATCGCCCATTGATCGCCGATAGGGGTCTGATAGCTCCACCCGGCCCAGGAACGCGCGGATTTGCTATCAGGGCTTATCGCCGATCTATCGGCGATGTATCACCGATCCCTGGTCGATGCCGCCTCCAATGCCAGTCCCTGTCTTATCGTTGCCTCTCAGGATATCAATGACACGCTGCCGATGGCAGCCCGTTAGAGTGTCACGCCTTCCTTTTTGTCCGAAGGCCTGGTGTCTCGACAACAATACAGTCAGACCGAGGTGTAAGATCGAGGTCAGTTCTGGGAGGGTACCCCAACGCTCTTCGTGTTTGTTCGATGTTCTAGTGCATCTGGGGGGAGGGTACCCTCGCATGTACATCAGCATGGCCGGCGGAGAAATCCGGAAAGTTGCTGCTAGTCGACGAGGCCAACGGGCTAGGCGACAGACGTGCCTATCCGAAGAGCAAGGGTCGTTCTCAAGCCGCCTCCGCTAGGGCCATTGCTCGGGCTAAGGAAGAGATATCGTGGACTTCCTTTGTCGACCGTGAGGGTGTCTCTTCGTCGGGCCTGGGAACGCTTTAATGCCCTTCCTCTCTCCTCTCCCCCTCCCTTGCCCGCAGTAATTTGCTTCGCTGGTGCTGTTCCAGTCTTGTCGCGCCAGAGGTGAAGCTACCTCTGACTTTCGGAAGAGAGCAGTGTGAGGACTGCGTCCACGGGACGTTTGATCTAGCTAAACTTACTAGAAAGATCGACCTGTGTGGAAGCCATGCTTGTCTTATTGTTTACAGGTCTAGCATGATGTAGGACTGTGCAAAGCCCAGGGGAGAGAGGTCCGTGTGCATCGTCATCCGATTTCACCTTGTGGCTCGAGGCCTAGACAGCATCTATTGCTGCTCCTGCTGCCACAACAGGAGATTGCAGAACACACGCACACACACACACACTTTCGGATCCCCGCGCGGATTCCTTGGATCGGAGTTGTTGGCGCCAGAGGCGCCGCCGTGGGGGCTCTGGCGCCGATCCGAGACGTCCGCGCGGAAGTCCGACCATTTATGGTTCTGCAGTTCTTGTGTTCCGACAGGAACTTGCGGACGGATTCCCCACCGCGAGGCGTCGTTGACCTCTTCCTTTCTTTACGACGATGCCGCCCAGTCCGAATCCGTTGAAAATCTGTTCAGACTCTTCCGAGGCTCCATCCTGACTTGGTTTTTCGAGGTGGATCAATCAAGGGAGGCAGAACCACCCGCACCCGATAACTGGCGTTTACTCCACGGCCTTGGGCGTTTGCTAAACAGCCCTGCCTTGTTCGATTCCTTCTGTGGGTGCGTTTTCTCAACGGCTTCGCGTGGCGGGGTGGTGATTGTGGGGGTGGACTTTCTGCCCTTCAACCAATTCGTGATGAACCAAAACGCCTTGGAGGGCTGCCATGTTCTCGACTGGCACTCCTCGGAGAAGCCCTCACGCCTTGCGAACCTCGTCGACCCCCACAGTTTGATGTCCGTACGTGGGAGCCGTGAGTGAACTGCGACATTGAAATCAGTTGTTTGAATTTTAATCGCTTCGCTCACTCCGCCGGCCCATGCTGTTTGAATGTTCTCGGCTCCCCGTGTGTTCGTTGTCAATGCAGTGTTGTTGAGTGGCGGTTGTTCTTTGGCGCGGTGCGTGGGGAACGTTCGAGTTGAGGCAGCTGCTGTTGAGTTGCCTTTCGGGGGGGTTGTTGCGGGCCTCTGAGGTGCATGAGGCATGTAGGTGTTTAGCTTGGGCTGCTGCGGGGAATATGTGTGGATGTTCGGTTCGAGGGCAGTCTGAAAATTTGAGTCTTTCGGTGCAAGCTGTGTATCCTGCTTCCAGGTGGGAGGCCTCTCGGAGGCCTCTTGGCTGTACTTTTGAAACCCGTTGGGGCCTCATGGGGGCCTTTCTGGGGCCGTTTAGAATCTTTTGGGGAACCTCTTGGGGGCCTCTTCGGCAAAAAGCTCGAAATGGCCGCTCGGGACCCCTGTTTGGGCCCTCTCTTGGAGCCGCCTTGGGGGCCTCTTGGGCCGTCTTCGAGGCATCTTGGGAAGTCTTGGGGCTCTCTTGGGCTGTTTTGGGGCAGTTTGGAGGCCATCGTGGGGATCCTTGGACCGTCTTGGAGCGGTCTTGGGGGCATCTTGGGCCGCGTTGGAGCGTCGGGAAGCTGAACTGGCGAAAACGCAAAAATCCTTCAAAAACAAATGGAATAGATATCAATGAGGTTTGCCTCTTGGGGCTCTTTTTGGAGGCCCCCTTGGGCGTCTTGGAGGCTTCATGGGCCGTCTGGATGCCATTTGGGGCGGGGGCGTCTAGGAGCGATCTTTTGGCGTCTCGGGGCTCTCTTGGACCATCTCGATGGCTTCTTCGGATCTCTTGTCGCTTCTTGTCGCTCTCTGAGAGGCCCCGAGGGCGGCGTTCAGAAGCAGAACCTCCTCTGGCGGAACCTTGCCGCGGACCTGCGCAGGGTACTTCTCACCCAGGGACACCCAGGGGCTGTCCCGCTCGCGCGAACTACATCTATAAATTCTGTTCACCTGTTACCGGAGATCTTAGCACGGGTCTGGCCCGTTGGGCCGACGAATTTCGACCACATTTCGCCATTCCTCTTGCTCCGCCTCGCACTTCCTGTTCCCCATCCCCCTCCTCGTTTTTCTCGCCTGCCTCTTGAAATGGTAAATCCGGTCCGGTCCTCATCCGGTCCCGACCGTGTTCCCAATCTAGTCCAAATCATACCTACATCGGACAGCGCCGGGGGGCATTTAGGCTCCCGTGGAACGGGCTCCAATGTAGATCTCGTCCACTCTCACAGGGGTACGGGCAAGATTTGTCATTATGCATCCCAATGCGTCTTGGAGTTTCGGGCTCCCCCAGAACCGCGAGGCGAAGCGGATTTCGACAACCATGTGGCCCCCAGAGGCTAGATCTTTATCCATGCCCACTGCGCCTCGGAGAGAGTCCAAGAGGCGGTGGATATGGAGATACATCTTTGGTCGGCGAGCGAGGGGGGGAAGTGAGAAGGAGAAGGCCTTCCCAGAAGGAGGCGGGACTTCTCAGAAGCCCTCGCGCCTCCCGAGAAGTATTCTGCGTCTTGTGTGAATGTTTCGAAAGCTTGTCAGGAGCCCGGGGGTCTTCCGAGACTTCTGAGCAGGCCCGCCCTTTCTCGCTTACCCCCCTCGCTATCCGCCGATACGGTCCTCTTTTCAAGAGGAGGAGGATGAGGAGGAGGGGGAGGAGGACAAGAAGAGAATGAGGAGAAGGAGGAGGAGAAGGAGGAGGAGGAGGATGAGGCTAGTCCGCAGGAGCAGCGCTCACGCCTTGCAGACCTTCCTGACGCCCCGCAGGCGGCCGCCGCTGCCGCCAGGGCGGCGTCCACGCCGCCGGGGTCCCCGGCGGCGGAGGCGGCGGCGCGGCCGCCGCCCAGTTGCGCGCTGGAGGCGCGGCTGGGCGCGCCGCGCTCGCCGGGGCGGTGGTGCGGCGAGGGGCCCCTGCCGCTGCAGGTGTGCTGAGCGGCGGCGGGCCCGCGCCCGGCGTCGCGGGGACCGCAGGCTCTCGGGGAGGGAGAAAGACATGGACACACGCACGCACGCACGCACGCACGCACGCACACACACACACACACACACTCTTACACACTTACACACTTACACACTTACACACTTACACACTTACACGCTTACACACACACACTTACACACACTTACACACTCTTACACACACACACTTACGCACACACACACTTACCCATTTTTACACACATGCACGCACGCACGTACGCACACACACACACAGACGCACCTGCATGTATACACTTACTCACGCGCACACACACACACACGCATACTCACACACCCACACACGGACACACACTCTCACATGCACACGCGGCCAGAACGGCGGAACCACGTAGACGACCTGGAAAGAGGGCGGCGGGGAGGACGAAGCTCCAGAACAGCTGGAGGGACCCCCTATAGGGGCCCAGGAAGGGGCCACCGAGGGCCCCGGGAGAGGGGGGCCTGCAGGGCCCGAGAGGGCCACCTTTCGTCCCCCCCGATTCTCAGGAGGGAAAAAACACACAGACACAATTCATCCTCGATTCCACAGAAAAGATGGGGAAACATGGGAAGTGGGGGGGAAGACGAAGACCCAGAAAATATGAGAAAATGTAGGGAATCTGGTCATTTGTGTGTATTTATTTGCGTGTCCCAGGGCCCCGCTTTGTGCTCCATGCTGGAGCCCATTGGGACGCTCTGGAGGCCGTGGGGGGAGGTCTCCCTGGAACTCCTGGGAACACCCTGGGCCAGGGGCATTTCCAGCAACACCCGAAGGTTCGTAGAAGGGTTGTCCAAAGGCGGGGTTGGAGAACGAGCCCAGTTGGATGCTCGCGTCTCCTGCTCCAGGAGCCATTCGGAGCGGTTGTTTTCAAGCCCCACCTCTGCCCCATACCCCACCCTTACGTCCCGCCGAGGGTCGACATTAGGGTAGGGGGTAGGCACAAATCAGTAGGGAAAGAAACACACAGACACAATTGATCGTCGGCTCTCAGGAAAATATGGGAACATCTGGGAAGTGGGGGGGAAGACGGAAATCCAGTAAGTATGGGAAAATGAGGGGAGTCCTGGAATGGGGGTCTATTTACTTGTGTGTCCTTGGGCCCCTTGAATCAGGCTGGGGGGTAGGCCCAGAGGTGAGCGCATCGACCCCCAATCGCCCACTTATCGCCGACGGGGGCCCCACAGCCTCGTTCCTCCCAGGAGCCCCGCGGAGTCGCTGTCGGGGGCATAAAGCGCTGATCTATCGGCGATGCATCGTCGATTCCGGGTCGATGTGCCCTCCCCCCCCAGGGCTGGAAGGTTTCTCCGGAGGGCTTAGGCGACCTGTCCTCCTACTCCTCCTCCTCCTCCCTCCTCCTCCTCCTCCTCCTCCACCTCCTCCACCTCCTCCTCCTCCTCCTCCTCCTCCTCCATCTCCTCGCCTTTCCCCTCCTCCACCTCCTTCTCCCCCTTCGCCTCCTCCTCCTCGGGTCGCCTACGACCCTGGAGGAAAGCGTGCACGCCCGGTTGGTCGCCCTCTGTCGTTGCCCCTGAGCTCCGCCCGGCGGAGTGGGTGCCGTGGCAGGGGAGCGGTAGTTTGGGCCCCCCAGATGGGGTCCGCAGGAGGGGAGGAAAACACAGAGACACAGTGAGTCGTCGATCCCCAGGAAGATATGGAAAAGCATGGGAAGTGGGGTAGAAGACGCAATGCTGGAACACATTGAAAATATGAGGAATCTTGGGCCTTGGGCCTATTTATCTAATCGCTTCGCTCATTCCGCCGGCCCTTTTCGCATCATTGTTGGTGAGTGGTGGTGTGCTCGTACCCCGGAGGCGACGATAGGGGCGAATAGCCCAGGGGGGAGCAACACACGTATCCAGAGGCGCAAATGGTCCATGCCTTCGGCGAGGCTCCCTGGCGAATACGTGTAACGCCCGCCCCTGCGCTATTCGCCCCTATCGTCACCTCCGATTACCCATTGTGAGCGGTAGGGCAGACAGGATTGGTCCTCGAGGAGATCTTCAGAGGTGTTGCCCGCACCCCGTCGAAGAAAGCCCACAGAGGGCGCCTTCATGGCTCAAGGGAGCTCCAGCTGAGTTTCGATACGTACCTTTAAGTCGGGCCTGTCCCTCTACAGGGGGAATAGTCCAACAATAAGTTTAACAACATAGTCAGGGGACGATGTTTCAACTATTCTTGGATTGTGTTTGATTATGTTTGGTGTATGTTTTAATTTCCGCACAAAATCCGCCAGTAGGGAGACATGCCCGACCTGAGCCAAGATGGCTCAAGAGAGCCCCAGCACAGTTTCGAGACGTACCTAAGTTGTGGGCCATAGTCTTCATGGGGGCCTCTCATGGGGCCTCTTGGAAGTCGCTTAGGGCCTTTGAGTGGCTCTTGGGGGCCTCTGGGGCTCTTGGAGCTTCCTGGGCGCCTCTTCGGGCCGAAAGAACGAAATGTCTGTTCGGGTTCCTCCTTTGGGCCCCCTCTTTGGGACCATTTGGGGGCCATCTTGGAGGCTTTTTGGGTCGTCTCGGAGCGATCGTGGGGTTTCTTGAGCCGTCTAAGGTGATCGGCAGCTCGAAAAGGCGGTACCGCCAACATCGTCCAACAACCCCAAGCAAATCAATCATTTGCTCGTCTTCATGGCCACTCGAAGTCCTCTCGGAACCCTCCTGGAGCTTCTTGGGCGCTTCCTGGGCCGTCTTGGGACCAACGTGGGCCATCTTGAAACTCTCTTGGCCTGGGGCCGTGGGGCGTGCCACCCTTCTGACGCCCCACTGGGGCGCTCAGGGCCCCCGAGGCCGCGCCCAGGAGTTCTGGCGCCTCTGACCCGGACCTTGCCAGGACCTTGCCAGGGTATTCTTCGTCCGGGGACCCGGGCCGCCAGGCGCGGGCGAATTGAAAACATTCTTGAACTGCTACGGGAGATTTTAGCACGCCTATGGCGCGTTTGGCCGGCGAATGTCTGTGTCCCTGGGCGCCTTCAGGTCCAGACGTCGAAAAAACAAATCGTTGCATACACATCAACTCTCTGAGCTGCGCGCAGATTTCTTGGATCTGCCCTGGGTCCTCTGGGGCGCCTGCGGCGCCGCCCTGGCCCGCTGCGCGCGCCAGGGAGGGGGTCCAGCGCAGATCCAAGAACTCCGCGATAGTTGGTGTCTGTGCCGTTCTGCTTTGCTCTTCGACGTCAAATGAGGAAAAGATGCCCGTACTCAGGGCCGCCGATCACCCTGGAGAGCCCTCGTCGCCGCGGCCAAGTTCTCTTGGAAATGCTGGATGCACCCTGGAAGACGTCTGGGGAGTGGCGGTAGTGGTAATTACCTTTTTGTCCCCAGTCGGGGGTAACGTTGGTCCAGGCCTCCTGAATGGGGCCCGGGTAGATGGCGTCGGAGGATCACGCCGCGTCGCCGAGATCTTCTCCACGTCGACGGTGCCGATGCATCGCCGATGTCGCCGATGCACTTGCGAGGCATCGGCTATATGGTACGATCCTCCGACCCCGTCTGATCGGACCCCATTTGGGCGGCCTTCATAGCTTTTGGACGCAGTTAGAGGAGGGTTTGTTACCGATACAGCTACAGGGAAGCTCGGGAAAGATGTTGGGGTCAGCCTGTCCACTCTTTCTCAGCCTTGCCCAGGTTCCCTACAGTTTTTCCGGCCCTGGCGAATTCATCCCAATGGTCTCGGGCTCATGTTTGCCCCCGATATGTTTTCCAGCCCTGGCCACTTCGACTTTCACGGAGCTTCCAACTTCCACCCTCTCCTGTTTCCTTGTCCCTTTCCCGCGTCAGGCAGGGTCCAGGCTTCCCGGTTGAGATCGAAGCAGATGATCGAAGAACAAAACACTTTGCAGAGACATGAATGTTTGAAGCTCCGACAGCATTTCTTGGATCGGCGCTGGACACCACTGGCGGCGCCTCCAGCGTTGCCTTCGAAGCGCTCCGCGCGCCAGGGAGGAGGGGTCCATCGCCGATCCCAGAAATTTAGGCAACGCTTCGACAATCCATGGCTATATGTTGTTTTTTCTTTTAGGTGGTGTCGGGAGAATGCGCAGCATCGCCAGAATTCTCCATGCCGCCGCCAGTGCATCGCAGGTGCATCGGTGATGCGTCTCGATTTTCCGAGCTCATCTAGTCCGGCCCCATCTAGGAGGCCTTCGCAGAGAGATTTTGGGGTGTGCAGGACAGGGGAGTGGAGGAGGACGAGGAGGATGAGGGCGAGGAGGAGGAGGATGAGGAGAAGGAGGAGTACGGCGACGAGCCCGCCGCGAGCCGTGAGTGGGAGATCACGAGGGGCAGGGGCAGGGGGAGAAGGCGGGACGCACAGGTATGGCTCTTTCGGCATGCTTTTCAGCCTCGGTGTTTTCGAGGGCTCGCATGAGTTGAGCTCCGTGTAGGCTCACGAGGGGCTGTGTTTCTGCGTGCTGTAGCAGTCGCCATCGAAAGAGATGGTGATGCCTCCTCCTCCCTTCCCCCCTTTTCTCCCCTCCGTCTCCTCCTTGAGCGCCTCCCCATCCCCTCCCCTCGGCCACGCGCAGAGGGGGGTACGGGGAGGGGGGAAGGCTTCTTAGATGGAGGCTGCTTCTTAGAAGGTGCGGACCCTGTCTGTAGATGTAAGGCCCGCGCCTACTAAGAAGCAGCCTCCCTCTAAGAAGCCTTCCACGCTCCCCCTCCCCAGCTCACTGCGCGCCGCCATTCCCCCCCCTGCTCATCCTCCTCCCGCCCCTTCCTTTCCCCACCTCCTCATCCTCCCTTCCTCATCCTCCTCCTCATCCTCCCCCTCCTCATCCTTCTCATCCCCCCTTCCTGAGCCTCCTGCCTTCTCCCGCGTCCTCCTCCTCCCCCTCCTCCTCCTCCTCCTCCTCCTCCTCCTCCTCCTCTTCCTCCAAACACGCCTCTGGAGGCCCATCCGACGACCCCGTGAGGTCTCTAGAGGCCCCCAGCTATTCCAGAAAGGGTCATCGACAGAAGCTGGATA
Source organism: Prorocentrum cordatum (assembly GCA_963575745.1). NCBI lineage: Eukaryota > Dinophyceae > Prorocentrales > Prorocentraceae > Prorocentrum > Prorocentrum cordatum. The sequence goes on from CAUYUJ010011847.1 coordinate 423,273, forward strand.
CAAGGGCCGAGAACAACAGCTGGATGCTCCTCCCCATGTGGGGCGTTCCATCAAGGGCCTTGCCTTTGAGGATCGAAGGAGTTGCCACCTCTCCCTCGGCGGAAGGCGGCGGCAGGTTGGCTGAAGTCAAACGAGGCCGCCTCCTCCGGTTGAAATCGACGGAAGGCTCGCGACTCGCGGAAGGCAGCGGAAGCAAAAGTCGACCTCCCAAGCGATGGCAACGTTTTTGGCTTCAGGATTTCCCGAGATCGGCTTCTGTCCTCCCTTCTACTTCTCGAGGAACAAACAATGGCACAAGCAAGATTTCGGTGCTCCGCGCGGGTTTCTTGGATCGGTGCTGGACCCACCCTTGCGGCGCCTCTGGCGCCGATCCCAGAAATCCGTGCGAACCTCCGAAATGTCATGTCATGTCGTTGTTCCTCGCCTTTCCCTAGGCCCCAGGCTCCCCCCCGCGGGATGTGGACGGAGGCTGGCGGGCTCTGACGGCGAGTCCCGTGCGCCCGTGTCTGTCACTGCTTACCAAGCCACCCCAACCCAAACCCGAAGTCCCTAGACCACCCCGAGTTTCGGGTTGGGGGGTACACGGGTTCCATCATGCTTCCTCAGGGTTCTCGAGGGCCCCCGCCGCCAGATATCGACGAGCCCGACGGCAACTTGGGTTGGGTTGGGGCGGTCTGGTGGGCAGTCGGTGTGGCGCCGGTCGGAGCTGCTCACGCCCAGGGTGGGCATGCCCGCGCGTTGCTGCAGGAGCGCATGCCGACGGCGGGGGTGGCGACGGCAGGAGGCTCGACGAGAGATTCGGTGTCTGTTCGTGGGAGCCTTGGGCGGCGACGCTCAAAAGCCCAGAGACGTCGCCCTGCCACAAGCCGCTGAGCATTTGTTCAGACTCCTCCTGGGCTCCCGGGAGGGCCGCCATGATCTCGACGGGCCCCCCTCGGAGAAGCCCTCACGCCTTGATTACAGATCTCGTCGACCCCCAGAGTTCGATGATCGATGTCCCTGCGTGGGAGCCTTGAACGGCGACACTGAAATCAGCTTTTACCGCATTTGGACCGCATTTTGCCCTTCCCCCTGCTCCGCCTCGCCCTTCCTGTGCCCACTCCCCCTCCTCGTTCTTCTCGCCTCCCTCTTGAAGTGGCAAATCCGGTCCAAATCTCGTCCCGAGCGTGCTCCAAATCCCGTCCACATCATTCCCACAACGGACAGCGCCGGGGGCCACGCAGGTTCCCGTGGAATAGGCACCAAAGGATGGCGGCGGTAGGAGGCTCGCGCTGGAAGAACGAGGCAGTTTTTGAACATATTCTGAGAACATGTACTTGCTCGGAGGGGGGAGGTTGCGGGACGCATTTTTTGGCGACGGGCGGTTTTCCTTGTTTCGGGCTTCGGGAGCATCACACATCGATCTGGCTCGTAAAATGAATCAGCCAAATGGTGTTCAGGACTCCTGTAGTGTTTTTTTGTCACGATGCTGTCTTTGTTCGGCAGCGTCGGACATCAGAGGAATACCTTTGGTCGCCGTAGAGTAAGTAGCAGCTTTTCTTCAGGGTCCGGCCAAGTTAGCTTGCATGGAGGTGGGGAGGGGGACGACAAATGCCGCACGCAGCTGGTTTGTCGGAAGAACAAGCTATGTGACTTGATCTGCCAACCCCATTTAAATCCTATTTCGGGGAGGGGTAGGGCAAGTGAAAACCCAGCAAGCAGCAGCAATGCTGCAATACCAGGAGCAGCTGTGATGCTGCAGTACCAGAAGCAGCTGTGATCACCCTCCGATCAAGGAATCGAGGCAGCTATCGCTTTGGCCTGCAGAGCAGGCGGTTGGCGCTTTCACAGCGTTTTCCCGTGAAAAACAGAGCGGGCGTCTCCATGTGAGCGGTCGAAAATGCTCTGTTGCCGGCGAGGAGGCATGGAATGCAGCCGTTTCTGACGCATACATGTCTAATGCGCTACAATGTTGACAGTCCCCCACGTCAACGTGCCTGGCGATTGCCGATTTCCGTTCGCCGTCGACCGCGGCCATCTTACCAAGCCATTATGCGAATTACACTGCCAAGGACTGCATGCTCCTCGGCACTACTGAGTTCCCCTAGTTCGTTGCATTGACGGTGTTGCAATCATAGTGATGTCTGCGCGCACGTTTGGCGCATCAGGGGTACACGGCAGCACCCTGAGCAGTTGGATTTCCGTGCCAGATTCGAGGATCGGTGGAACACCCTAGCCGTTGCATTGAAAGCATGTCGGTGGCAACCATCAGCGCTCAATTGAATGTGAATGTGATGTTTCTTTGTTTTGGTGTTCCTTCCTCCCTTACCCCCCCCCCCGTCATCCATCCTCTCGTGCTCCTCATCCCCTCCTGATCCTTGGCATCATGCGCCTCCTTCCGCCCTCCTCGTCTCGATTACAACCAAAACCTGCATATGCATACACTTTCGGCGCTGCACGCGGATTCCTCGGATCGGCACTGGACCCCCCTCCATGATGCGCGGAGTGCGCAAGGGGCACAGATCCAAGGAATCCGCGCGGACCTGCGACAATTGATGTCAGCAGAGCCCGGGGGAAAAGTAAGAAGAGGCGGGCCTTCTCACAAGGCGCGGAAGTCCCCCGGACTTCTGAGAAGTTGACTAAACCTTACCCGAAGGTGCAGAAAACTTCTCAGAAACCGTGAGGGTTTCTGAGAAGTCCTGCCGCTTTCTGAGAAGGCCGTCTTCGTTTCTTTCCCCCCTCCCTCACCGCGCGGGGAGCATCCTGGATCATCTTGCGAAAAATCAGCGCACGAAATCGAAACCGAAATTACGCGCACGAATGGACGAACTACCTCCTGTTGCGCTCTCCGCTCGAAGGGAAAGCCGGGGGCCACGTTATGGAGGGGGATGGGCTCAGGGGTGGCTGCATCGATCCACGACTGGCTCCTCGCGCCAGGGGCGAGCTAACGCGTCCTCCACCCTGCCACCCTTCTGCGCTCTCCCCGCCCGGAGGCGAAGTCGGGGGCCAGGTTCGGGGGGTATAGGCTCAGGTCGGGAGCGGCGAACATACAGCGGGGGCCCATGCCAAGAACCACCCTGCTTGCCTCCAGGGTGCCCTGGGTCTCTTGGCCTTTGGTTTTTTTCCGATGGAAAGCGTGACGTTCCCACACAAACATCGACGGAGGTCCTGGGGTCTCAGTGTTGGATTTTTTGTGGAAGGTTTCTTGCGGACGGGCCTTCACTGTATCCGTGTTCGCGCCCGCTCTGTCTGGATTTCTTGGCGCGATTCCGCGGATACGCGGTCGCACGGTTACGCTCCGCGCGGAACATAAGCGTAAACGCGCCCCGCATCCGCGGGTTCGCTGCCCAGGGGCCCAGCCCGCGAGGCCGTGGATACGGACATGTGTTGCGCTCACGATCAGGGCGGGATGCATCGACCCCTTGTCCCTCATTTGGCGCCGATGGGGGTAGATAGCCCCACCCCGCCCAAGACCGTGCGGACTTGACAGCGGGGGCCCATCGCAGAGCTTTCGGCAATGTATCGCCGACTCCCGGTCGCTGCCCCCCACCCCCCCCCCTGAGCTGGCTCCGCCCCTGGCGTTGCCCCACAGGATGAAGGGCCAGTTGAGTGTTCGCTTGCTTCCGGCAGCGTAAAGTAGTCGAATCATGGCAACATGCAGACATATCAACTTTCGGATGTCCACGCGGATTTCTTGGATCTGCGCCGGGCCCCAGTGGCGGCGCCTCCGGCGCATCCCCTGGCGCGCTTCGTGCGCCAGGAAGGGGGTCCCAGCGCCTATCCGTGGGACTCGCGCCTCTACTATTGTGGCGGGTCTTTTGCTTGTTCGCCCGTGTCTCTTTTATTTCTCTCCTCCCGCACGTCGTGCTCAACGAAACGTTCCAGAAAGCTGTCCTTCATCCTCCGTAGCCATTTTGGCTCAAGTTTTGGTTGAAGTCGACTTGCTCGAAGCAGGGTTCATTTTCTGCCTCCCTCCTTACATCCTCGCGCTTTGCCCTTCGCGCAACCATGGCCTTCATGGCGAGAGTGTTTTCGCTCGCGGGCATGTTGACTACAGTGTTCGCGCAGCAGCTATCGGACTACAAAGAGGTTGCACCAGCGTCAGAGTCAGGAGACGCAGCGTCAAATCCCTTGTGCAAGGACATGGCTCCAGCCGGCGAGTGGCGTGATGTGACGGAGGCCGAGTGTCGGCAATATGCCACGCTCGTGAACCAAGAGTTTAAAGGGCCAGAGCATAGCTCAAGCCAAGGCACCAATGTCCCGCACGGGTGCTCCACGTCCGACACTGACCCTACCGGAATCCACTGGAAGACAACTGACCAACCTGGATCAACCGAAAGCATGGAGTACCACTACATTTGCATGAAGGCCACCTGCGAGACCGTGAGCTGCCTTGAGAGGTTCAGGTATTGGTGCGAGGAGAGCAAGAAGGACTTCGGCTCCAACGACAACAACGCGGCGGCCGCGAACTCTCCGAAGGACATGCTCGTCTCCGAGTGCTCCCAGTGCACCGGCGCCGACAACACCGACACCTGCCCAACGAGGCTTCGCTTGTTCGACGCCGCTCCGGAGGCGGGGCCGACCTCGGAGCTCGGCAAGACGTCCGTGGCGGTGTCAGTGCCGCTCGGACTGGCGTCCGCACTTGTCGCTCTGGGTGCGCTCGTCGGTGTCTCCCGCAGCCGCGCATCCAACCAGCCAGTGCGCGTGGAGGACACGCAAGACTTGCTGCGCGAATGAACGAGTACGCCTGTGGCAGCAGCTCACGACCATAGGACTCAGGGCCATCGTCGAGTCCTGCATGCTCTTCTGAAGCCTCTCCGCCTGACATTCTACTGCGGGCGGAAGTAGGACCTGATATTGCGGAAAGAGACCTGACCTGACCTGCGGGTCAGTTGGACCTGACATTCGCAATCGCTTTGCACCAGCTCAGCGATCAAAGTTGCGTACCCACGGGATCCTGGGGGCACCCCCCCATATCATCTTGAGTTTGAAGTTTCGCTTGGCCCGAGTCGCGACAAGCTTCGCTCCATTTTAACAGCAGGGTGCGTGTGGCCAGCGGGTCACAGCGGGTGCTTGACGCTTCCTGCCACCGCGCCGACCTTGACACCGCCCTGAAGCGACTGAGCGTGGTGTATCTCGCCTGTGGCCGGCGTGAGATACCATTTCTGTTCTGGCGATCGATAGAAAAAAAAAACTGTCCTTCATCCCTGTCGTAGTGAGGGACGTCCACTCGAGCAAGTGCACCTCAGGCCATACACGTGCTGGTCGCTGCGCTTACGTTGTGTTGCAATTATTCTCCTTCGGTCGCCTCGTGGCGGCCCGGAGTGTACGCGGTAACGGAGGGACCTGTACATCAGGGGCAACGATAGGGGGGATAGGCATTGGGGGGATGCATCGAACCCCAATTGCCGATTGATCGCCGATCAGGGCCCAATAGCCCCAACTTGCCGGGAATGCGCGGATTCACTATGGGAGGCCTTTCGCCGAGCTATCACCGATTCCAGGTCGATGGTTTCCCCCCTCTGCCAGTCCCCACCTATCGTTGCCTCTCATTGCATCCTCGAGCCATGAATGAACGTCACGACGGAGGGTTTGGGCCAATTCCTGATTTTCGGGAAAAGGTCCAGACCTCTGGGGGGCCGCGCTGCGAACGCCCATGTTCGACTGCCTGTAAGAGCTTCTTTTTGCCGCAGTGACCTCTGGTGCGGGCCCAAGGGGGTCCCCCGATCGCCGAAGGCGATGCTGCAGTAGCGTTTTGCGCGCTCGCGTTTGGCCCATCTGCGGCCCCCAAGACGCCGCGCACCAAAGGTCACTCTTTCCCAGGGTCACTCTTGCGTGTAGCCGAGATGTGTTCGACAAGACTCCCTGGCGAATCTGGCTTAGTCCTGGACGAGGTTCCCAGGCGAATTGAGTGTACAGTAGCATCGAGGTATAAGCTCGAGGACGATTTGGGAAGGGTACTCTGATGTTCGTCGTGCTTGTTCGATGTTCTTGTGCATCCTGGGGAAGGGCACCCTCGAATGTTCTTCAGTTTGGCTGGCGAAGGGTCTCATGTTCTTCAAGAATGTTATTCTGCCGTAGGCCCGACTGTAATGCCCGCCCCTTCACTATCCACCCTTCTTGCCGCTGCCGATGGGCCCATCTCCGTAAGGCCTGTGGGTATATCGTGGGATGCCTCTCAGAAGTTTCTTGGAGGCGGTTTTGAGCGTGTCCTCGGGGGGCATTGTGGGGCCTGATCGGGATATCCTGGGCTTCTGATTTTTCGATTCGCAGACGCCTACGGCGAACCACCGCCGCCCCTTGTCTTTTGGAGTCGCCCATGTGACTGAGCGCTGTGGCAAGAGCTCTACCCAGCTATCGGACCATGTGTTCCCCCAGCCGTTTTGGAAACCCTTCGGGGAACACTTTGGGGAGAACGGCGGGGAAGATCAGGAGGAGGAGGAGGAGGAGGAGGAAGAGGAGGAGGAGTAGGAGGAGGAGGCCCCTTGGGAGCCTCTTGCACCACTCTTGGGGCTTCCAGGGAGCCTTCTGGGTGCCTGTTGGAGGCATCTTAGGGGCCTCTTGGGGCCTCTTGGGGGCTTCGAGCTTCTTGGGGGCTTCCTTGGCAGTCTTAGATGCTGTCGGAAGCAGTCTTGGATACCTCTCTGAACCGACAGCGGGTCCTCTTGGGCCGCTCCAGGGCCGTCTTGGAGGCAAGCTTGGGCGGCTTGGAGACCTCTTGGGCCGTCTTGGGGCCCTCTTGGGGCCGGGAGGCTTCTTGGGCCGTCATGGGGACATTTTGGAGGTTTGTGGGGCCATTTTGGAGCGATCTTGGAGGCCTCTTGAGCCGTCTTGGGGCGTCGGAAGGCCGGAAAGAAGCAGCAATGCCAACACCTGGGAAACACCCTGGTTTGGGCCTCTTCGGGCCCTCCTGGAGGTCCTTGAGGCTTCGTGAGCCGCTTTGGAGGCCTCTGAGTGGCCTTTGGGGCCGTCCTGGGCATGGTGTAGCCATCTTGGGCCGTCTTGCTGGCCTCCTTGGGCGGACTTGGAGGCATCTCGGACCCTCTTGGTCCGTCTTGGAAGCCATCTTGCATTCTCGGAGGCTATCTTGGGCCGTCTTGGGGGACGGCGGGAGCGGCCGAAGCCCCAGGGGGAGTTCTTGTGGAGCAACAACCAGCCCCGAAAGCAGTAGGGTTCAGCACGCCAGGCGCCCCTGTGGTAAGCCAACAGGGGGCGACGGATCGAATGGCATTCAGCCCAACCCGGCACCGTGCCTGGGTTGTGGGTCAGAGTTCCCCGAGATGCGTCATAGGGTCTCTTGGGAGCGCTCTCGGGGGCCTCTTGGGGGCAGTTTTTGTTGGGGCCTCTTGGAGGCCTCGTGGGGTCTCTTGGGGACTCGTGGGGGCCTCTTGGGGCCTCCTGGGGGCCCCTCGGGGCCGAGGGCTCGAAATATTCGCTCGGGTCCCATATCTGGGCCCCCTCTTGGAGCCAAGTTAGGGGCATCTTGAGCCGTCTTCAGTGCCCCTTGGGCCGTCTCGGGGCCCTCTTGGGCCTTTTTGGGACCCTCTTGAAGGCCTCTTGCGCCGTCTTGGAGCAACGGGGGCCTCTAGTGCCGTGTGGGAGCGCCGGAAAGCCGAAAAGGCGAGAACACCCCAAACCTTCCAAACATCAAAGGAACATTCATCATGTTGGCCTCTTGGGGCCATCTTGGCAGGCCGCCTCTTTGACCGTCTGGAAATCATCTTGAGCATCTTGGAGCGATCTTTCAGCAACTCGGGGCCCTCTTGGGACGTCTCGAGGGCCTCTTGAGGCCCTTTTGGTTCGTTTGGGGGCCTTCCTGGGCCCGAACAAGTCCCGCGACAAGATGCGCTGGACCCCAGGGGGCAGGCGAAAGCGCCGACAGACTTGGCAACTTGGGCTCCAGGCCTTTTAGATCCGTATGATCGAGGGCTGAGGCTTGGGGATTGGGCAAATGGCTGGAGAACACGCCCACTCCGTGCCCAGCAGCACGTTGGCGAATGTATTTGTATGCAGTATCCCGTGTATGGATTACCCATATGTATGTCTCATATACAGGTGTCAGTATTGCACATGTATATGTAGATGTAACTGTATGTCTGCATGTATGCATGTATGTATGTGTGTATGCAAGCGCGCATACATGCATGCATTCATGTACGTATACGTACCTGTATGTGTGTATGCATGTTGTTATCTATGAATGTACGTATGTATGCATGAATGCATGCATGTATGCATGTAAGGGTGAAATAATGAATGTATGAATGCATGCATGCCTGTATGCATGCATGTATGCATGTATGTATGTAGGTCGGTCAGTCGGTCGGTCGGTCGGTCGGTAGGTATGTGTGTGCGCAGCCCTTCCGTAGCCCTCGGGCTCAAGGCGTATCCCGAGGGGGGGGCTCCTCCCCCCGGGGTCAGGGCTCGAGGTTGGCTGGCGCGACCTGGGCGGCGCGGCTGGGCCGCGCGCCGCGGCCGCTGCCGCCACCTCGGCATGTCTGGCCGCGGCGGCGCTGGGCTGGCTGGGGGCCCTTGCGCTGGCGGCGCCGTGGGCTCTGCCGCAGCCGCCAGCGCGGCTGCTTCTCCCCGCGCGGCTGCGCCGGCTCGGGCCGCCGCCTGCGCCGCGACCGCGGCCGCCGCCGCCGTGGCCACCCCCGCTTGCGCGGCGGCGGCGGCAGCGGCGCGCTGCCGCTGCCCGCACCGCGTGCTCCGCTGCCGCCGGCCGCCGCGGCCGCAGCAGGCGCCGTGGGCGCTCCTCGCGCCGTGGCGGCTTCCGCTGCCGCGGCGTCCCTGCCGCCCCGCCTGGCTCGCCGCGGCTGGCCGCGGCCGCGGGCGGCTGCGCGCGCCGCGGGCGCCCCCTGCGCCGCGGGCGCCGCCTGTGCCGCGGGCGTCGCCTGCGCCGCAGGTGCGGCCAGCTCCCCGGGGGCCGTTGGTCCCGCTGGCGACACGGGGGCTGCGGGCGCCGCTGGTCCCGCGTGCGCGGCATGCGCTGCGTGCGCCGCCGCCGCCGCCGCCGCGGCCGCCGCCGCGGTGGCCGCCGCTGCGGCCCCCGCCGCGTGCGCGCCGCCGTCGCGGCCGCTGGCGCGCTCGCTGCCGCCGCGGCCGCCGACGCCGCGGCCGCTTCGGCGGGTCTTGCACCGCCCCCCAGGGAGTGGGGGTCTTGCACCCCGACGGCGTGGAGCCCACTCTCCTTGCGCCCGGAGATGGTCTTGCACCATCTCTCAGGGAGTGGGCCCCTTTTCCTGGCGGGGGGGGGCGATAGCGCGGCAGCGCGCTCGGGGCCTGATCTCAACTTCCGCCCCAAGTCCTCGCATTCACGTCGTAGTTCGGGGCTGGGCTGAGGCATGGCCTCTCCTCCTCGCTCTCTCCTCTGATCGGGAGGTGGGCGGTCGGCTAGGGGGAGGGTGGGGTGGTCCAAGGGTTTTCTGCGTTGGGAGCTGCAGATAACGGAGTGTTCCTGTGGGGAGTGCGCGGGGTTCGCCTGTCATGCGTGCGCGTTTGTGTATGTGCGCATGTCATGCGTCTGTGTGTTGTGTGCGCGTGTGGTGCTTGTGCTTTTGTTCCGAGGGTGCCAATATTAGATTTCTTGTTCGCGCCTCAATCATCGGCATGTTCTCCCAGGGCGGGCGTCGCAAGGGTCGACGTCCCGATGATGCGCCATCATGGAACAAGGTCTATGCCCGAGTTCCCCAGTACGGGTTTCTGGTAGTAAGTGGGACCTCCCCGCTGAATTCCTCTTGGTCTTCTCTCCTTCCTCACCTCCAGTGCTCTGGGGTCCGGGTCGGGGGCCAGGGCCTGGGTGCTGATGGAGAGGCGAAGGGGGGCTCCCCAGCCGACATCCCCTTCCACCACCACCACCACCACCACCAACACCATCATGATGGCGAACATCGGCGTTCTTCTCCAGAGCGGCGGGATGGGCTTCGCATGGGGTGAGTGGGCGCGCCACTCGGGCTCCCTGCCGTGCGCCCTCGGGGGCGAGCTGGGCGCGCAGGGCCCGGTTTCTTGGGGCCCCGCTGGCATCGCTGCAGGCGGTGCCGCGAACAATTTCGCCCGCCGGCGCCTGGCTGAGCTGAGGCGCGGCTGCGCGGCCTTCCTGGCGACGACGGGCGCCATCATGCTAGAGATCACCGCGGCGCTGCCCGGGTGCCCGTCGCCGTCTGCCCGCCGGAAGATCACGGACAATCCGAGCGAATTTGATGGGATATCCAAGTCTCCCGCCGCGGACTGGGCGCCGGTCTCGGCGTGCCTCGCACTCGGCGCGCTGCCCCAAGTCCAGTCGCGGGCTACGTTGCCACGTCGGGCGACTTCGGCTTGCAGGAAATAGCGCCCAGCAGCGCTGCCGAGAAGCAGAAGGAGTTGGCGGCCCTGATCGCGGCCGTTCGCCGGACCACGATTGGCATCATCGGCGTTTTCAGCCATGACGGCTTGACCTACTCCACGCGCGGCGTCCGCGCCGGCGCCCCGAGCTCTTCCCGGCCTCTTGCGCCGCGAGGCGGAGAGACGCGCGCCGCGCGCTCGCTGGGCAGCGCGCGTCGCCCGGGCCGCCGACATCCGCGGCGGCGAGCGACTCCGGCTTCAGCGTGCCGATGTCCAGCAGCGCCGATGAGAAGCAGAAGACGTAAGCGACCAAGATTGCCGACAGTCGGACGGCCATGGCCGTGGACATCGGCATGCCCCCCCCCCCCGGGGCTGCGGGCTGCTTGGCTGGCTCCGCGCGCGGCGACAGGGCGCGGCACTCGGGCCCCTCGCCGCGCGCTGGGGAGCGAGCCGGGCCCCGCCCTCCGCGCGCCGACACCCGGCGACGCTGGGGTGAAGCAGTTTTTGGCGACCGAGATCGTCAACTGTCGTCGGCCATGATGGCGACCATCGGCATTTTCCTCCAGGGCGGCTTGAATGGCTCCGCCTGGGGCGACTGGGCGCGCCTCACGGGCTCCCCGCTGGGCGCCCTCGAGAGTGGGCTGGGAGTGTAGGGCCCAGTTGGCTGGGGTCCCGCTGGCCTCGCTGCCGGTGGCGACGTTGAGAATTCTGCCCGCAGGCGCTCGGCCGAGCTGAAGCACGGGCGGCGGGGTCATGCAGTATTGGTTCAAGGAGCTTTCGTTCGGAGGTGTGTTTCCCATCTTTTATTGTGCGTAATGTGTGTTGTGCTTGTGCGTGTGTTTCGTGTCGCGAGTCTCCATGAACTATAGTTGTTTTGCGAAGGAGGGTCTTTTGGGCTGTGTGGTACTGGTTTGGTTGTTCGTGCTCAGACTCTTCAGCGTAGGGCGCGGTTTTGACCCTCACCGCCCCACGCCCTGCTCCTTGGGCCGCGGCGTCGGGTCGAGACTCGCCATCTCGACCGGCGCGTCCACAGACCGCCGAGTCGGAAAGGAGCTACTGTGCCTCGTTTAGCGCGCTTGTGATTATGTAGACCCATGGATGCCCAGGCCGCCCGGCCGGGTCGCGGGGCAACGGGCCGGCTACATAGGATGGAGACTAGTCCATGGTTTTCAGAAATGCTGCGCGAGCCGGCACGGCAAACCCTGCAGTGCACAGCGGATGGACTCCGACTCCGCTGTGCGCATTGTGCCCTGGGTCGTTCGTTCCTTTTGTTCTTGCTCGTGTCTCCTGCCAGGGCGGGAGGGCATCGCTCGACAGTCCCTGGGCCGGGGGCGGTTGATGTCTTCGGGCATCTCCCCTGGCCACACACTAGTCGTTAGCGCTGGGGGGCGCCTGACCACCGCACCCTGGTGTAGGTGGAGCGCGGGTCACTGTGCGGCGCGCTGCCGGTCCTAAGGCGTCGACCTTGCATGTTTTGGCCAGGCGACCAGGGACGCCAGTGGCTACCGAGCAGTTTGGAAACGTTTGGTTCTTCTGGCATTTCTCGGAGGGTGGGTGGGGGAACTCTGGCGGGCTTCGAGCGTAATCCTGTAATTCGCCGAGCTGCGAGCTGTGCGTGCCCGTGTTCTCGCTTGGTTGCTTGTGCCGCCTTCGCCTTCGGGCCGCCCGCTGCGCCGGGGTCCGGTCTTGCACCGGGCCTCTTTGGGTGGGGGTCTTGCACCCTGTTGGCGCGTGATGCAACCTCGGAGGACCCAGGCCGCTTGCGAACCGTATGGGAGGGAACGTCGCATGGACGGAGAGTCGCGTAAAGGGATACGCACTGTGCGTGTATGTACATTGTGTATGGTACCGTTGAGTGCACTACGCTATTATGTTGTGTACGCTGTCTGGGATGAGTGTGTGTGGGACGCTATTATGTTGTGTACGTTGTCCGGGATCTGGCGGGTTTCGAGCGTAATCCTGTAATTCGCCGAGCTGCGAGCTGTGCGTGCCCGTGTTCTCGCTTGGTTGCTTGTGCCGCCTTCGCCTTCGGGCCGCCCGCTGCGCCGGGGTCCGGTCTTGCACCGGGCCTCTTTGGGTGGGGGTCTTGCACCCTGTTGGCATGTGATGCAACCTCGGAGGATCCAGGCCGCTTGCGAACCGTATGGGAGGGCACGTCGCATGGACGGGGAGTCGCATAAACGGATACGCACTGTGCGTGTATGTACATTGTGTATGGTACCGGGTGTTGTGTTGTGCGTATGGTACCGTGTGTTGTGTTGTGCGTACTCGTGAGTGTGTGTGGTACGCTATTATGTTGTGTACGTTGTCCGGGATGTACGGGTGCACAGTGATCCCAATCGCTTTTTCAAGGGGGAACCGCCCACCATTTGGACCCTGCGCAAACGAGTGTTTGGGTGTCCCTGTGGCCCGCTACGAGATACCCTCTCCTCCCCTGCTCCCCCTCCCCCTCCTCCTCCTCCCCCTCCTCCCCCTCCTCCTGCTCCGCCTCCCCCTTCCTCCTTGCGGGTATCTCGTGTCGGCCTGTACGCTTCGTCTTTGGATAGGTCGGCGGGGGCCGCCGTCCGGGCGTGCATGCCCCCCAACAACAACAACAACAATGCAGGCGACGGCGCGCTACGTCTGGCACGTGGCCAGGGTGCCCGCCGCCGCCCGCTGGCCGGAAAATCGCCGACAATCCAGAGGACATCGAGGCGGCCCCCGAGGTTCCCGCGGCGGGCTGGGCGCGCGGTCGAGCGAGCTGCCCCAGGACCAGCCCGCTGGCTCCGCTGCCGCGGCGGGCGATTTCGGCATCCAAGTGCTGACGCCCAGCGAAGCTGGGGAGCGGCGGAGGCGCGGTCGACGGGGAGGCGGGCGCGCAGAGCCCGCCGAACTTGCGGGGCCCGATCGGGCTCGCGGCTGATGATCGCACTGAGGGCCTCGCCACTATGTGCCAGGCTGAGAGAATAGCTCCTGGGGGGGCCAAGGACAAGCCCCCTACGTTGCTGCCCCCGCCCTGGCCCCAGCCCCTCGCCCCGCCCCCCGAAGGATGGGGGTGGGGAGCAGGCGACGTTGCAGACCCGCCACGCCCGGGAGCAACGGCAGGACGGCCCCCCTTCTCGCCGCTGCGCCGCTCGCCGAGCTCCCCCGGGGCGCCCGACTCGTTCCGCCCGACGACTGCCCCCCCGAGTTGCATCATGACTGCGCGCGTCGCCGAGAGCTCTCCCAGGGTGCCCGGCTCGCTCCGACAGGCCGCGGCCACCGCGCGCCGCCCCCCCAGCGGAGGAGATGATAGACTGGGGAATTTGGCCGCGGGTGCCGCGGCCCTCCCCGCGCCGCGCCCCGCGGCGCCCGATTCGCCCTGGCCCGCGACGGCCCCGCTGAGTTGCCCCCCGGCTGGAAGGAAACATCTCCGGAAGAGGGCCGGGGGCCCTGGCGACGGGGGGCAGGGGAGGTTCGCGGCGAAGACCACCGACGACCCCGCGGCCACGAGCCCCCCTGGCGGGTCAGGCCGCGCGCGTCGACGCGAAGCCACTCTTGCCAGAATTGCGTCGTCGCGGACCCGGCAGTCGACCAGGCCCCTCCCCAGGAAGGGTTCGCGCCTGCCTTCCGCCGGTTCGGTGACGCCTCTGCCGTGGCGCGCGGTGGCGCTAGGGTCGCCGGCACTGGGGGGTGGTGGTCGTCGTCGCCGCGGAGGGATTGTAGAACGCTCGCGCATCGCCCTGGACGCCGCAAGTCGTTCGTCGCCACTGCTGGACATTGACATTGGTGCCCCAGTGCGCCGTCTCACGCATGTGGGTCGCGTGCCGCCGCCCAGACGCGGCGGCGCCTGGCGCCCCACCCTGCGTCCTGCCGAGGCTGCGCTGGCCCGGCCGCGGGGCGGCTCCGGCGGACATCGCGACTGGCCCCCCCATTATTCCGCGGTCGCTTCGCCCCGCCGCCCCGCCCGCGCGGCGACGAACGTCGGCAGCTCGAGCGCCGAGGACGGCAGCTCGAGCGCCGAGGGCGACCGCGCCCTGGCCCAGCCGCGCGCCGCCGGGCTGCCCGGGCCAGGCTCCGCGCCCAGCGGGTCGACAAGGGCGCGCGGCAGCTACCCCGACTGGCTGCAGGAGGCAAGGCAGGCCGCCGCCAGCGCCGGGCGCGAAATCGACAGGCGCATGGACAGCATGCGGGACCCAACCTGGCCCGACGACCGCGCTGACCGAGCTTGGCTCGACGTGGGCGACAGGTTGCACCGCCAGCCACGGCCCCGCCTTGTGTTTAAGCTTAAGCGCATGCACGCCCAAGGCGCCCTAGCGATCTGGGGCGCCGTCGCCAAGCGTCTGCAGATCGAGGCTGGTTTTATTACGTCGAAGGTTGGAAGCGCGCTTGCGGCAAGCGTGACAACAAGGGCGTCGGCAAAGGGCGATGCAACCCGCTTGCCAGCGAGGACTTGCCGAAAGTTCATGGCCGAGCTGCGGCGCTGTCACTTCGACATCAAGAAATTGCTGGCGTGGAGGTGCCCGCGCGGGCTCGGGCCAGGTCTGGCGCGACCAGCAGGCCGAGATCGCGCGCGGGCGAGAGACGCGGGGGCGCGAGGCCGCCGAGCAAGGCAAGGGGCGCGATGCAGGCGGCAATCCCGGCAAGCGCCGCTTTGACACTGCCTGGGGCAACGCCCCTGGCGCCCCCCCCCCCTCCCGGCGCTCGACACTGGTGGCGCCGCCGCCGCCAACGCCGCCCGGCTGCGCTCAGCACCTCTGCGGGGCGTGCCGCCTGCGGGCGCCGCGCCGCACTGCGCATGGCCAACCTCCTTCCCCCCCCCCTCGCCATGGCGTCGCGCCGACCATTGGGGCGCGCGACGCCGGCCTTCGCCGCTCCTTGCACCGCCCTGGTGCCCCTCGCTTTTCCGCTGCGACAGACCGCTCTGCGTGGGGCGCATGGCCCTCTGGGCTGGGCGCTTCTCTGCGCCCGGCATGGCACCTCCTCGGCGCCCTCCCTCGCCTCTCCTCCTTGCGACGTACCTCGCGTTTGGGGCGCGCATCGCTCGCGCGCTGCCCTTTGCGCCACTTCGGCGGTGCTCCGCTCCGCCGCGCTTGGCCGCCGATTGGGATTGGGCCGCCCAGCGCCGTTGCCCCGCTTCTGCGGCCTTCGGCGCCCCCCGCCGCCGCCCCGTCGCGACGCGCCTGCCGTTTGGGGCGCGCGTCGCTCACTCGCTGATCCCTGCGCCATGTCGGCGCTTCTCTGCTGCGCCACGCTGGGCCGCCCATTGGGCCGCCCAGCGTCGTCGCCCGGCTGCTGCATCAGCGCCCCCCGTCGCGCCCCTTCGCGATGCGCATCCCGTTTGGGGCGCGCGTCGCTCGCGCGCTGCCCCGTGCGCCATTTCGGCGCCGCTCTGCTGCGCCGCGCTGGGTAGCCAATTGGGCCGCCCTGCTGCGTCGCGACCCGGACTGCGGCTGCCCTGCGCTGCCTCCTCTCGTTGCGTTGTTGTTCCCCCCCGCCGCCTGCGGGCGCTTGGGGCGACTGGCCCGCCGCCGCCTGTCCCGCCCCTCTCTGCCATCTGGCCGCCTCGCGCGTCCTCGGGCGGTCGCGCCGCCATGCTCCTGTCGCTGCCAGCCACCTGGCTGCGTTGCCACCTCCTCCCGGCAGCCCCGCGCTTCCTCCCGTTGCGATGCCGTTCCGCCCCGCCGCCCGCGGGCGCCTGGGACGCTTCGCCCGCCGCTTCCTGCCCCAGCTGTCTTGGCCCCTGGCCACCTGGCGCGCCCTTGGGCGGTCGCGCCGCAATGCCCGCGTCGCTGCCAGCCATCTGGCTGCGTTGCTCCTGCCTCTGCGCGGCTCAATGCTGCGCCCACTCCTCGGCGCGGCGGGTACCTCTGCCGTTCGCGATGTCCCGCGGCGCCCGCCCGCCAACTCCAGCTTCTGGCAGCCGCCCTCCCGCCGCCCTCGCCGCCGTCTGCCGCGGCCGCCCGCCGCGCTTCGGCCCTGCACGCCTGGCTGCTGCAGCCCCCCCCCCCCTCCCCCGGCTTCTCATCGCTGAACCCTTTGACGTCTGAGCGCCCCGTTTTCCTCTCGGCGCCCCCCCCCGCTTTGCCCGCCGGTCAATTCGCCAGTCAATGCTCCGTTCGAGCTTCTCGCTGGGGCGGACTCGCCGCCGACGAAGAGAGCGCGCGCGCGCAGCCCGCCCCCCAGCGCCCATTCATTCAGCATCCGTTTTTGACATTTTCATTCGTACTTCAGTTATCACCCGCCCTCGCTTCATCCGCGACTGATCATCTGTTCCATTCGTCATTGCTTCGCTGTTGCCTAGTGCTGGAATCGAATTGGAACTAACTGGATCTTGGATCTGCTGATCCTGATTCTAGGCCAAAAGGAGTCCCACTGGGCAGCTGGATCTGGCACCTCTCCAATCCCAGTTTGCGTGTAATCATATTGCAGTAGGAATCCACATTGGAAAAAAGCTGTGTCTTGGATGTGCCCCATTCCACTTCGACCAGGTGCCGATTCCAGTGCGAATCAAATCCGAATTCGCTGTATATGGGATCCGAAGAATTCCAGTAATACTCGAAGCCCATTTCAGTCGGAATCGACTTGGAGTCAGCTGGATGTCTGGCCTGCACATATCAATTCCGAGTATCATTCGGTTCCAATCCGAAGTCCGCTTGGACTCAGCTGGATCTGGGATGTCCCCGAGCCCATTCAAAGTTCAAGTGCGCCCCAACATAAATCACATGAGAACCATGTGGATTTGGGACTTGCTCAATTTCACATAGATTTAGTTGTGTAGCCTTAGGACTCTAACTTGAATCGCCTGGATGTGGAATCCGTTTATCCCAATTGGATCCGAATTAGATCCCAATTGAAGTCCATGTGGGATCAGCTGGATTTGGGTTGTGTTCAGTTCTTATCAACTGCGAATGATATGTCAACCGGGATCTATTTGGAATCAGCTGGATAGTTGCCCTGCACAAGTTGGGAATTCCCGAACATGTAATTGAAAACACAGGCATTCGCACCCCCTGACATCACAAGCGTACACCGCCTGCCCGTCATCGTCTTTCCCCTCGCGCAAAGGCGCGGTTCGCGTCCTGCTTTCTCTTCGCCGGAGAGAGCGCGGGTACTCGCGTCTCCACGCCTTCGCCGCCAGGAAGACGCCCTTCTTGATGAACATCTTCCAGCATCGATGGGACGCGTAGGTGCGGTGGCCATAGAAGATCGGGAATATCTATGCCCCACTCTTCCAGTGGCATCGGCGGTACGGCGCGGACAGATTCTTGAGCGGATCCAGCGTCTCTCCGAACCTGGAATTGACCCCGAGCGCTCTCCGGTCGGCGGCGGGCAGAGACTTCTCGGGGTCTTTTCCGCGTTGCTGTAGCTCCATCCTCATCTTCTTCTGCTATGCCTGTCGTTGTGCCTGCAGCCGTTCCAGGTCCAGGCCGCGCCGCATCTCCGCGAGGACATCCTCCATGCCGGGGCACTGCTCCGTCGCGTGCGAGTTGATGTAGAAGCCCATGTTCAGGCCGTCGCTGAAGGTGACCTGGGTGGCCACATCCAACTGGTCCGCAAAGGCGGCCGTGGCGCCCGCGTCCTCCGTGTCCTCGCTCTTCGCGTGCTTCGTCGGGCATTGCAGCATAATGTCCCGCCACTCCTCTAGCGAGCAGTCGTCCGTCCACGCGAGCGGCTCTTCCAGCACCTCTGGGCGTTTGACCCAAGCGTCGGCATCGCTCGGCTCGCGCGCGCTCGTGTATCCCGAGTTTGGCCGCGAGCCGACGCGCGGAAGCTCTTCGCCCTTGTCCAACCACGCCCTCGGGTCGCTGACCTGTCGGAGGTCCTGCATCCAGGTTGAAGCTCCCAGCCGCGTGCATCCCCCCTTCCTCTCTCCCTCCCTCCCGCCCTCCCCTCCCTCCATCCCTCCCTCTGACGTGGTCGGTGATGCATTCTGACGGGCGGAGCTGGAAGTGCAACGGACGACCCTGCATGCCGCGCGTCAAGGACCGCACCGCGAACATGGCGGTCAGGAGGGGCTTCCCTCGCCTGCACCTGCGCCAGTCCACGAGCGTGACGATGCAGTAGAAGCCGTGGCGGCAGATTTTCGTGGTCTTGTTGCCCGAGTACTTCCAGCAACTCTCCCCGCGCGCGTGCGTCATAGTCCCTTCTTTGGCGAGAGGTGGCGCTCCCAGACCTGGGGGCTCTCTTCCGTGCCCGGCGGGCGCGGCGGTGGCGCCTCCTCGCCCGCAGGGAGCGTCGCCGGGCCGACTCCTGGCTGCCCCGACTGAGCCACGGGCGCGTCCGAGCAGACCGTTGGGGCAACTCCGCGGGCCGCCGTGGAGCATGTTGGATCCTCGTGGGATCACAGCGCCCACGGGACGGGACAAGGCACGGGGCATGGGCGTCCCAGCGACGGCAAGAATTTCTCTAGGGGGCCACATGCGAACCCTCCCCCTCGGAAGTCGTGGGGGGTAGGGTCCGCATGTGGCCCACTATTCTTGTCCGTGTACTCCAGATTTCGTAATAAAGGGAGGGGGGTCTCATTTCGGGGGGGGTCTCTTCCAGGCTATCTTGGAGGGCCTGGGGGGGTCTGGTGACGATGTTTTGGAGGGTTCTCCCACAGGGGAGGTCTGAAATGGCTTGTCTTGGAGGGTCCAGACCCCCTCCCTCTATTACGAAATCTGGAGTAGGGTCCGCATGTGGCCCACTATTCCTGTCCGTGTGCTTCTCTTCCTGCTGCTCCTGCCGCCAGAGGCTCGGGCCTGCTCTGCCCCCCCCCCCCCCCCCTCCTGGGCCGCCCCCGTGCTCGGGTCGGACGAAGTGGTTTGCTGGGAGAAGCGGAGGAGTGCGGGAATTGTTGCATGCAGCCGGTCTCGGCCCCGCCGCCGGGCGCCTCCCGCAACACGTTGGCGCTGCAGGTGCTTGGAGGCGCCGGGAAAACCAGCCTCAGGAGCCGATCTGCCGAGCCCCACTGCTGACCCGTGGGAGCAGACGCCGCGGAGAAGGATTAGATCATAACATCAGCATGGCCACAGCCCGTGGCGCCATCTTCTTGCGCCATGTCTCGAGCCAGATTGCTTTGTGAGGGTTCCGAGGCCGGAGACAATGCGAAAACGCCCGGCTCAACACATTGCAACGACATTTGGGCGCCGTGTAATGGGGGGGCGATATATGTATATGGGTGGGCAGCGAGGGCTGCAGAAACGGAGCCCTTTAGGGTTCTCAAAAGGGGCCCTTCAGGACCCAAGTGGGGGCCTCCAGGGCTTGCATGGTGCACCCTTCCTCCCCTCCAGCTGTCGCCCTCCCCAGTCAGCGACGCACCAGCCAGGATCTCAGGGCTGCTCACCGACCCCCCGTATCGTCCGACCCGACGTGCCCATGCTGCCCGCCCGCGCCCGCCATGGCCCCCCGCGGTGGCGCGCGGTTGCCGCTGGAGCGGCGGCGGCGGCCGCGCTGGCCAGCGGTCCGCTGCGCGGGTTGGCGGGCGTCGCGTGCTTCGCTGGCCCGGCGGCCACCGGGAGCGGGCGCGGGCGAGCGGTCGCAGGCACCGCGCCGAGCCTTGAGATCCCAGTCGGGTGTTCACCGCCCACCAAACCAACCCAACCCGAAGGGCTTATTTTGCCTTCCATTTCTCGGAAGTTGATGGACCTCCTGCCCTGACACGTCGATTAGCGAATTGGCAATTTTCGGTTCGCGAGAGGGCGTCGCGGCCGTAATTTTTGCGGGTCCGGGTTACGATAGTATTGAGACGTGTTTTTATTGAATCGCTTCGCACATTCCGCCGGCCCGTACTGTGCCATCGCGGGTTCTTGGGGGGTCTTGGGAGCCCTTGGAAGCTTCGTGGGAGCTTCTTGGGAACTTCGGGAGGCCTCGTGGATGGCTCTGGGTGGGCCCTCTTGGTGGTCTCTTGGGGGGGTCTGCCTGGCCTCTTGGGGGCCTCCTGGGAGCTTCCTGGGGGTCTCTTGGGGGCCTCTTGGGGCTTTCTTGCGGCCTGTTGGGGGGCCTCTTGGGGCTCTCTTGGGGGCTTCGTGGGGCTACTTGGGGGCTTGTAGGGGCATTTCGGGGGCGTGTTTGGGCGGGAGGCTCAAAATTTCCGTTCAGGTTGCCCCTGTGGACCTCAATCATGGGGCCGTCTTGGGGCCTCTTGGACCGTCTTGAGGGTTTCTTGGGCCTTCTTGGAGCGCTCTTGGGCCGTCTTTGAGCGGTCTTGAGGGTCTCTCGGGCCGTCTTGGGGTGATCTTGGGGGCCTCTTGGACCGCCTTGAAAGGTGTGAAAGACGAAGAGGCGGATATGTTAAAAATGCACGCTTTCCTAAGGGAATGAGACGGTTTTTGCTTGTGGGAGCCCTCTTGGGACGCCGCTTAGGGACCTCTTGGGGCGTCTTGAAGGCCTGTTGGGCCGTCTTGAGGCCATCGTAGGCGCTTGGGGGTGATATTTCGGCGTCTCCCGGCTCTCTTGGACCGTCTGGAGGGCTTCTCGGGCCCCTCTTGGACCGATTTGGAGCCCTCCTGGGCTCCGAAAAAGAGTTCTTGAGGGTTTGTTGGGCCTTCTTTGAGCGCTCTTGGGCCGTCTTTGAGCGGTCTTGAGGGTCTCTCGGGCCGTCTTGGGGTGATCTTGGGGGCCTCTTGGACCGCATTGAAAGGTGTGAAAGACGAAGAGGCGGATATGTTAAAAATGCACGTTTTCCGAAGGGAATGAGACGGTTTTTGCTTGTGGGAGCCCTCTTGGGACGCCGCTTAGGGACCTCTTGGGGCGTCTTGAAGGCCTGTTGGGCCGTCTTGAGGCCATCGTAGGCGCTTGGGGGTGATATTTCGGCGTCTCCCGGCTCTCTTGGACCTTCTGGAGGGCTTCTCGGGCCCCTCTTGGACCGATTTGGAGCCCTCCTGGGCTCCGAAAAAGAGTTCTTGAGGGTTTGTTGGGCCTTCTTTGAGCGCTCTTGGGCCGTCTTTGAGCGGTCTTGAGGGTCTCTCGGGCCGTCTTGGGGTGATCTTGGGGGCCTCTTGGACCGCCTTGAAAGGTGTGACAGACGAAGAGGCGGATATGTTAAAAATGCACGTTTTCCTAAGGGAATGGGACGGTTTTTGCTTGTGGGAGCCCTCGTGGGGCGCCGCTTAGGGACCTCTTGGGGCGTCTTGAAGGCCTGTTGGGCCGTCTTGAGGCCATCGCAGGCGTTTGGGAGTGATATTTCGGCGTCTCCTGGCTCTCTTGGACCGTCTGGAGGGCTTCTCGGGCCTCTCTTGGACCGTTTGGAGCCCTCCTGGGCTCCGAAAAGGGACCTTGCCGGGAGTACCGGGACCTTGCCAGGACCTTGCCGGGACCTTGCCGGGGTACTTTTCGTCCGGGGACCCCCAGGGCCCGCCCCGCGCGCGCGAATTAGAAATATTGTTGAGCAGTTACCGGAGATCTTAGCACGCCTCTGGCCCGTTGGGCCGGCGAAGTAGGAGACGTTTTTTTATTAGTTTCTGTCGCGTAGGGTGGCGCGTGGGTTTGCCCGTCGTTTCCAGTGTGGCGTGCCGCGCTTCTGGCCCGCGTAATCTAAGTCGGGTCCCTCTGCAGGAGGAATATTCAAACATTGTCCAACAAAAAATCCAGGGACTATTTCTTGAGTTGTTGTTTGATGTTGTCGGGACGTTGGTTGCGTTTTTTGTTGGATTTTTAATCAAAAATCCGCTTGTAGGGAGCATGCGCGACTTAAGCGTAATCCGCGGCGCAAGGTCACTATGCCGCCTCGCGTAAGGACCCGGTCCCTCGTCGTCGGTGTGATGGGGTCCGAGTGGATGGGGCGGGAAGGTCGCACCGCATCGCCGATGCAGCGGCGATGCGGCGCGATGTGGAGCCCTGGCCGCTGCAGGCACCGCGCCGGGCCCCGAGATCACATCCCGGATTTGCTCGCGTTCTGGAGAAAGCAAAGCCGGAGGTGTCTCGCCGCTTTAGGTCTCTGGGGGCCCTCGGCGGGTCCCGGGGCCGTCAACAAAAGACTACTCAGGCGAAGCAAAACGGGTCCAGGGGAAAGTGTCCAGACCGCTGGGGCCCACGTCAGTAACACATGATGACGTGCGGGGTCGGGGATGGCGTCGCATGTTTTGGCGACGGGTTTTTGTCCCCTTGCTTCGGACGCTGAAGACATCACACATAGATCTGGCTCGGAAGATTCCGCCGAGAGATGGGCTCCAGGGCCCAGGGTTTCGGTTTTGTTTTTGCCGCTGTTTTGTAGTTGTTCCGCGACCTCGACATTCAGGGGAAGGCTTTGGGTCGCCGTGGAGCGAGAAGGGGCAGCTTTTCTTCTGGCTCCAGCCACGTTCGCTTGCATGGAGGCCGGGCGCGTGGCGAGGCCTGGAAGGAAATCTGGACTTCACGCGAGTCGGGACCCACTCGCACGCCTTGTCGGCCCAGCGTTGCTTGAAATGGCGGGGTTGGAAATGCCAAGTAAGTAAACTTGCCAGAGTCTAGATCTCCATGGCTTCCAAGAAGGGGGTGATGACTAGGGGGCCTCATGGCCTGGGCCATGTCGTCTCCCAGATTTCTTGGCCCCTCCTTTTCTTTCAACGCATACTCTGGCCGACACCCGTCGGCGCACGTGCCTCGGGCCATGATTTGGGCTTCGCTAGACGCCCTCGAACATTAATTTATTTTACGTCGGCGGCCAGGCAGAGAAACTGCGCTGTCGATAGTGGGCATGATGTAGGCATACGCGAATCGGGCCACCATGAAAGCGGGGAGGAGGAGGCGACCAGCGACGGCGGGGAGGGAGGCGGGAAGCGACGAACATAGACACACGCGTCAAACGGCCTTCGGCCGAAAGGCGTCCTCTGCTTCGGCGCAGGCGCCGCCCCCGAATACTGTTGGGTCCCGAGGTTGGGTTCCGTGATGGAGCTTCCGGGTCATCACGAGGTGCGAGAGTCAGAGTCGTGGCCGCATCCATCGAAGAGGAACAAATCGCCATAAACGTAAATTTTGGCGCTCCGCGCGGATTTCTTGGATCCGCGCGTGGCCCCCCCGGCGGCGCCTCCGGCGCCGCCCCAGGCGCGCTCCGCGCGCCAGGGAAGGGGGATCCGCCGCAGATCCAAGAAATCCGCACGGAGCGCCGGAAGTTCATGCCTATGACTTTTTATCCAGCGAAAGGCATCAATGTGAGGAAGTCAAGGAGCGAAGAGGAGAAGCAGCTCCGTGGAAGCTTCGATTCAGCATCGGCGCTGGTAGAGTTAACATTGATAGTAAGGCTTATCGGGTTCCCAAGGAAACCCTTGCATATCTGCCTCTTCTGCCCATCGTCGGCCCATCCTCAACCATTTCGATGGCCAGCCCCGTTCGAAGAGCTGCGGCGTGAGCGTCCAAGGGGCTTGCATCCTCGCGCATCCCCACCGTCAGCTGTGACTGTGCATCCCAGGCCCGAGGACCGTCCAGAAGGTCGGCAGCCTTGAGACGGGGGTCCACGCAAACGGGGGTCAGCCAGAGCGCCCGATCTTGCAGGATCCTGCAGGGCCAGGCTCGCATTGACCCGGGTTTGGGTGCAGGATCCTGCACGGTCCTGCAGGATCCTTCGCACTGACCCGGGCTTGGGTGCAGGATCCTGCACGGTCTTGCAGGACTTTGCAGGCTGGCCCGGGTCAGGACTGTCCCGGGTCAGAAGATCCCCGAGCAGGGGTCTCGGCGAGCCCCGGGGCCCCGGGCCCGTCTCCCGCCTGCCAAGGGCCCCAAAGGTCGATCCTGCAGGCGGTGGTCACTCCGAGGCCCGAGCCATCAGGGCTGGTGGGCGGCCCGGGGCTCCCACAGTGAAGTCGGGCCTGTCCCTCTACAGAAGCATACTCCAGATTTCGTAATAAAGGGAGGGGGGTCTCATTTCGGGGAGGGTCTCTTCCAGGCTATCTTGGAGGGCCTGAACCCGGAGAACCCACGCTGCGCGCGGCGGGGGTACTTATAAGTACTTATGCAGTTACGCCAATTATAAGTAGCTCCTAAGTCGCTCGTAAGTAGCTGATAAGTAGTGTAAGTAGCTCGTAAGTAGCTCATAAGTAGTGTAAGTAGCTCATATGTAGCTAAGTTACTTAGGAGCTACTTATAAGTAGGGCAGCCTACTTATAAGTAGCGTAAGTACTTATAAGTACTTTGGCCTACTTATAAGTACTTACGGCCTACTTATATAAGTAGCGTAAGTAACTTACGAGCTACTTATGTAAGTGGCGTAAGTGCCACATAAGTGGCGCGTAAGTGCCACATAAGTGGCGCGTAAGTGCCACATAACTGCAGTTACGCAAACTAACGCCATGTATGGGCATGCATTTTCAATCAATATATATAACAGCGCGCGCGCTGAACAGGACGCCCAAAACACTTGTGACGCCAATGTCGTTAACCCTAAACCCTAAGAGAACCTTGGTGCCCGATCTGGAATATTGCGCGGGCGCCGTGGGAGGCATGCTGCGAAATCAATAGTTGTTTCATGCATTTGTGCTGCCGCTGGCCCAGACAAAGGTTTCAGGCACCCTTGCAAGCTTGCGTTCAGCGCAGCCCCCGCCTTGCGTTTCGCGCATTGCAGTTGGGCCATGGCGGGTGAGACCATGCAGGCTCGCGTGGAGCGCGTCCAGGAGCAGATCTTCGACATCATCAAGGAGTACACGTTGAGCCATTGCCCCCCGATTCTCCAGTTGCGCGACCAGGCGGTGCGATTGTTGCGGAAGGAGGGTCTGCTGAGGCGCCAGAAAACGAATGGGCGCTACGTGGCCGTGCACCCGCGGAACAGGTACGGCGATGGCATAATTCCATCCCACGTGCGCACGTTGGTGCGCAGTTTTTGCAGCGACGGGTTCAGCATGGATGAGGTGGGCGTGCCCTTTGCCATCGAGATGCCACCCCCATCTCACCAGCGCCACGCCGAGGCACTCGAGTTCAACGGAGACCTTGTCAAGGAATCCCACGGCTTCTTGCCGCCATACGACGAGGGCGAGATCAAAATCCTTAGCGTGAGCAAGTCGCACACGACCCAGGCGACCCGCTGCATTCAGTTTGGCAGCCCTACAGATTCAGATAACGTCGAGTTCGGTACCGACGGGAAGCTTGACATCCACAAGATCGGGTTGAAGCGCCCCACGTTGGCAGATGCTGCGAAGGAGGGGTTTGAATGGGACGTGCTTGTCTGGCAGGCTGAAGACGCATTCGGCGCCATTATAGACTTGCTCCAGGACCCGCTTAAGTTTGTGAAATCGATGGCCCACCCTTTAACTTTTCGATTGCCCCCGCCCCCGCCCCCCCCCGCATTTATGTTGGCTTTAGCCGCGTTCAATCAGGAGTCTGGAAATGCTGCGCAGAAGGTTTCCATGAATGAGACTAGGTGGGAGACCTTGTTCAAGATGCACGGGGACGTGCAGAAGATCGTCACCAACTTCGAAGCCAATAAAAAGGAGGGCGACATCTTGAACCCCGACGTCGCGCGGGGTAGGGCAATAACAAAAGCGCAATCCAGAAATCCAGATTTCGTTTCAGAGATCCAGAGTTTGGCGACGTTTGCGAGGAAGCTCGCTGGTGAACCAGACGCACCGAATTTGAAGGAGCTTCGGGCTTTCAACCGTTCGTGCCAGAAGCCGCGCATTGTGCAGGGCCCCGTCTTGGCGGCGGTGGCTGATGCAGTGATCGGCTCGGATGGTTTGGGCTGCATTCCCTTCCGCATCGATTGCGTAAAGGCAATGATGAGCGCCGACAGCAAGTATGCATCGGGCGACTTTCAGAACCTCTTTGCATCGGGTGACTTCGGGCTTAAGCTCACGAGTAACAAGGAAGTGCAGCGCGTGATCTCGCAGGCAGACATCATGAAATCGATGGCTATAGACATCGCAAAAACTGTCAACCTGTCAGAAGACAACGCGGCCGTGAAGACGTTGATCAACAGGTTCGGCATGAGGCTCGTGCACCATTGCATGAAGAAGCCCGACCCCAGGAGCCAAAAGTTCGAGTCGCTTCACCACATCGGCTACGAGTACGTGCAAGACCTGGCTACCATTGCAGGCACGCAGATCACATCCCCGTGGGCGAAGAAAGGAGCCCCGCCCAAAGCTCCCGCGCAGCAAGCTGCGGCTTCTGCACAAGTGCAGAGCGTAGGCGGAATCGCCGACAGGATGCACAAATTGGCAAGTATGGGCGTGAGCGCCAATTGCCACATCGAGGTCATCAAGATGAAAACTGTATACAAGGTGCAGGAAGTCAAGGAGGATGAGATCAAGCTGCAGAGCATCGGCGATGGGAGCGACTACACAGTCGATTCGGCATACCTCCTGAAATCGCTACTCACCCCGCGTGCACAAGAGTTCAAGGTGATCACAAAACGCGAGCCGAAGAAGGACGCCGCGCTCTCCCCCTTCCACGCTTGCAAGCCGTAGGAGGGCGGCGTGTATACTATAGGGGGAGGGGGTGGGGGAGGGGGCAACGATTTTGGCAATGGAGCTTGGTTGTCTTACACACCCGCAGCCCACGTGCTCTTTTCCTTTTGTTCTCCATCCCGCACCTTTACCCCAACCCCACCGCCCATCCCAGCCCCGCCCAAACCCACCACCCCCGCAACCCATCCCACCATCCCAACAGGAATACATCAACGATTGGAGTGCCAGGTGCGACCCGCGCTCGAACTCGGACTGGCAGCGCATGGTGTTGGTTGGTCACGTGACGTCGGCGCTTGATGCATTGGGTAACCTACAGGGGGCAGCGGGCGAGATGGTCGACATCGTGACGGAGCCCACGGAGCACCGCGGCGTGCACGCCAAGGTTGACATCGATGTCTCCAGCGCGATCTTCCCGCCCTTCTCGACCAAAGTTGCCTTCTCGGATACAGCTCCAAACGGTGCCATCGACGTCGGCGCGGAGATCACTAATGCGGACGGCGTCGCGCAGAAGCTTTACATCTTCATGAAGCTGCAGAAGCATGATCCAGGCGGCATCGCGGACAACACGCGCGGCAGCTACAAGATGGCGAAGATAGAAGGGTTCATGCCGCACTACTGGCTCATTGACAAAGAGGTGACCGACCCCAAGAAGTCTAACATGGCCATCAAGCTTCACACCGTTGACGCCTCGGTCGGCGCGGAGAAGTTTACATTGAAAATACCGTTCCTGGAAAACACCAAACCCATCAAAAAGGGTGACCAGCTTCGTGCACTGAAGCCGCAGGCGGCGAAGGCGCCGCCGATGAAGAGGGTCCGCACGCAGTAGTCGTGGCTCGCGGAGCCGAGCTTATTAGACACTTGTGCCGCGATCTCAGGTCGGTGGGGCGGCACGCCGATTAAGGAGACAATGGTATTATTATTGCGGATTTCCTTTAGCGCTTGCAGGACACACGGCGTCCTCTGGACACATGGCGTATTCTTCTCTTTCAGCGCTTGCAGGAGAAACAAAAACAGCTCGCATGCGCTCGCGCGGGGAGAGGGGGATGGGGGAGGGGGCAGCGGCAGCGCTGGTCCAAGCCTCGTCGCTGCGGCTGGGCGCGGGCTCGATTGCAGTGACAAGCCGTCAGTGATCAAGCGAGGTTGCGCTCGGCCGCCGCGGGGGGTTCGCGCGGCTGTTTTCACGCGCGCCGATGTCGTTCACGATCGAGGCGAAGCCCGTGGTCCAATATCATGCCGCGGACATGAAGCACGTCCGCACGTGGGTGCCCCAGTACACCAAGACGATCGATGGAGCTACGTACGTCGAGCTCAGGCAGACAGATAGACCTCTCGCTGCCTTACTCGGCCTATCCCACGAGGGCAAGGCCAAGTACTGGAGCAAGAGCTGCATCCTGGAGGATTTGCGCAAGGCGAGGAACACGCGCGTGGACGAGGTCTTACTTGCCCACTTGCATGCGTGCAACCCGTGCGAGAAGCCACCCGCTCTCCCAGATGGCTTCAACAGGATGGCGGTGAATCCCGACGACTTGCCCTATGTTACCAGCGTGGCTTTGACTTGCAACGAGGGCGCGACCTTCAATATGAAGATGACCGTGGAGCTCATGCCATTGAGGGTGCCATGTGTTGAGCTGACCGTGGAGAATCTCACTTGGCTCCAGAAGGTGGCGACGGCGTCGGCCTTGCGGCCAACGCCTGTGAAGCCGCTCAAGCGCAAGCGCCCAGAGGATCGCATTGAATTGCCCACGCCAGAGGCGAAGTTCGATTATCGCAGGAAGTCTATATTCCTGCAGTGCAAGGATGCAGACGGGCGCAAGCACTTGCAGTACCAAAAACCAAAAACCATGGAACTCGCCGACATTGAGACAGCGATTGAGACCCTTACGGGCGATATTCTCAAACGTGGTTGGACGGTCTACGACGGCAACGCCGATGACGACGATGGCGGCGGCGATATCCCGCAGTTGGAGTCGCAGGAGTGAGCGTTGTGATGCGCGTGCGCACAGCAGTCTATCCTAGCATAGGCATTGGCGGATGCAGCAATGCAGTGTCGCCGAGGGGGGACGGGTAGGACAAACAGATTTCGTTGCATGTCCAATCGGTGCTGTTGCAAAAGTCTAGACGCTTCGCGCATCACCGTCAGCCCATCCAGAAACAACGCCCAGGCGAGTTGAGGTGATCAGGGAAGTGCGGGAGCAAGGAGGGGGGCAGCCGAACCGTGCGAAGGAGGAAGGAGGAGACGGAGGATGCTGGATGGATGGATGAGGGAGTGGGGAGAAGGAAAATGAATAGGAGGAGGAGGAAGAGAAGGAGGATGAGGAGAAGGAGGAGGACGGATGACGGAAGACGGATGAGCAGGAGGAGGAGGAGGGCGAGCAAAATGGCCAAAGGTCTCTTGGATGCCTGTCGGGGCCTCTTGGGATATCTCTTGGGCGCTTCTTGGAGGCCTCTTGGGCGCCTCCTGGCGGTCCTGGGGGTCGCTTGGTCGCTTCGGGCGGCTTGGGTTTTCAGAGCGTGAGCGGGGGGGGGGGGGGGGGGGGGGGGGGGGGGGGGGGGGGGGGGGGGGGGGGGGGGGGGGGGGGGGGGGGGGGGGGGGGGGGGTGGGGGGGGGGGGGGGGAGGGGGGGGAGGGCGGGGGGGGGGGGGGGGAGGGGGGGGGGGGGGGGGGGGGGGAGGGGGGGAGGGGGGGGGGGGGGGGGGGGGGGGGGGGGGGGGGGTGGTTCCGTGGTCCCCCTTGGGGCCCTCTTGGGTGCATCTTTTGTAGAGCCGATTGGGGCCAGCTGGGGGGCAATCTTTGCGCCCTGGAATCCTCCTGGGCGCTTTGGTCAAACTTGAAGGTGATCAATCAAAGAAGAGGGGCCCCGAATTAGGCCTTTGGCCCCTTTAGGAGGGCCCAAGATATCGCCTCTTGGGGCCTCCTTGGCCTCTTGGAGCGCCTGGGCGCATTGGGGCTTGGCCGTCTTGGGGGCTCTCTTGGGCCCCTCTTTGTGTCCCCTTTTGGGCCTTTTGGGGCCATCTTGAAGCCCGGATGGCCATGGCGGAAGCGAAAAGGCGAGAGCAGAACATCAATTGGTTTTCCGAAGGTGTTTGAAAGATTTTGGCCTCTTGGGGGGCCCTTGGAAGCTTTGGGGGCGGTCTTGGGGGGCGGGGGGGTTGGGTTTGGGGGGGTGGGGTTGGGGGGGGGGTGGGGACCTCTTGGAGCATCTTCGGAGCCATATTGAGGCATCTTCGGCTATCTTGGGCCATCTTGGAGCTCATCTTATAGGCTCTCCGAGGCGCTCTTGGAGCCGTCTTTGGGGAACTACCCTCTGACACCTCGCGGGGCGCCCTGTCCAGGTCCATGGGAGAGGGTAAGGGGGGAGGGGTAAACCCCTCCCCGAAGGGGAAGAAGGAGGTTGGAAGAGGAAACTCCCTAAACCACCTACGCCCCCCTAAACCACCTACGCCCAGAGGGCTTGTGGGATATGTCAACCCTTTCCAAATTTCGCAGCGATCATCGCTTTCCAGCCCCCGCGCGCGCGCGTTCGCTACGTGGCGCGCGCGCGCCGCATAAAGCGGCGGAGGCGATGGCAAGAAAGAGTGTCTGGGGGTGGTAGGTGGAAAGGCAAGGGGGGGAAATGGTGGCAAGCGATGGCGGTGGGAGCATGGGCGTTGGGAATTGGAATTGCGGGCTGGAGGAGCGAGGAACATGGGTCGGATTTTTCGTCGGCGATCTCTCGCTGGGGCCCCAGCGGTGATTAGCAATATAAGCAGCAAGTGTCGTGTTCCACTCCCCTGACTGCAACACACGCACCTCATGCGCGTGGCATTCGGATTTCCGCTGTGATGAGGAGCCGCCATCCATATACAATGTACTTAAAACTTATAGTGTACTGTATGCACTATTGGCTCAAACCACCAGCGCGGGCGCTGCAGCTAATATGATAAGCGCGGTCAGGCCAGCCCCCGCGAGCATCGCAATCACCCCTCCATCTGCAGTCCTAGCAGAGGCGGCGTTTGCGCCAATGGTATAGCCCTCGAGCGGCGTCACAACAGAGCAGAGTGGCAGTTGCGAGTCAACATCGGCAGTTGCAAGTCACAGCAAAGTCGGCGTTCGCGCGCCAATGATCTAGCCCTTGATCTCGTCAAAGGACCAGTCCTCGGAGTCCATCCAGATCTCGTCATCGGGCCCGTCCGCGGGGTTCACCTCTTGTAAGCCCTGGTCGGATATCATCTCCCGCTGCAGCGGCCGATCCCACGTTTGGATCCATGGGTCCATAATGAAGCCGTAAGCTCTGTGCACGCCGCGACGATGTTTCTTGCCTCCTCGACGACGGCGGTAAGGCCGCGGGCTGCGACTGCGGCTGCGATTCGAGGATGCGGGCTTTTCTCCTCGAGACCTGCGACGGCAAGGCTGCGGGCAGCGACTGCGGCTGCGACCCGAGGCTGCGGGCATAGCTCCTCGGGGCCTGCGACGGCAAGACTGCGGGCCTGCCTTCTCGAGGCATGGCGATCGCCGCCGCGGGCGGCTGCGGCTGCGCCGCGGCCGCGGAGCGCGGCTGCGACTGCGGCTGCGACAGCGGCTGCGGCTGCGCCGCGGCCGCGGAACGCGGCTGCGACTGCGACTGCGGCTGCGCTGCGGCTGCGCCGCGGCCGCTCGCCGAGCGGACCGCCGCAGCTGCGACTGCGGCTGCGCGCTCGGCGAGGGACGGCGGTGCAATGGCGGCGTGATGGGGGCGTTCTTGGACCCCATGCTGCCAACCTGAACCGCAACGGCCAGCATCTTTGCGCATCTTATCTTTGCATTGCTTATCTGTGCGATTCTTACCATCGCGCTTCTTATCTTCGCGCTTCCTTATCTTCGCGCTGCCTTATCTGTGCGATTCTTACCATCGCGCTTCTTATCTTCGCGCTTCCTTATCTTCCTATCTTCGCGCTTCCTTATCGCGCACGGTTGGGTTCAGAGAGCGCGCGCGCTCGTGCCTAACCCAAGCAATGCTTGCACTTGCGAGCAGCGGCGCGCGCGCTACGCACCGCCAGTTATCTTGCCTGGCATTCGACGGTCTTATATTTGAACACATTGCTTAACAATATTGTTTGTTGTTGTTCCTTTTTCGGACCGCGTCCAGACGCGGAGCCGCGGCCCGCGGCGACCAGTCCTGGCGCGTGAACGCCTGAAAAGGAATCTAAGAACACATGCGCTCTAAACTGGGCGCCCCTCACTGCCAGGCGGCGTCGTCGCCAGG
This sequence comes from Prorocentrum cordatum, assembly GCA_963575745.1. Taxonomy (NCBI): domain Eukaryota; class Dinophyceae; order Prorocentrales; family Prorocentraceae; genus Prorocentrum; species Prorocentrum cordatum. The sequence continues at coordinate 455,103 of CAUYUJ010011847.1, forward strand.
GCCATCGACCGCGGTCGGCTGAGAATGCTGAGTACGATGCCGAATCATACGCTCCACGGCGTTGTAGTGCACCTCTGTCATAATCAGTCGCCTGGTGCGATCTATGACCGAGTCCTCGCATGCCTCTATGGCGACATCGACGGCTCTGGCCTCGGTGGCGTCGTGCGCGTCTATTGCGTCCTGCCGCTCATGCCACATCGCGCCCAGCATTGCCCTCGCCTGCTGGAGCTGGTCCTCCAGTGCGTCCATCCTCTCCTCCAGCGCTGCCCTGCGCAGCTGCATCTCGCGCATCCGCAGATCCATCTCCTCCATGCGCTCGAGGGCGAGCTCGCATGCCTCGGTGTCCTGGGCCTCGATCGCGACGAGCAAGGCGGAGCGCGGCGTCCTTGACCTCGAGCGGCGTGCCCCGCGCCGCGGTGGAGCGCCGCGCTGCGCTGCGGTGGGGCGCGGCGCCCTGGCCCTCGGGCGCGGCGAGCAAGGTGACGCAGACCTGGCGCACCAGACCGAGTCGGACGCCGAGAGCTCGGAGATGGCAACGCTGCCAACGTTCCTGCAAGATTCTCCCGAGCACGGGGCTGGCAACGCTTCTGCAAGTAGCGCCGAGAGCTCCGAGAGTGCCGCTTTCTTTCTCTGGCTCGCCCGCGCCCTGCACTGTCGGCGATGCACAGTCGGCGTCACGCCGCCGCGGCCCTTGCCATGGCCGCCGCGGCGTCGGCGGCCACGATGGGCGGCCATGCCGCCCTCTCACGCCCGCATTCCTTGAAGGACCTCGACCGCGCGGTCAAGTACATTTGGGCCAAAGCGGCATCGGTATAATAATTGTAATTGTAATTAAGCATCGTATCTTCGCGCCGCTTATCTTCGCTTGCCGTGTCTGGTTTCCCTTTGCGCATTTTACCGTTGCGCATGTTATTTTCGCGCCGTGGCATTCGGCACTCGTGCCCCAAATATTTGCGCTTATTTATCTTCGCGACGCGTATCTTCGCGCCGTTTCATGTTTCCCACCCCCCTCTCGGCTCTCGGCAACTACGCTTCGAGCCGCGTCCAGACGCGGAGCCGCGGCGACCAGCCTTGGCGTGTGAAATATTAACATATATTTACATTCATACACGGACCAGCCAACTAAACGAGCCAAACACATACATCCTAGACCACATAGAGTGCACCATTTGGGGCCAGTGCGGCCGAAATAGACTGCACCGCATAGACTGCACCACATACCGCATATATTGCACCACATAGACTGCACCACAGAGAGTGCACTACATAAGCTGCTTGGGGCCCACGATGGCTGACAGTGGCTGCACCATGCACATAAACCGCACCACATGCATTGCCCCTCTCACCGTGCGTTCGGGTGTTTGGGCTATCTTAAGCCATTTGAGCTACCCTTGGGCCGTCTTGAAGGTCATCTTGGTCTGGTGGGCTGGATGCGGCCAACGCCGAACACTCTGGCTCCCCCCCCATCCCCGTTCCTCCCCTTGCGCGCGCGCGGGGAGTTCTGTATTGCGCCGAATCCACAAGATGCGCCAGAACATATATATATATATATATGTGTGTACTGGTTACCATTGCCCAAAATTTGCAGTGGTGGAGGACGGTAAGGGTGATTAGATAAGTCCCTCATGGTTCATGAGGGATGAGGCATCGCCCGATCAGCGCCCCGATCGATCAGACACAACGCTGCCATTCAACGTAATCGGCGCTGTCGCCCCCCCCCCCCCCCTCCCCACCCCCACACCACACCCACACCCCTCTCCCCTCCTCCCCGCCCTTCCCCTCCCCTCCCCCCTCCGCCCCTCGCACCCCGCATCGCCCCACAGCACCCCCCCCCCCCCCTCTATCCCCCCTCCACCGCTTGTGCATTCGACCAGCGCCGGCGGCAACCGACGACAACGACTACGACGACGACGACCGACCGACCGACGTGCCGACCGACGACGACGTTTCTATGTGGGGCCGCAGGTGCAAAGACCCGCGCAATAAGCAAAGCCTGCACGCCCCGCTGGCCTCTTTAAAGGGACACAGATGTTTTGAGTTCAGTTCTTGGAAGTACACGTCGGCTTCTGCATTGTGGACAATACAGAACTCCCCGCGCGAGCGCGGGGGTCACCCGCGATCGCGGGTCACCCGAAATCCGTTCGGTCACCGTTGAGGGTTCATTTTAGCGCGCGCGTCCACGCGCGCGGGGAATTTTGCCTTGTTGTACGCGGTTGGGCGTTCGATGCCGATAGACTGGCGCGCTTGGACCTTGCGCATGGGTCCTGGCGCGTCACGCGCATCACCACATGGCCGCAACAGGGGTTGACATTGGGTGAAGAGGAGAAGGAGGAGGGCAATGACGAAAAATATGATGCCAGCAGGGGAGGAGGAGAAGGACAAGGGCAAGGGCTTGGAACTTATGGGCTCCCTTCGGACTTTCGGGGATGTATATTGGGTGTCCATGAGTTTCCATGCGGGAATATATGGCGCCCCCTGCAAGAATCTAAGGCTTCTCTGGGAATATACGGGTTCCCTTGCGGAAAGATTATATGGGTTCACGAGCGGGAGTTGGGTTCCCGTCGGGAACTATATAATGGTTTCTGCATCGGGGGTCTATGGGTACACCTGCAGGAATCTATGTGTCCCATTTGGGAATTTATGGGTTCCGCTGCGGGAAGCTACGATGTATCTTGGGAGATGCCCACCATGCGTGCTCTTCGATGAAACCACAAAAACCACAATGGCACCATGAGCCACGAGCCATGAGAGTTGGAAAGTCACTTAAACCAAGACTCTTTAAAGACACACAGAAATGTTGAATTCAGTTAGAGGAATCACATGTTGCGGACAATATCTTAGAACTCTCAACTCGCGCGCGTCGGAGCTCTGTATTGTCCACATTGTAAAAGTCGACGCGCCCGTCTGTTTAAAACGCACCATAATTTTTGAATTCAATTTTTGGAATTGTATGTCGGCTTTTCTTGTGGACAAACTCATTAACGCGCGCGCGCGCGTCGGAGGTCTGTATTGTCCACAATAGACAAGCCAACGCGCCCCTTTTAGGGAACAGCAAAAAGTTTGAATTCAGCCTGTGACATTATATGTAACCTTTTATTGTGGACAATACAGAACCCCGACGCGCGCGCAATACTGAACTCCGACGCGCGCGCTCGCGCGCGCGCGCGCGGGTCACCATGGTCACCCGCGCGCGCGCGGGTGGCTTTTTCTCGTGAAGTCGGTGAGGGTGTTGGTGCTGTTGCTTGTGGTGATGATGATGCTGCTGCAGCTGGTGACGCTGCTTATGCGATGGTGTTGGTGTTGCTGCTGATGGTGGTGGTGATGTTGCTGCTGGTGTTGCTGTTTGTGTTGCTGATTCTCGTGGTGTTGCGGGTGCTGGTGGCGCTGCTGTTGGCGCTGGTGATGCTGACGTTTGTGCTGCAACTGATGCTGCTGCGGGTGCTGGTGGCGGTGCTGATGTTGGTTGTGTTGCTGGTGCTGGTGATTGTGGTGGTGCTGATGGTGCTCATGCTTATGCAAATGCGGTTGCTGGTGGTTGTGGCGTTGCTGTTCATGCTTCTGCTGGTGATGGCGGTAACGGTGGAATCATGCAGTTTAAGAGTCGCCTCGGGCACGTTTTCTCGGGGGCCTCTTGGGCCGATATCGGGCTTGTCGTTGATTTCTCGTGGGGCCCACGGCGCGGCCCAATTGATTGACCTGGTCTTGGTGCCATCTTGCGGCTATTGCGAGGGGCGCGAGAAGCCCCTCGGGGGAATCTTGCCCACATTGTTTCCAGAAAAAACTGAAAACGCATTTGCGCTTTTGCTAAAAATACCCCCCCCCCCCCCCCCTCTCCTCCTCCCCCACCCCCCCATCCGCCATCCCCTCCCCCTCCCCCCTCCTTCCCCCTCTCCAACCCAATTCCAACCCACCCCCTTTCTCCGCGCCCCCCCCGCCCCCCCCCCACCCCCCCCCTCGCGCCCCCTCGCACCCCACACCCACCCCGGCCCCCTCGCCCCCACGCCACCTCGCCCCACCCCCCTCTGCCCGCCCCCCCGCCACCCGTTTCCCATCGCATTGGCCTTATTGGTGCCATCCCCCTGAGGCCTCAAGAGCTCACCAGAAGCGATCTAGCGAGAAGCAAACGCGACTTGGGGCTTTCAGTTCGCACCAAATTTGGTTTCGCGGGTGGCTCTCGAGGCCTGGCACGTTGAAACCGCTAGGGCATCTTGGATCCATATATATTAGATATATATATATATATACACACATACATATGTGTATATATATATACACATATCTGCAGTCCCCCTCTCTCTCTATATCTCTTTCTCCCTCTCTCGAATATGGAGGATGGTGATATCAACAACCCATGGCCAATGCGCCGCCAGGCACTCTTTTGTTTAGTGGTGGCCAGCGGCCGCCGCGGTGGCCGACGCGGCCATTCGCACATTGCCCTTCATTGGGCGGCGGTTCGGTGGAGGAGGAGTTGGATTCATATACATATAATAATGTATCACATATATCGGAGCGAGATTCAACATACGGCGAAGACCGATCTACGTATATTGCCAATTATTGACGCTGTGCGTATCTCCACCAGCCCATCCAGGAACGATCTCCTGGAGAGCTGACGGGAGAAGGGCTGAATAAACCCACATTGTGCGACAGCGCGGGCAATACCGCTGAATTGAGATATCTGTGGTATAGCGAAGGGTGCGGATGCTGCTACGGGTGCTGTTGCTGTTGCTGGCACTGCTGCTGCTGCTGGTGATGTTGCTGGTGTTGCTGGTTCTCGTGCTGCTGGTGATGTTGCTGGTGCTGGTGGTGGTGCTGCTGCTGGGCAGGTGCTGCTGGTGCTGCTGCTGGTGTTATTGCCGCTGGTGGTGTTGCTGCTGGTGGTGCTGCTGCTGGTTGTGCTGATTCTGCTGCTGATGGCGTTGATGGTTCTCGCGTTGCTGCTGGTGCTGCTGCTGGTGCTGCTGCTGGTGCTGGTATTGCTGTTTTTGTTGGTGATGGTGCTGCTGTTGTTTCTGCTACTGGCGGTGATGGTTCTCGTGCTGCTGGTGTTGGTGATGCTGCTAATGCGTTTGCTGCTGATCGTGGTGATGCTGATGCTGCTGATAGTGCTGCTGTCGATGCTGCTGCTGGTGCTGATGCTGCCAGTGGTGGTGGTGCTGATGGTGCTGCCGCTGCTGCTATAGTGCTGTCGCTGGAGATTGTGGTGCTGATGTTGTTGCTGCAGGTGATGACGGTGGCGGTGAGAGCAGGCAGGTTAACAACCGCCTCGGAAACGTTTTCTCTGATGCCCATTGGAGCCATGGGCTCCCTTAAGTTGGGGTCCTCTCACAGCGTTATTGGTGGCCATATTGGGCTCTGTTGGGGGGGGGTGGGTGGGGTTGGGGGGTGGGGCGGCGGGTTGGTGGTGGGTGGTGGTGGGGGTGTGGGAGGGAGGTGGTGGGTGGTGGGGGGGGGGTTCGGGGGGGGGGGTACGGGGGGGGGGGGGGGGCGGGGGAGGGCGTGTGGGGGGGGAGAGAGGGGGGGGAAGGGGGGGGGGAGAGTTGGTGTTGGGTGTGTTGTGTGTGATGGTGGTGGGTGGTGGGTGGTCGGGTGTGGGGTGGGTGGGGGGTGGGTGGGTGGGTGGGGGGTGTGGTGGGGGGGTGGGGGGGGGGGGTGGGTGGGGGGGAGAAGGTGGGCATCAGGAGTTGTTTTGTGACTCTGAGATGCCTCTTGGGGCAGTCGCTGCCACACACACACATACACACACGCACGCCGCCCCTCCACCCCACCCCGCCCCCTCTCGGATGCTCAAAAAAGGCGCATTGGGCGATCGCGGGCCGCTCTTGGAGCGCTATAGTATGTGAGCTCGTGGGAGCATGTTGGGCGTCTTGGGGCCCCATTCGGCCATATTGGGGCCATCCTGACGCCTCAAGAGCGCATCGGAAGACAACGATCGACAAAGCGAACAACATTGATGTTCCTTTGGTCTTGGTGCAATTGTTGCATCTTTGTTGAGGGGGGGGTGGTCCTGGAGGGCTCAGATTGCAATTGAAACCGTATATTGGAGCCGCATTGGAGCCTGGATGCATGTCGGAGGCGCAATCTTGATGTCTGTTGTGTAATCTTGAAGCCATCTGGGCTATCTGGGGCCCTCTTGGAGCAAATCCATTGAGCCATCATGGGCGCTCTAACCCTTCGCGGGGGGCCCCTCTAGACGCAGTGTGCCTGTGTGTGTGTATGCGTGTGCGCGTGCGCGTGTGCGTGCGTGGGGTGGGCGGGTGAGCGGGCGGGGGGGGGG
>CAUYUJ010011848.1:0-7500 GCA_963575745.1 Prorocentrum cordatum
AGGTCTGGACCCCTTCCCCGGGACCGGTTCTTCGTCCTGAGTCGTTTTTTGACGCTCCCGAGGCCCAGTGAGGGCCCCCAGAGGCCGAAAATAGCGAAAAGCCTCCCGCCGTGATTTTTTCACGACGCCAGGAGGTCTGGGGGGGGGGCAGCAGCCCGCCTGCCGGGGAGGGCGGAGGCAGCGGGGGCGCCTGCATCTTCGCTATCCTCTCCTCCTCGTGCTTGATCTGGTCCTCTTTCCGGCGGCGCGCCGAGGGGGGCAGCGAGAGGGGGCAGGCCGCCTCATCGGCCACACGGCGCGCGCCCTGCGGGGAGGCCGAACCGGAGCGCGCAGGCCGCTCAAGGAGGAGGAGGAGGAGGAGGAGGAGAAGGAGGAGGAGGAGAAGGAGGAGGAGGAGGAGAAGGAGGAGGAGGAGGAGGAGGACGAAGAGGAGGAGGAGGAGGAGGAGGAGGAGGAGGAGGAAGAGGAGAAGGACGAGGAGGAGCAGGAGGAGGAAGAGGAGGAGGACGAGGAGGCGGGGCGGGTGAGGCCCTGGCCTCGCACGAGAAGCTGCGCGCGTCGGGGGTCTGCTCGGGACAAGGCGTACTTCAGGAGCCGATATCCCGACAGTCCCCACTCGTCCGTGCTCTCACTGGTGCCCGCACCCCAGACCCCCGACGTCGTGATTTTTTTTCACCAAAACGTCCGACCCCCGAAAGAAATAAAAAGAAAAAAAAAAAAAAGAAAGAAAACAAAAAAAGAATAAAGAAAAGAAAAGAAAAAAACGAAAAAACAAAAAAAAGAAGAACAAAAAAAACAAAGAAAAAAAACAAAGAAAAAAAATAAAAAAAAAAAAAAAAAAGAAAGAAAAAAAAGAAACCCCAGAAGACAAAAGTAAAAAAAAAAGAACAGAAACATAAGGTCTTGACCCTTCCCGGGACGGTTTCTCTTTTTTCTTTCGTCCCGAGTCGTTTTTTGACGGCCCCGAGGCCCGGGAAGGGCCCCCCGAGGCCGAAAATAGCGAAAATCACGAAAAGCCTCCCGTCGTGATTGTTCCACGACGCCAGGAGGGCTGGGACCAAAGGTGCCCCGCACCAAAGGTGACGCCGGCGAAAGGTCACTCTTGCGCCTGGCCGATCTCGGAAGGCGGCGGGGCCTCCCAGCAGCCCTCCCGGCGGCGGAAGGCGAAACCCGTCCCCTTCGGGTTGGGCGCCCGAATTATCCGGGGTAACTCGGGTCCGGGGTAACTCGGGCTCGGATTCCCGAAAAAAGGAACCCGAGTTAGCCCTGACCCGAGTGACCCCTGATGATTCGGGGCTCTGATCATCCGTGTGCTCACTGGTGCCCGCACCAAGGGTGCCCCGCACCAAAGGTCACGCAGGCGAGAGGTCACTCCTGCGCCTGGCCGATCTCAGAAGGCGGCGGGGCCTCCCAGCAGCCCTCCAGCCCTACGAGGAGCCGCCCCCGTCCTCGGAGGAGGCTCGGGCAGACCCTCGAAAGACCAGAGGCCTGCGAAACCCGTCCCCTTCGGGCGTCCTTGCCTGGCCGAGGGAGAGGTGCGACCTAACCCTACTCACTGAAATCAGTTCACGTCCGATGACTTCTGACATGTCGAAAGTCTCCTTCCGAATCTCTGACTACGCGATATCCTCCAGGTTCTGATCTGGCCCGAACCCCCCAAACATCTTCTACCATCCTGCAGTCAGTGACTATTTCAAGTCCCTGTGTGCCCGCCAACCTCAACGCCCCCCTGACCCCGGTCGCGCCGACGACTGGTCTCGAGGCTCTCGGCAGCACGAGGCCAGTCACGGCACGCTGCCAGGCGGCACTGAAGGCAACAGCATTCGGCGGTGGACAGACCTCCCTTCAGTGAACCTCCCCTCAGTGAAAACGGCCTGGGACCGAAACCGACGGACCTGGACCCGCAAGAATGACGGCCGCGACGCCCTCTCGCAAACCGAAGGCGGCCAGTTCCTGAATCGACGTGTCAGGGCCTTAACGGGCGAAGAACGGTATAAAATAAACCTTTTCGCTGTCGGGGGCGCCTGTCCCTGGGCGGCTGGAAAGTTTATACCCCTACGGTGCCACCGTAGGGGTATAAACGTTCCAGCCGCCCAGGGACGGGCGCCCCCGACGGCGAAAAAGTTTCTTGTATACCGCTCTTCGCCCGTTCAAGGGCAGGAGGCCTGTCCACCCCCGAAGCATCAGAGATTGCTGCACACCCAGACCCCCGACGTCGTGATTTTTTCGCAACGTCGATCCCCAGAGGTCTGGACCCCTTCCCCGGGACCGGTTTTTCGTCCTGCGTCGTTTTCTGACGGTCCCGAGGCCTGGGAAGGGCCCCCGGAGGCCGAAAATTGCGAAAAACCGCCCGTCGTGATTTTTTCACGACGCGAGGAGGGCTGCACAGCCTCCACGACTGCGCCACGCTGCCTGCCAAACATCGTCATCGCCGCACCTCCGGTCCCCCCACCCTGCCCCTGCCCCCTCCCTTTCCAGAGGGGTCCTGCTGCCATGCCGTGTGCCTCGAATGTTTGACTCTCTGGTCTGCGCGCATGGCACGACACACGAAGTGGGGGGGATGGTATAAACGCTGTCACCCAGCATTCAATCTACATATTTCTGGCGCGCGGCATCCAAAGATGGAGTCATATAGTTGTCCTATACGACTCTGGTTGAAACTTGAATACTCCTACCGGGCTCCTTTGGAGGATATACTGGAGTCCTGGGGCACTCAAAGAGGACTCCTGTGGGGCTTCTGCAAGACTCCTATAGAGGTGGACCCCTAGGCTAGCGCGCCAGCATTTATCAGGCGCCCCGCAACGCTCTCCGGCACTCGCTGGCACTGTTCTGGCTGGGGATTTCTCAACGCGGTGCACGGTGCGTTGCCTTTCAGCCCGATGAAGGAACAGAGGGGACGACCAATTGCCGATTGGGGGCTACAGTCAACCCGCAGAGGAAGGCTGCGCGAGAAGGATGCAAGGCCCTTGGACGCCCGTTTCGAAGCGTCTCGAGCGGGGCGCGGGCAACGAAAGTGCCCAAGGATGGGCGCAGGAATAGGGGAATAGAAAATGACATAAACATAAATACTCGGAGGTCCGCGCGGATTTCTCGGATCGGCGCTGGACCCCCCTCCCTGGCGCGCGGAGCGCGCCAGGGGCGGCGCCGGAGGCGCCGCCGGGGGGCCCCAGCGCCGATCCGAGAAATCCGCGCGGACCTCCGAGTTTTTATGTTTATGCCACTTTCTGTTCCCCTAAGGAGGCAAGGATGCCAGGGTAATTACCCTCGGCGGTGGACAAACCTCCCTTTAGTAAACCTCCCCTTAGTGAAAACGGCCTGGGGCCGAAACCGACGGACCTGGACCCGCAACAATGACAGCCGCGACGCCCTCTCGCGAACCGAACACGGCCAGTTCCTCAATCGACGCGTCAGGGCAGGAGGTCTATCCACCTCCGATACCCTTGGAAGGGATGCCCCTCCCTACTCCCCAGACCCCCGACGTCATTATTTTTTCATAACGTCGACCCCAGAGGTCTGGACCCCTTCCCCGGGACCGGTTCTTCGTCCTGAGTCGTTTTTTGACGCTCCCGAGGCCCGGGGAGGGCCCCGGGGGCCGAAAATCGCGAAAAACCTCCCGTCGTGATTTTTTCACGACGCGAGAAGGTCTGGGCGCCCTCAAAAGATATGGGGATCCCTAAGATTGGCACCGTGACGAGGAGGTGCCGGATGTGTTCCAGACGGACCAGAGCAGGAGGAGGAGGAGGAGGAAGGAGAGGAGGAGGAGAGGAGAGGAGGAGGAGGAGGTAGGAGGAGGAAGGAGGAGGGAAGGAGGAGGAGAGGAGGAGGGGGAGGAGGAGGAGGGGAGGAGGGGGAGGAGGAGGAGGGGGGAGGAGGAGGGGGAGGAGGAGGAGGGCTGGAGGAGGAGGAGGATGAGGAAGGCTGGAGGAGGGGGTGGGGGAACCCAGACCTCCGACGTCGTGATTTTTTTTCACAGCGTCGACCCCCAGAGGTCCTCCTCCTCCTCCTCCTCCTCCTCCTCCTTCTCCTCCTGCTCCTCGTCCTCCTCCTCCTCGTCCTCCTCCTCCCTATCCTCCCTCCTTTCTCGCCCACCACATCCTCATGAGCCTAGCTCTCCTCGGCCTGGGGAGGGGAGGCCGAGGACGAGACCCTTCGCCCCAGACCTCCGACGTCGTGACTTTTTTTTTCACAGCGTCGACCCCCAGAGGTCTGGACCCCTTCCCCGGGGCCGGTGTTTCATGGGACGCACAGAGACATACTAATACTATATGTCCTCCTTGGAGGCGCGCGTCCGACCCAAGCATATGGTATACCCATCTTGTAGTATATCGTTTCCCGAGCGGTGTGGCCAGAAAGCGCACGCCGCGACGCATATACTATAAGATTTCTCGGTGCGCGCGTCGCCCCTGGGGGGGCGACGCACATACAGTATAAGTATGTTGGGGTGATGCCGATTTCATCCCGAGTCGTTTCTTGACGGTCCCGAGGCCCGGGAAGGGCCCCCGGAGGCCGAGAATAGCGGAAAACCTCCCGTCGTGATTTTTGTCACAGCGCGAGGAGGTCTGGGAACGTCAAGGGGGGACCAGCTCAGAGGTCGACACATCGACCTGGGATCGGCGACAGATCGCCGATAGATCGGCGAAAGGCCCCCGATGACGAAGCCGCACGGTCCTTGGCGGGGTGGGTCGTCAGATCACCATCGGCGATGCATGGGCGGCTCGGGCTCGATGCATCCTCCCCTGAGCCTATTTCCCCCCTGACGTTGCCCCTGACACTGGAATAGGTCTTGGGTGCGGGAGTTCAAAGGGCTATCAATAGAGGCTTCCCAAAACGGGGTCCGAGCAGATGGGCCGCATCGCCGATGCACCGGCCACGCTGAGGTGGTGAAACCCTGGGCTTCACATCGAGCCGCACCGCCGATGCATCGGCAATGCGGAGCGATCCTCAGACCCGATGTGCTCGAACCCCATATGGCAGAACGACAAAACGTCCGATCGAGCGCCCTAAGACGTCTCGTCCCTCTTGCGGGAACGGCGTGGATCAGGCAGTAAAGAAAACATGCACCATATCAAAGATTCCACACACACCTCAAACAAACCGATTGCTACACGAATATGCGCATGTGCGTCACATACTCAGCCCAGAGCCCAAAAATCATCCGAAAACCTGCTGTGCGCATTGTGCAATTCACGCTCCAAGCTGGTGTTGAAACGATGCCGGAAACAATTGTCGATTGAATCCGTCCCCTTGGTTCTCAGACGGCCAACTCTGCGGGAACCTTCTGGACGCCACCGCACGGCTAGACACGGCCATCCGCGCCTCTCGTTGCGCATTCTCCCCAGGATCTTCCAACGCATTGGGTCTATGAGGGAAGCCAATTTGGGAGGCCTCGAACCAGCCAGCAGCGGCCGACTCCAACGAAACGCGATCCTGCGAACGACAGCGGCAGCCTCTTGCAGGCTGACCACTTCACTGGCTCTGCTGCTCCGGGAACGGATCCCCACGCCGTGACGAGGAGCCGGCCCCTCCAGCGTCCCCGGGCCGCTGAGGACGAGCTTGGCATCCCGATCCCGACCTCAGAGGCCTCCCGGGTGGGGACGGAGTACAGTCGGGGCGTTGACCCAAGGAACCCTAAATAAGGAACGAGGCCCCTATCTTCCACACGTTAACCTTCGATCCCCTGTCGAAAACAGAAGGAAAGCCTGAGGCAAGCTGCGAACCACTTAAGGAACGCGGAGCCCCTCCCCAGCGAAAAGGGTTCCTTCTTCAGGGCCCCGACTGTAGATGGGATCGGAAGATCGAGCCTCGCCGTCGATGCATCGCCGATGCATCGGCGGCGTCGGCGGTGCATCGACGACGCCAGCGCGGAGAAAACCGGGCTCCACATCGAGCCGCAACGCCGATGCATCGGCGATATGACGCGACCCTCCGACCCATCTACTCAGAGCCCACCTGGGAGACTTTTCGACTTTTCGAGTTTTCGACTTTTTGGGCTTCGTCGCGGAGCGGGGCACTTTTCGGCTTTTCGACTTGTCTAGTTTTCAGATTTTGTGTGAGGCACAGCACTTTTCCATTTGTCCCACTTTTCGACTTGTCGCGCAGCGCGAGGAGGAAGATATCGTTGTGGGCCCAGCACCGACGGATCAGGAAACCTCCTGGCCCGCGCACCAGCTGACACCCTTCCTGACCTCAAACCTCTGTGGGTCAGCCAGCGGGACGCAAGTATGCCAAATCTGCTCCACGCCGCACGCCGCTGGGGTGCCTGGGGTTGGGGCTCCGCTTGGAGCCGTGGCCCTCACCTCCTTCCAGGTGCACGGGAAGAGGAGAGCCCTCCGATTCGAGAGCCCTTCGAGTAGGAACAAAGGCGAGGCGCTAGGAAGGGCTCTAAGAAGTCGGCAGGCGGGAGGCTTCTTGGGAGGAGGCTTCTTCGGCGTCGGGAGTTGCGAGGCTCGAGGAGGCTGCTTAGAAGGCGGGAGGGCTGCTAAGTCCCCTGCTTTTCTTAGAAGGCCGCACCCCACGCCCCACTCACTTCGGCGAGCCTCCGATTGATGAGAACCCCGTCCCCTCCGACGACCTCTCCGGGAACCGAGAACCCTCAAGGAACCTCCGAAACTCTCTGAACGCTTCTGGAGACACCCGGAAACCTCAGAAAGCCTTCCGAAGACCTCAATGACGATCCGCTGAAGGAATTTCTGCACCGCCACCACCATGCTTGGACAAGGCCAGATCCTGCCCCCTCCCTCTTCTTTCAACAAGGGACCGGCTCCTGGAGGAAACGTGTACTGGACCCTGGGGGCGTTCCCTGGGACCAGCTTCTCATCGTGCGCAGTGTTTCGCACGGTCCGGGGTTTCGGGGAAGGCCCAGGAGGGTGAGAACATGACACCCCTTTCCTCCGTGCGTGGGGCTCACGAATCGACCCCCGAACCTGTCCTGAGGCGTGATCCGGCCAAGAATTTCGAGGGGGAGTCCCGCCGTGGCAGCAAGGAGCATCCCAGGAGGGGGGGGTCGAAACTGTCCTATCCTCGAACCTCGATCCTCGAACCTCGATCCTCCACGCCTCGATCCTCGATCCTCGAAGGTCGAAACTGTTCTATCCTCGAACCTCGATCCTCCACGCCGCCTTTCATTCGTCCCGATCCTTCAGGTGCAGTCTGAGCTTGTGAGAGCCCGGCAAGCCGGTCGCAGCCAGGTGGCCATGGCCTCACGGTCTCCGCGCTGCACCGTCTCTGCCGCAGCGGCACGGGCGCGCCCGCGCGCGCGCTCGATTCCACGCGCGTCCCTCGTGCGCGTCTTCCTTCTTCTCCTCCCACTCCCACTCCCACTCCCACTCCCACTCCCAGTCCCACTCCCGGTCCTCCTCCTCCTCCTCCTCCTCCTCCTCCTCCTCCTCCTCCTCCTCCTCCTCCTCCTCCTTCCTCCTCCTCCCTCCTCCTCCTCCTCCTCCTCCCCCTCCTGCCCCCTCACTCCTCACGACTCCTCTCCTCATCCCCTCCCCCCTCCCC
>CAUYUJ010011848.1:17500-20714 GCA_963575745.1 Prorocentrum cordatum
TCGTAGTAGTGGTAGTAGTAGTAGTAGTAGTAGTAGTAGTAGTAGTAGTGGTAGTAGTAGTAGTAGTAGTAGTCGTAGTCGTAGTCTCAGTCGTCGTAGTAGTAGTAGTAGTAGTAGTAGTAGTAGTAGTAGTAGTAGTAGTAGTAGTAGAAGTAGTAGTGTGGTAGTACTAGTACTAGTCGTACTAGCAGTAGTAGTCGTAGTAGTAGTAGTAGTAGTAGTAGTAGTAGTCGTAGTAGTAGTAGTAGTAGTAGTAGTAGTAGTAGTAGCAGGAGTAGTTGTTGTCGTCGTCGTCGTCGCGCCAGTCATGAGTAGAGTAGTGGGCAGAAGGAGTAGCAATAGGAGTAGTGGTAATAGCAGGAGTCGTAATAGCAGTAGTAGCAGTAGTAGTAGTAGTAGTAGTAGTAGTAGTAGCGACCGTAGAGGTAGTGGTAGTAGTAGTAATCGTCGTAGAAGTAGTAGTACGGGTGGTAGTAGTAGTAACCGCATCCGCAGTCATAGTAATAGTACTAGTAGTAGTTGTCGCCGTCGTCGTCGTAGTCGTAGTAGTAGTAGTAGTAGTGCTCGCAGTGGTTGCAGTAAGATTAATAGTAGTAGTAGTAGTAGTAGTAACAGTAGTAGTAGTAGTAGTAGTAGTAGTAGTAGTAGTAGTACTCGCCGTAGTGCTACTGGAAATACGAATAACAGCTGTAGCGCTAGCAGTGGTACTGCTAGTAGTAGTGGTAGAGGACGTAGTCGCAGAATTAGTAATGGTAGGAATAGTCGTACACATAAAAATACGAATGATGATAATACAGATACCCATAGGCATGCAACAAACACTACTACTACTACTGCTACTACTACTACTACTGCTACTACTACTACTACCACTACTACTACTACTACTGCTACTAAGACTACTACTACTACTATTATAACTACTACTACTACTACTACTGCTACTACTACTACTACTACTACTACTACGACTACTACTACTACTACTACTACTACTACTACTACTACGACTACTGCCACTATAACTACTATTACTGCATTTACTACTGCTACTACTACTACTGCTGCTGCTGCTTCGACTACGACTACGACTTCTACTGCTGCTGCTGCTGCTGCTGCTACTACTACTACTACTACTACTACTACCACTACTACGGCGGCTACTGCTATTACGACTACTACTACTACTACAACTGCTACTACTACTGCTACTGCTACAAATACTACTACTACTGCTGCTACTACTACTACTACTACTACTACTACTACTATTGCTACTAATACTACTACTACTGCTACTACTACTACGACTACAACGGCGACTACTAGTACAACTACTACGACTGCTAGGGCGACTACCACGACTACGACAAGGACGACGACGACTGCTGCCACTACTGCTGCTAGTACTACTATGACGACGGCGACTACTACTACTACGGCTACTACTACGACCACTAAGGCTACTACTGCTACTAGTACTAGTACTAGTACTAGTACTAGTACTACTACTACTACTACTACTACTACTACTACTACTACTGCTACTACTACTACTCTACTACTACGACCACTACCACTACTACTACTACTATACTACTACTACTAACGTACTACTATAACTAACTAAACGTACTACTACTGTACTACTACTACTACCACTACTACTACAGTAAGACTAACTACGACTCGCACCACCACTACTACTACTACGACTACGACTACGACTACTACTACTACTACTACTACTACTACTACTACTTACTACTACTGTTAAACTGCTACTGGCTTACCACTCCACTACCAACTACTACTACTACTACTACTACTACTACTACTACTACTACTTCTGACTACTACTACTGACTACTACTACTACTACTACTACTACTACTACTACTACTACTACTACTACTACTACTACTACTACTACTACTACTACTACTACTACGACGACTACTACTACTACTACTACTACTACTTCTACTGCTACTCCTACCACGAATACTGACGCTACTACGACGACGACGGCGACGACGACGACGACGACTACTACTACTACCACTACAACTACTACTACTACCCCTGCCACTACCACTACCACTACTACTACTACTACTACTACTACTACTACTACTACTACTACTACGACTACTACTACTACTAGCACTACGACTATTCCTACGACTATTACTGATACGGCTACTTCTACGCGCGCTGCTAGTAATACTGCTACTACTACTGCTGCTGCTGTTACTACTCATACTAATACTGTCACTGTTACTGGTGCTATTCCTACTGCTGTTACTACCACTACTACTACTAGTACTACTATTGCTACTACTACGACTACTACTACTACGACTACTACTACTACTACTGCTACTACTACGACTACTACGACTACTACGACTGCTACTACTACTACTACTACTACTACTACTACTGCTGCTACTACTACGACTACGACTACGACTACGACTACGAACTACGAACTACTACTACTACTACTACTACTACTACCACTACTACTTCTACTACTACTACTACTACTACTACTACTACTACTACTACTACTACTACTACTACTACGACTACGACTACGACTACTACTACTACTACTACTACTACGACTACGACCAGGGTTACTACTACTGCTACTGCAATTACTGCTACTACTACTGCCACTACTACTACGACGACGACTACTACTACTACTACTACTACTACGGCTACCACTGCTACTCTGACGACGACGACTCCCACTACAACTACTACGTTTGACGACGTGCGACTTCGTACGGCTACTACGACGACTACGGCTGTTAGTCCTTCTCCGAATACAGCTACATATACAACATATACTATTACTACTACTACTACGACTACTACTACGACGGCTACTACGACCACTACTACTACGACGGCTACTATCCCACTACTACTATTTCTAACACTACTACTACTACTACTACTAGAACTACTTCTACTACTACTTCTGCTCCGACTACGTTTACTAATACGGCTAGTACAACTTCTACCACTACCACTACTACTACTACTACTACTACTACTACTACTACTACTACTACTACTACTACTACTACTACTACTACTACTACTACTTGCTGCTGCTACTACTGCTACGACTACTACTACTACTACTACAACTACTACAGTTACTACTACTACTACTACTACTACTACTACTACT
>CAUYUJ010011849.1:0-17500 GCA_963575745.1 Prorocentrum cordatum
CACGGCAGAGGAGGAGGAGGAGGAGGAGGAGGAGGAGGAGGAGGAGGAGGAGAAGGAAAAGCTGAGGAGAGGAGGAGGAGGAGGAGGAGGAGGAGGAGGAGGAGTGAGGAGGTGGAGGAGGAGGAGGAGGAGAGGAGGAGGGGAGGAGGAGGAGATGAGGAAGGGAGAGGAGGAACATAGGAAGAGGAAGGTTTCGGGGGAGGGGTTAGAGCCTTATGGGGGAGGGGATGAGGAGAAGGGCGCAAGAGGAGTGGCTGATGTAGTGGTGAGAATGATGACGACGATGATGACGACGATGATGATGCTGCTGATGATGATGATGACGACGATGGCGATGGTGATGAGTGTGGTTATGCTAGTGGTGATGATGGTAATGGTGATGGTAATACTGGTGGTGATGGTGATGGTGGTGGTGCTGCTGATGATGATGATGGTGATGATGATGATAGTGATGATGATGATGATGATGATGATGATAATGGTAATGATAATGATAATGATAATGATAATGGTAATGATAATGATAATGATAATGATGATGATGATGATGATGATGATGATGATGATGATGATGATGATGATGATGATGATGATGATGATGATGATGATGATGATGACAATGATGGTGATAATGATTCGGAGGAATCCGCACGCGAGGCGCAGCGGAGGCTGCCGCCACGGTCGCCGCTCGCCCTCGGCCTCCTCAGACATCGGGGCGCGTCGCTCGGCTCTCCTCCTCGGCCCATTTGCGCTCGGGGACAACGCTGCGGCCCGCGGCCGTCCTCGCCCTCCTCCTCCCTCTCATCATTCACCAGCATCATCATCAGCAGAAGCATCACCATCTTTATCAGATCAGCATCAGCATCAGCATCATCATAATCACCATCATCATCATCAAAAGCATCAGCATCATGTTCATGACCACCACCGCCATCACCACCACCACTGCCTTCACCGTCAGCACCGCCATCATCGTCGCCATTATCAGCGGTCATCAGCATCATCATCCGCCTGTTCAGCATCGTTACCATCATAACCAGCACCAACATTGTCATCCTCACCCACAACATATTCACAGTCGCCCTATCATCGTCATCATCACCATCATATCATCACATTCTCACCGTCACAACCACCACCACAACGAGCACCAGCATCATCATCATCATCATCATCATCATCATCATCATCAACATCTGCATCGTCATCATCATCATCATCATCACCATCATCATCATTATCATCATTACCGTCATCATCACAATCACCCCCTCATATGCATCATCGGCAACATCAGCATCATCATCATCATCATCATCACCATTATGAGCATTGCCATTATCATCGCCATCATCATCCTCATCACCAGGATGAGCATCCTCATCCTCATCCTCATTCACATCCTCATCTTCGTCCTCGTCCTTGTCCTCGTCATCATCATCGTTGTCATGGTCGTCATCATCATCACCATCAGCATCATGATCATCATCATCATCATCATCATCATCATCATCATCATCAGCATCATCATCATCGTCATTATCGTCATGATTATCATCATCAACATCATCGTCACCATCATCATCTTTATCATCAGCATCGTCATCTTCAGCATCGTCAGCATCGTCAGCATCGTCGTCGTCAGCGTCATCATTATCAACATCATCATCAGAAACATCATCATCACCACCACTACCACAATCATCATCAGCACCACCACCACCACCACCGTCATCATCGTCATCATCACAATCACCCCCTCATATTCTTCATCGGCAACGTCAGCATCATCATCATACTTATAACCATCATCATCTTTATTATCATCATCAGCATCATCATCAGCATCATCATCGCCATCATCAGCATTACCATCATCATCAACATCATCATCGCCATCATCAGCATCATCATCATCAGCATCATCATCATCAGCATCATCATCATCATCGCCATCATCGCCATCATCGCTATCGTTAACCTAATCGTCATCACCACCACCACCGTCGCCAACATAATCCTACGTCCCCCTCCCTCTTAGTCCTTCGTTTTCTTCCCCCCCCCCCCCGTATTTTTACTCCTTCTCCGGCTCCGTCATCCGTCGTCGTCATCGTCCTCATCCTCCTCCGTCTTGCTATTGACCCTGCTGCTCCGCATAGGAAGCGGCGGGAAGAGAAGGCGGCAGGGAGGGATGGAGGGGAGGGACGGTGGGGAGGGAATCCGCCGCGGAGGAAGAGGGCAAGGAGGAAGGAAGGGGAGGAATCGCAACAACTCGGACACGGGTGCCCGGGCGGCCTCCGCCTCATGGGTCGCTGTTGCCATGCGCCTGCCATCGCCTGCCTGAACGTGAAGGTGGACCATCGTCATCCGTGTCGAGTCCATCGCTGTCGTGACAATCTGGTGGGTGAGGATTGCTGTCCCCGCCGTTGCCAAGGGCCATCAGGGAGGCGACTCAGGCTTTCAGGTGCAAGGGTCTGGCCCTGCGTCTGCTTGCTTGCTGCTTTTTTTCTGGAAGGGGGTAAGGGTGTCGGGGCCATTTGCTTGCTTGCTGTTTTGGCGGCCTTGGCTTTGCTGCATTTGCGGGTCTTCTGGGGTCACCGTGAGGGGCGCCCTGGGGCTCCCCCGAGGCTCCAACGGGGCTTCTGGCGGCTGCGGGGAGCAGTTATGAGCAGTTCCTGAAGGGGCTATTTGCCGCCGACCCCCGGGCCCCAGGCATCGAGAAGTCCTAAGAGGCATTGCGGAGTCTGGGCAGGCCTCGGCGAGTTGTGCATAGCTTCCGGAGGCATTGAGCGGCCAGCGGAGCTTTGGGGACCCCCTGCGAGTTTCTGAGAGGCCCTGGGAAGCCCTCGCGGATTTTCGAGAATGCAAAAATGAATGCATCAATTTCGCAGCGAACGTCCCGAAAAAAGATTTAGTTATGAATTCAAACTTCGTTGTTTTATGTTGTGCCGAAGTTTCGGAATTCTGAAAAATTGTCGTTGAAGTCTTTTGTATTGCGCTGTGCAGTCTGCAAGATGAATGCGTAATCTCCGAAGCGGGTATCCGAAAAAGATTTGTGAATGAAGTCAGTTCGATGGTTGCATGCGTGTTTCAAACAGTTTTTGGGTTCATCTGCTGTTTCGTTTTTTCATCAAGGAGGTTAGGGGATCAGATGTTCTTTGCTTGCTTGCTAGTTTGAAGGGGTTGACATTCGATATTTGGTTTGCTTGTTTGCTTTTTCTGGACCCTTCTTGAGGGGTCCGAGTATTCGTTCAGTTCGCTTGCTGATTTTCTGAAGAGTCTTTGGGAGTAGAGTCGCCTCCCTGATCAAGGGCCCCCCCCTGAGGCCGAGCGGGCCCTCCTCGTCGCCTTCGAAGTTTTCAGGAGGGATGCCCCATGGAGCATCAAAGTCATCGCAGCACCCTGGCCCTGGTGGGCCTCGGGAGTAAGGCGGATCACCGGGCCTGGTGGCTTCTTCCAGCCGCTCCCTGCGGTGGGCGGCTTGGGCTTCACCCGATGGAGTTCCAACCAGGACTATCCGCCTCGTCTGTCTGGCAGCGGAAGTGCGCTGTGACGACAGCCATAGATCGCGACCGCTGCACTGTGAAGGACGGCCGCAAATTTACGCCGCCACGTGGCCGCGTCGACGGCGTACCTGTGGCATAGGGGGCACGCGGGCCGATGGCGCCAGCTCGTCAGCGTGGCGGCCGAAGGCCTCGGCGACTGCTGAGACGCGGCGTTCGTGGATCCCTGGCTCTCCGAGGCGGCGTTCGATCTCTCGGACCCTCCACACGTCGGACTCGGCCTGGGCCACGCGGTGGATTCCTTGCCAGAGGTCGGCCTGTGGGCTCTCAGTTCGCGGGGGGGGGGCCTTCGAGGAGAGCTTCGGCCCCGTCGGCGACGGCTTGGTTGACGACGAGCATGTGGGCTCCCCCCTCCTCCCTCCTCCCTCCTCCCTCCTCCCTCCTCCCCCCTCCCCCCTCCCTCCTCCCTCTCCCTCCCCCCTCCAGGGCCTCGGCGCGATGCGCGGACTGCGCCAGGCCGTGTACTCGGGCAGAGCGGTTCCGCCGACGTGCTGGCCCGTGGTGCAATAACTCGGGCAGAGCGGTTCAGCCGATGTGCTGGCCCGTCGTGCACGCCGAGCCCAGCCCTAGCGAGGAGGTGGGGGGACCCTGTGCGAGCACGCCCCGTCAGTGGCCGCGCAGGCCCACCCAGCTCCCGTGGCGGGGTCGGTACGGTCCTCGGAGTGGTGCTCTTCGCGGCTCCCTGGCGGCGGTCTGGGGACGGGCTGCGGGAGTTCAACTTGGGCGAGGGTGGCCTGCGGGTCGAGGAATTGAGCATCCTCTTTTCCAAGAGCCCACAGTACCGTGGTGCGCTGCAGGAGGTCTCTCCACTGTTCCTCTGAGATCCTGGCGGCCAGGGCTGTTCGCTCGCGGGCGCGGGGCACTGGCATCTTCCGACGGTGCGCTCCTGGGCCCCACCGCCGCAGCAGCGGTTGCGCAAGAGGCCGAGTTGCCCTGCGGTGCGTTTCTCTCTCTACCCTTGGCTCTCTGGGGCCAGGCGTTGGCGAAGCAGTCGAGGCCTTGCCCAGCTGAGCGACCGCCCCCCACCCGCGCCTGGTGGCGGGGACTCGTCGGAGGAAGGCCGGCCTCTCTGCGATGCTCTGAGCACGTGCGTGCAAGCCTCAGAAAGGCAGGCTCAACCGCGACGGACGCGTGCCCCAGTCGTCGCGCATCGCGCCCGAAGCTGGCCGGCTCCATTCCACTTGGGCGACGGCTTGCCGGACTCTGCCTGCGGGGCCGCGCCCATTGGAGGGTTTGCGCGCGGTCACGGACCGCTTCGGCTTCGGCGTTGAAGCCAGCGCCCCGCCGCGTCTGCCCGCGCTCCAAGGGGCGCCATCCGCTGCGCCATGGCACCACGTTCCACGGCATGGCCTGGGACACGGAGGGCGCGCAGAGCCCGCTGGGACGTCCGCGATCACCCCTCGGGGCGCATGGCGGCGAACAGCGCGTTGTCGTTGACGTCGCGCGCTTTCCCGCCGCGCGCCTGGACGTCGGCGCCAGTAGCGCGCGTGCTTGCCACCAAGGACCCTGCGGAACGGGCTTTCGCACAAGCGCCTTCAGGGAGGCGCCCGTCGCAGGGGGGCTCTGGCCACGGCTCGGCAGACCCGGGCATCGGCAATGGCAGAAAGGTGGGGGCCGGTGCTGGCGCGGCGATGACGCAGCTCCCCACAGGCTTCACCTGGTGGTGAGATTTGAGGGGCTGGCCGTTGAGGTTCAGGGCTGCCACCTGGTGGCGGAGCTCCGCCCCGACGGCCCACCCCGCCACTTTTCCCGCTTGGACTTTTTGGCCCGAGAGGCGGTCAAACATTTTTGTTGGTCGGCGGGTCGAGAGCGGGCCTCTTCCGGTTGAGAGCTAGGCGGGGCGCGCGAAGCACTGATTGGGGAGACTCGAGAGGCGGTCAACAAAAAAAAAACACACATTCATCGAGCGACGCTTCCGGGCCCCAAGCCGCGGGGGCGGCGCAGCTGCTGTCGTCGACGAGCGCGGCGCTGAAGGGGGCGCGGCGCGCACCGGTGCTGTCGCTTCGTCTCACAAGACAGCAGGAGTCTGGTGTCCCTGGGTAAGAAAGAGCTGCCTTGGAGGTGGCCCTTGGTGCGCAGTAGCGGGCTCGAGCATGCGCCCTCCCTGCGAATGCATCGCTGATAGTTGGGATGAGGGACCTTCTGACACGCCGCGCGCGGCGCGAGATTGCGGCATATGTTCGTGCCGAGGTGCTCAAAGCACTTTTGCCTGTCCAGCGCCGCTCCCGCAAACGGTTCCTGCACGTTCCTGCAGGTGGCACTTCGCCTTCGGCACCGCCTGATCCCGGGGCTTTGCCCTCTCTTGGCCTTGACGTGAGGCCCCTCCTTCTGTTTCCTCCCTCTGTCAATTAAAGCTGTGCGCGGCCCGCTTAGCTTCGACCGGAAGAGGCTCGCTCTCGACCCGCGGATCAAAAAAAGTTCCTGCAGGTGTCGGGCTTGCTCCACCTTCATGGCGAGCGCGGCGCTTGCGTCGGCCGCCCGGAAGCTGGCAGGGTGGGCCCGATGCGCCCTCTTACGTCGCAGTGCTGCGGCACGCTGGTGCCTCCCGTGCGTGCATCCACATGGACATGACGCAGAGGGGGCGTTGCCCCGCCGGCAGCTAGCTATCCTTCTCCTTTTCCGAGGCATGGGTTCGGAATGCGGAGGAATGGTTCTGGCGCCCCCCAAGCGCGCTACATGGCTCTCAGTGCTCCAGCGAACAGTCGTACAACCCCATCTGGCAGCGTCGTGGCCTCATTCGTGGCCCAGCCGTCCATGCCGCCCGCTCTTCCAGGAAGGTGGGCGCGGATGAAATTGATGAGGGCTTCGTCGGCGAGGGCAAAGTTATAAAAGTGGGCCGGGTCAGGGAGTTCCTTGTGGCACTCCTCCTCACAAGCACCCCCCGTAGGAACTGCTTCGTCGGCCCTGGCCCCGGCGTTGCGGCATCGCCAGAATATTGGAGCCCAGGTGTCCGTCATGGGTTTCAGCATGGCTTTGGTGTCAGCCTGGATGTTGTTCGGTTTGCTCATGCAGACAGGGACGTGGTAGTCCGAATCTTCCGAGCTGTCTGAAGCAGAGTCGCAGGGAAGTCGGTGGAGGAACTCTCACACTGTATGTTCGGGTCTGGCGACCGGGCATTCTGCCCTGTTGGGTCGTGTGTCTGGAGGGCTTCGCCTTTCGGCCCCTCGTCCCCGTCGGCGCAGGTCCATGTGCCTGATGGCGCGTGGAGAGGGCCAGTGCGGGGCGCGCAGGTAAGAGGTGCTGGAGCCGCGTGCCGCTCCGACCCATTGGCTTCTGGCCCTGCCTGGCCTTGGCTCGCAGTCGGTCGCGCCAAGCAGAGATGCGGGCGATCTTCTTGCGTTGGTGAGACCTTTGGCGTTCGGCGTTGGTGGACGTGGTGAGACTGTCCAGCTGGAGGCCTGCAGGAAACTTCTCTGGGTTCCACACACCCGGGAACTCCGTGAGGCTAGTCGGTTGCCGCCGCTGGGCGACCAAGTTGTCGGCCGTCCAGGTGTACCGGGCACTATCCCACATCTGGGCATGACTGGTGGCATGCCTAGCCTGGCAAGCCTGTTTGCTTACCAGGAGGGCTTCGATAGCTTACAAGTATCGTCGCAACTTGTCCAGCGTGAGCGTCGCTCTGTTTGCTGCACCGCGGTGTGGGATCACCAAGGGAGTGGCGAACGCGTTTTGGAAGCGTGGTGCTGCAGCGTGCCTCATTCGATTATTGTGTGCTTTGCCCTGGCTGTCAAGTGGGGCGACGTGGTTTAGCTCGTCGTCGGAAGCATGTACGGCTTGACTTGGCCAACTCAAACACCATATACACGTCGTTGGCAATATCAGCTTCTCTCATACGCGATCGGAACAAGGAATCGATGCGGTCGCCTAGGGCTTGCTGCTCCTCCCAGTCGGTCCTGGGACAGGCCAGCGGGTACTGCGCGACGCTCTTCGTCCTTCTCACTGGTTGCCGTACAAGTCCAATTGCAGAGTGACCAGGAGGCCACGGTGCTGCTTTGTCGGCAGGTCTCGAAGCAGGGCGAAACCAGTGACGAGGTGCTTTCCTGTGCTATTGGCGAAAACACCATCAATGCGCGTCCTACCTGCTGAGGTGAGAGGGAGAGACTGCAGGGGAGAACGAGTGGGGAGAAGGGAATGGAGCTACGGCGGTGACCACGAGGAGGGAAGAGGGGGGTGATGAGGGGTAGGAGGAAGACAGTGATAGAAAATAGTGACGACAAAGGGTGGAGGGAAGACGGATGGGGAGGCAGGGAAGGGTGAGCGGGGACCCAGGCGCGCAAGCGAGATGCACACAGGCGAATAGACATCCACAGAGCATCGCGCCCACTGACCGCCCGAGACCGTCGCGAGCGCCCTCGAACGTGAGGAGCCCGAGGACGACACAGGCCTCGGAACTGCTGGCGGTGCACCTCCAGTGCTCCCCCGCGTGCGCGAGGGCTTGCGGCGCACTCGTGGCAGACGGACGTCAAAGGAAGCATGGCATCGCGAGCACGAGCATCTCAAGCGCGGGACATCCCTGTACGGCTTCCGATGTCGGCCTACGTGCGGGCACGAGATACCGCTGGTCGCACGCATAGTTCTTTGCGGTGCGCGTCCACGGCGCGCCCGGGCGCCACAGCGGCCAGGCACTACGACGGAGCCCGACCTCCAGAGGCCTCGCAGCACCATCTGGGCACCTGTGCTCTGCAGGCCACGGCGGCACGACGACGACGACAATGACGACGAGGAGGAGGACGCGGGTTTGGACGCCGCCCCGTGCTGAGAGGGAGAGCCGCCCCCCCACCCGAAGAAATGTTAAACTTTCGACGCCCCTCCTCCTCCTCCTCCTCCTCCTCCTCCTCCTCCTTCTCCTCCTCCTCCTTCACCTCCTCCTCCTCCTCCTCCTCCTCCCCCTCCTCCTCTTCCTCCTCATCCTCCGCCGGACTTCCGCTGCGTTCATTTGGACGCCCGAAATGGGTACGGAAAGAATGGGTACAATGCCCAACAACACATGTTGTCCCAAACCAACAGCGGCCGCTGTTGGGCAGGCGGCCTTCTGTTTCGAATGGACACAGGCAGCGGCGGCGCGGACAGCGAGTCCTGTTCAAAATGAACAGGAACTGCTGTTGGGCATTGTGCCCATTCTTTCCGTACCCATTTCGGGCGTCCAGAGCGGGAGTCGGACTTGGAGGGGACCGAAGGAGGCCCGGCTGACGCCGAACCTTTTTTGTTGTTAGTGGCACCTGCCTTTTGCGTCTTCCGCTGGGATATTCACCACATCCATTGCGCGGGATGGCTTTGCAGGACGCCTGTTCGGCACATGATATGTTGCTGACGCAGCTGTAGTTGTTCTCCAGTGATGCTTTACAAATGGTGCCTCAACATGACATTGCATGTTCGAGTCCAGCGTGGTCTTGCAAGCATCTGGATCGCAGTGTTGTCCTTCTGCCTCGTGACGGCTTTGCTGTTCAAGCTGTTAACCCCCCTTCTTGTCATGGTGCCAGTCGCTGCAAGCCTGGGCGCGCGGTGCTCCATCTGGTTGTCCAGTGTGAAGCCAGTCCCATTGTACTTGAATAGCAAGTGTATTCCAGTGTGGCGCTTGCGATGCTTCGAACTGTTCTGACGACGGAGGCCTCGAGCAGTATCGCTCCACACTATCGGTGTCGCGGACCTCTTGACATTCTTCGAAATATTCCTGATGCGGCACCACTTCTTGATCGCGGAGGGAGCCGAAGTCGGAGGGCGCCAGGGGTTGCTCGAGACTGGCCTCCACGGTTCACAGATGAAGCGTCTGGCGCTTCCGCCGCTCTGGGCAGAATCTTACGAAGGGCGGATTGTTGACATTCCGTTCGTCGGAGTCGACGGGCACACGATGCCTTCGGGCATGCGCCAGGGCTCTTGGTCTTTGGCACGAGGCTTGTGAGGTGCGGTGGTCGACGCGGATTACGACTTGAACTCGTTTGGTTTACTGTGGGCACTATTGGCCATCAGTGTCCGATGAGGCCTGCAAGGACTACTGGCTGCGACTTTTTGCCTTTCTGCGCATATGCATGCACTGCCCGCCCAGAAATCGCGCGGTCCAGGATCCCCCTGCGCGTGGTCATCCTGGTGACTGCTCGTGGGAGTTTGCCCTCTGGCTGTAGGCCAGCTTGCATCTACAAGCCACACTTTGCGAGCCCATGGGCTTCAGGAGCGCCTGACTAATCTAAATACCCGACTCCGTGTACAAAACTTGACGTCGTGAGCGATTCACAAGCGCAGCGTCCGACCCCTGTTCACTGTAGGTGGCATGTTGTCGAGCATGTGTCGACCAATCGGGGCCCAAGGCCCCAAAACGGGGCGAGGTATCCCATCCTTTTTTCGTCCCCGGCCCTCGGATGTCGGGGAAACTGCTCCTCCCTCCTCCCCCTCCTCGTCTTCCTCCTACCCTTGCTGCAGACACTGCTCCTCCTCCCTGACGCTGACGCTGGTGGCGGTCTCTTCTTGCTCTTCCTCCTCCTCCTCCCCCTCCTCGTCCTCCCGCCGTCCTCCTCCTCATCTCGATCATTTACATCCTCTGTGATCCTCCGTCCACGTGCGCCCCCGTCCTCCTGACATTGACCCTGGTGGCGGTCTCTTCTTCTTCCTCCTCCTCCTCCTCTTCCTCCTGCTCCTTCCTCCTCCTCCTCCTCCTCCTCCTCCTCCTCCTCCTCCTCCTCCTCCTCCTCCTCCTCCTTCCTCCTCCCCCTTCTTCCTGCTCCTCCTCCTCCTCCTCCTCCTCCTCCTTCTCCTCCTTGTCTTCCTCCTCCTCCTCCCTCCACCTCTCCGCGTCCCTCCCCCTCCATCTCTGGAGGCCAAGATAAAAACGTCCTCATCCTTCCTCCATCGCAGCCCGCGGGCACCAGCGCGACGGGCCCTTGCGCGGCTCCTTTTTTGCCCAGGGCGGCGCCGCGGCCAGCACGCGGCGGGCCCGTCACGGGGCGTCCGAAGGTCCGGGCAAGGAAGGGGGGAAGGTGAAAGCGACGGAAGGAGAGAGGGGGGGGAGGGTGCAGGAGGAGGAAGAGGCCAGTGAGGTTGAGGAGGAGGAGGAGGAGGAGGAGGAGGAGGAGGAGGAGGAGGAGGAGGAGGAGGACGAGGGAAGAGGACGGACCTCCTGGGGCCTCCTGGGGCCTGCTGGGGCCTCCTGTGGCTTCCCGGGGCCCCCCGTGGCCTCCTGGGAACTCCTGGGGCTCCCTGGGGCCTTACGGAGCCTCGTGGGGCATCCTACGGCCTCCTGGGGCCTCCTGTGGCGTCCAGCAGGAAGGGCGGAAATTTAGTCACTTTGCATCCTGGGAGGGGTCGGGGGACCGATTTTGAGCGGATTTGCCCTCAGCCCCTCTTCTTGGGATTTCCTGGGGCCTCCTGGAGCCTCTTGGGGGGCCTCTTGGGTCTTTCTGTGGCCTCCTGAGGCCTCCTAAGGCCTCTTGGGGCTTGGGGCTTCCTGGGGCTTCTCGGAGCCTCCTGGGGAAGATTCGTGCCCCAGGAGAGGCCCAATCCGCAGGAGCATCGGTAAACACTTAAGCTTGGAGACGCAGGAGAGGGGCAACCTATAGGAACACGCGTAAACACCAAGGACTCGTGTTTCAGGGGAGGCCCAATTTGTGGGAACCATGTAAGTACCTAGGATTGGGGCCACAGGGGAAGGACAATCTATAGAGACATACGTAAAACACTAAGGAAGCGTGCACCAGGAGAGACCCGACCTATAGGAACATACAGTATGTGATACACTTAGATTGGAGCCGCTGCTGCAGCCTCCTGTGGCCCTCGGGTGCCTCCTGGGGACTCTTGGGGCCCCCTGGGGCTTCCTGGGACCTCCTGGCGCGTCCTGTGGCCTCCTGGAGCCTCTTGGGAGCCTCATGGGGCTCCCTGGGGCATCCTGAAGCCTCTTGTGACCTCCAGGGGTCTCCCGTGGCCTTCCAAGAAGCGGGCCGTGAGTCTTCCCATCCAGTATTTCCTCGCGGGGGTTGTAGGGTTTCCTGGGGCCTCCTGTGATTTCCTGGGGCCTCCTGGAGCCTCTTGGGGATGATTCGTGCCCACGAGTCTGGCCACCAAAACAAGCAAATCGCCGGAGACACCCTCGCAATCTGGGCCCCCTGGAATGCGAAAACCAGCGCCTCGCCTGAGACCTCTTCAAAATCTGCTCCGAAAGCGGAGGACGTTGGGGGCGCACACAAGCAACGCCCTCGAGACATCGCCGCAATCTGGGCGCGAACGGAGGAGTGAGATACTCCCTGGCGGCCCCCCCATGGGTGTGTTGAAACCAGCGCCTCGCCCGAGACATCATCATAATCTGCTCTGAACGCACACGAGTCTGGCCACCAAAACAGGCCAAATCAGGCAAACCACTAGAGATGTCCTCGCAATATGCCCCCCTTCTGTGGTGCGAAAGCCAGCGCATCGCCCGAGGCATCCTCAAAGTTGCTCTAGCATCATCATCCTGGTCGTTATCATTATCACCATCATCATAATCATCACCATCGTCATTTTCATTCATCACCATCGTCATCTTCGCCATCATCTTCATCACTATCATCGTCGTCGTCTTCGTCATCATCACTCTCGCCATCACCATCATTAACATCGACACCTCCGTCGGCATCATCATCATCACCACCATCATCATCTACTCGCAGTAACGCAACCCACGAACACTTCTTCAGCATCACCAGTGTAAGAAACATCATCATGATATCATAACCTAAGTAGGCACCCTGCTTGTGACAGGACGCTGAATATGAATAACTCTGGGTCAGGGAAAGGAGGAGGAATAACAAAAAACGGAGTAGGAGGATGAAGGGTGTGGAGGAGACGGTGCGGTCAGAGTAATCACAAGAACCCCGTCTTACGAGATGGGGAAACAACCACATGGGCAAGAGGAAGTACGACGGGCGAGGAGGCCACAATACTTCATATTTCGGAGGAGGTGTATGGAAAGATGGTGAAAGCATGATGCGGGTGGTGAAGGAGGGAGACGGGGAATCACGGAGGAAAAACGCAAACAGGATGTGGTTGCAATTGCCTGTGAACACGATGGCGGTAGTGAGAACGCTGGCGCCTGTGAGTGCAACGCACTTGGGCACTCACCGGAACGCACCAGAATACGTGTGGACATCGCGCTACCTTGAGAGCACCACGGTGCTGTGCGAGCACCAAGGTGTTTGCGAAGACGCTTTTCCCCACGATCGCTTCAAAACGACAGCGCGAGACATGGCAACGACGGAACATCCTAATGGGCTCGGCAATGTGCACACCCAGTGGTATGACATGCAGAAACTGACGCCCCCTTCCCCCTCCCCTTTCCCCCCTCCCCCCCCACCCGCCCACGAGAATTACCTTGACGAAGAACCCAACCAGATGCAATTGTGAGTACTGCGGAATCGGTACCGCTGTCGGTGGAGCTCCCCATGGGGCTGCGAAGCGTGTGAAGACTGTGCCAAAACTTGCTTGGGGACGCATGTGAGCCCCGCCACTGGGGCCCTCGGTGGGGCTCCCTGTGGGGCCACGAGCCGTGTGAGAGTTGTACCAAAACGGCCCTGGGGACGCACGCGAGCCCTGCCACTGGGGCCTTCGGCGCGCGCTCGCTGCGCGGCTCTCTTGGACGGAGGGCGGTTCGTGCTCAAACTGTGGCTCTCGCCCTCGCCTCCTCCTCCTCCTCCTCCTCCTCCTCCTCCTCCTCCTCCTCCTCCTCCTCCTCCTCCTCCTCCTCCTCCTCCTCCTCCGTAAGGGGTGCGCGAAAATGGGCCTCGGGACGCACGCGAACCTCGCCACGAGGGCCCTCGGTGAAGCTCCCTGCGTCTCCCTCTGGGGCCACGCGCCGTGCGAGCGGTGCGCCAAACCTGGACTTGGAGTGCACGTGGGCCCTGCTGTTGAAGCTCTCGGTGGAGGTCCCTACGGGGCCACGAGCCCTGTGGTGTGTGTGTGTGTCTGCATGTCCAACCACAGCATTTTGCTTCAACCGGTACTTCGCCACCGGGTTCCTGTACAAGGCGTTCCTTTGCAAGCACGTCGATTTCGGCACCGCCTGATCCCGAGGCTTAGCCTCCTCCCGGCCTCGCCGTGAGGCTGCGCTCATTCCCTTCCCCCCTCTTTGTTAATTCAAGCTTCGCGCGGCCCACTTAGCTTCGACCGGAAGAGGTGCGCTCTCGACCCGCGGATCAAAAAAAGTGTGTGCATGTGTGTGCCCAAATTTGCCAGGGGCCGCATGTGAACCCTGACGCTGGGGCGGTGGCGCCCCTCATGAGGCCACGCGCCCCAGGGGATGCCCGCGAGCAGGCCGCGGCCCGCCTCGCGCGCGCCAGAGAGCGCCGAAGAACCCTGGAACAAAAAAAAAGTCGACGAAAGGTCCTGCGAAGACTTGGTGCGCTCCCCGAGAAAACGGAAAACGGCGAAGCTGGACCTCGGGGGGTCACCCACTGGAGTCTCCGTTGAGGGGAGTGAGATCATCATCATCATCATCATCATCATCATCATCATCATCATCATCATCAGCATCATCATCATCATCAACATCATCATCACCACCACCACCATCATCATCATCATCATTGGCATCGGCATCAGCATCGGCATCCTCATCATCAGCAGCATCACCATCCTCATCATCCTCAGCATCAGCATCATCATCATCATCATCATCATCATCATCATCATCATCATCATCATCATCATCATCATCATCATCGCGTAATCAATCGCCACCATCCTCATACACAACCTCAACCGCATCTTCATCGGCGTCGTCGTCGCCGCCACCGCCGTCGCCATCATCATCATCATCATCATCATCATCATCATCATCAGCATCATCATCATCATCATCAGCATCATCATCATCACCACCACAGTCATCATCACCACCATCACCATGAGCAGCATCCGCATCAGCATCACCACCATCCTCATCCTCATCGTCACTAGCATCATCATCACCATCATCATCACAATGATGATGATTATCATCATCCTCATCATCCTCATCAGCAGCATCAGCATCCGTATCATCAGCAGCATCTGCCTCTGCATCTGCATCTGCATCTGCATCTGCCTGCATCTGCATCATCATCATCAGCATCTAGGGGGCAAACAAACCTACCTCGCTTTTGACCACCCTCGCTTCCAAGAGATACCAAACGATGCCAAACTACGGCATGTACTAATCAGGCCGCTTGCCGAGGAGGCGCGTGGTATGACTTGGTTTTGCCTGGAAGCGAAAGCGGGGTAGGTAATTCACGCTCTGAGCATCCGCATCCGCATCAGCATCATCATCATCATCAGCATCCGCATCCGCATCAGCATCATCATCATCATCATCATCATCATCATCATCATCATCATCATCATCATCATCATCATCATCATCATCATCGTCATCGTCATCGTCATCGTCATCGTCATCGTCATCATCACCAGCATCAGCATCAGCATCAGCATCAGCATCAGCATCATCATCATCATCATCATCATCATCATCATCATCATCATCATCATCACCATCATGACGAGGAGGCGCCAGGCGACAGGCAACCAGGCAAGCCTCCGCCCAAAGAGACAAGGGGGTGGCACGAGGTCTGTGACAAAACGGGTCCCACCCGTCGCTTCACCGCCAGCGACCGTGGGCGAGTGCACCTCAGCTTCGGCAGCCAGGGGGGCACATCGTGCTCGTCGGCGGCGGCACCATCGGCTGCCAGACGTGTGGCCTGTGCTGTACCGCGCCGAGGAGCTCTCTGCTGGTGGCCCGCGACCCCGAGGAGAGCGCGGGCGGCAGCAACAGGAGGTGCCGCCGCCAGAAGTTCCTCCACAGGAGGCGCCCCACGAGCGCAAAGGGCTTCGGGGCGACGCGCCACCTGCAGGTGGGCGGCCCCGCGGCGGAGTGGCTGCAGCTGGGCCACATGCTGCGAAGCCGTCGCCGTCTGGTCCGTCCTGGGGGCCGTGGCGTTCCTGTTCACCGTCGCCATCCTGGCCGCCATGGGGCAGCTTCGCTTTGAGCCGCGCGGTCTTGCGCGCGTGGCAGGCAGGTCCCACTCGGCCGTGGCTAGGCGGCCCCGCCTGGCACACCTGGTTGCCGACCAAATTCCTGTCCTCATCATTGTCATCATCATCATCATCATCATCATCATCATCATCATCATCATCATCATCATCATCATCATCATCATCATCATCAACATCATCCTCATCCTCATCGTCATCATCATCATCATCATCATCATCATCATCATCATCATCATCATCATCATCATCATCATCATCATCATCATCGTCATCCTCATCGTCATCCTCATCACCACCATCACTATCCTCATCATCACCATCGTCACCATCATCGCCGTCGTCGTCATCGTCATCGTCATCATCGTCGTCATCATCGTCATCATCACCGCCAGCATCATCATCATCACCACCACCATCACCGCCAGCATCATCACCATCATCAGCAGCAGCAGCAGCATCGTCATCATCGTCGTCATAATCACAATCAGCATACACATGATCTCTCTCCTTCCTTCCTGCCATCCTGCCATCCTTCCCTCCTTCCCCTCCTTCCCCGATGACGGTGACCACGACGACGTCACGACGGCCACCAGCAGGGGAAGAGCAGCGGCGGGGGCGGAGGGGCGGCAGCAAAACGCGCGCGCCCCGGGGTGGGCCTACCGCCCCGAGGTGGAGCGCTCCTCAGGGGCGTCGGCGGCCTTGGGACGACGACGACGCTGACGACAACGACGACGAAGACGACGACGATGGGGGAGGGAGAGGGGGAGGGGAAGGGGGGGAAGGTTCGAGGACCGAGATCCGAAAAATGTTCGCCCTTTCTCTCCAGGGGCGTCCTCGTCGCCACGGCTGGATCCGCCACGATATCCTGTCCAAGAAGCACCCCCGGACAGGGCCTGGGGACGATAATTTGAGGGCATGTGCGGGACGGGCAAGGGCAAGAAGAGGAAGGGGAGAGGGAAAGGGGATAGGGGGGGAGGAAGGGCACGAGGAGGGGGAGAAGAGGGGAAGGGCAAGGAGAGAGGCAGGAAGGGGGGAGGGGAAGGAGAGGGGCAGGGAGGGCATCACCGCGCGCACAGCGGACACAGTGCACCTCCCTCGCATGGCGGTGTTGGGCACTACTGGTCGCTCCTGGGCGCCATGTGAGCGCCACTCGGCGCTACTGGGCGCTCTTGGGCGCTATTCGCCGACATACGTTCAACCCAAGACGAGCGGAAACTTCCGCGAATTACCATCTAAGGCCGCCGACGGCACACGGGGCGCAGGGTCGCCCTCTCCCCGCGGGCCCCCGCGGGCCGCGTGCTTCGGGCACGCCGGGCGTGCCCTCGCCGCGGGCAGCCGCGGGCCGCTGGGAGGAGACCTCGGCCGCGGCCCCGCCCGTCGGGCAGCGGGCAGCGGCAGCGCGCTGGCCGCGGGCAGCCGCGCGCCCCACCGGGCCGCTCTCCGCGGGGGAGGCGCCTCTGCGGGGGGGCGCCGCGGCCCACCCAGGTCAGGCCGCTGCTTGAGCGCTGGCCTGCTGGCTCCTGCACGGGTGCGCCCGCCACAACGAGAGGAGGAGGGGAGGGGGGGAGAGGAGGGGGAGGAGGAGGAGGAGGAGGAGGAGGAGGAGGAGGAGGAGGAGGAGGAGGAGGAGGAGGAGGAGGAGGAGGAGGAGGCTGGCTGGCTGGCTGGCTGGCTGGCTGGCTGGCTGGCTGGCTGGCTGGCTGGCTGGCTGGCTGGCTGGCTGGCTGGCTGGCTGGCGTCCCTCCCGCTGGGGCGGCATGCGGAGACCTCGGACGTGGTCCCCCTTCTGCAGGGGACAGCGGGCCCAGGGGAGGGCGACGCAAGCGACCCTGCAGCGACCCTGAACCCTTCGAACGGTTGACAGCTAGACGGGCGACTCGGCCTGACCGCATGGAGTGGGGCGGACCGAGCG
The DNA here is from genome assembly GCA_963575745.1 of Prorocentrum cordatum. Classification (NCBI taxonomy): domain Eukaryota; class Dinophyceae; order Prorocentrales; family Prorocentraceae; genus Prorocentrum; species Prorocentrum cordatum. Next base: position 17,464 of record CAUYUJ010011849.1, read on the forward strand.
GGGCCGCCAACAGCGTACGGTTGCCCGCGCTTGGGGC